>OZ037778.1:52999350-53004350 GCA_964035525.1 Porites cylindrica | reverse complement strand
GATGTAAGTGGAAGTGCACTTATTCAAAACTGCATCTCTTATCTGGTTGTCGGTATCAGTGCCAAAATCACAATCTTTAGCTGCTTTCCTTAAGCGAGTGACAAACTGTTGAACTCTCTCACCTGGATTTTGCGTGATCCGATGAAAGGTCTAGCGGGCGAATGCTGAGTTTAGCTGTTGCACGAAATAGACGTTGAGAGCTTCAACAGCACTGGCGTAATTTGCAGCATCCCCGGTTTCAGTTAAGGTGGTAAATATCTCCCGTACATCAGGTCCAGCCAGGTGGAGTAACATTGCTCTTCTCCTCTGTTTAGTTGCTGCTGTGGTTCCTTCGCTTATAATAAACCCTTTCCCGTCGGCGTACAGTTCGAATGAAGTTAACCACCTCGTCCATCGGGGGCCAATCGTCGCTGGATCAGAGAAACAATCAAACTTCAGTAACACGCTCTTTTCCATTTTTTGTCCTCGTCGCCAATGTAGTGATCCCAGGAGCAATAAAGTATCCAAACAAACAGATTTAACTCAACCTATTTCATTGCAAACGTAACATGGCCGTCCCTATCAAAAGCACATGGTTTTCCTATCCCAGCATACTTAGCAGCCTAATACATTACAACACACAACTACCCTTTTTACTTGAAAGAGTGCCTCAGCGCTTGTAAAATTCTTTTACTTGACAGTCCGTCGCTTCATTGATCTCCTTGAAGGCCGCACTTATTTAGAACTAAGGAAAAGGTTTATTACTGATATCTTAGTTAATTGCATTAAAAATAAAGTATTGTCTCCTCCAGCCACCCTCTTTACTCTGATGATTGCCAGTAATTTGAAGTCAATTCATTTCTAATTTCCTGTCATACAATTTGTATTTTCGTCTGCGTTTATTTGAATCGGACTCTCCTTCGACTAAGCAATATACACACATTGTTGCTTTGGCTATGTAACATTCGTACATTTGAAAAGGTACTGGTTTAAGGACTACCTCAGTAATAAGACTCAACGAGTGCGGGTACCAGTCTTTTTTCTCTGATTCCTGTGACCTACACTCTGGTGTGCCCTAGGGTTCTATTTTGGGTCTATTTTTGTTTGTTTTACTTAAAACGATCTTCCAGATTCAGCTTCGCAGTGCAGTATCCTGTTATACGCTGATGACGAGGTCATTTTCTTTGCTCATAGAAATGCCATGGTGATCGAGAAGGTCTGTGATAGCTCTGGACTGGACACATAAGAACTATCTGTTTTGAAATAATCGTAAGACCGAAGTTGTGATATTCTCAAGCTACGGCTCTAAAGTTTGCATAGGACAGCATGAATAATCTAGAGTTAGTAAATGTGCAGCGGTTACCACAAACAGGCACCCTCAAAGGTTTTTTTCTTCGGTTGAAACCTGTGCTTTGTTGGACGTCAATCAACTGTTACCGTGGTTTTTCACGCATTGGCTTAGAGAAGATTGCTGCTATCTTGACTTCTGGTCTTATTCAATAATTTAATTTGTGGCCGACAACGGCTACAAACGTTGATTCTCTCACTTCGTAGCAAAAAAGTCAAAGATCGATCATATTTGGTCTTATGAAAGTATCAAGGAAAGGCTTTGAAGTTTTTTTGTTTGCATTGTGTGCATGCAGCGTGGAACAAATCTACTGTTGCGTCGTTCATAAGGCCAAAAACAAAGTGGGCAACCATCCAAGTCACGACGCAAAATTAACCGCTGACCTCCACGTAGCCATGTGGATGGACAATCTTTTGAGCCTTCTATCTTTTACTCATTTTACCAGGCAAGGCTTTGACCGAATATGGAAAAAGAACCCGAATATTGAAGAAGAATCTTGCAAGACTTTTACTTGTTTCTCAGAGGTTTTGATTTGAAAGATGATCGTTAGAATATCAAGGTGTTTGTATCACGTCCGGAGCAACCATCGGTCATTGAGAACGTCCACCGTTTAGATTACAGCTTTTCCAAGGCCAGAACATTTTGCATGTTTCCATTTTATTGATTTTATTATTTATTTTAATGTTGTGTTCAAAATTTCCCTTTAATTACAAATTATTGCTGTTTTCGAACTGTTTTATGATGAATTTAAAATTACCAAATTGGCTGCACAAAGAAGTTGTCTTTGTTGAGTTTACCTATTTTATTACCCCAACATCAAACAAAAACATCTAGCCAATTTCATGCTCGACGTAATGCATGGTTCAATTATATTTGACCAGTTACCATTCCCTCCCCCGGCATACCCCCGGGGATTTGCAATTTTTTTCTTTCTTGGTAGTCTATTCCCCACCCCTGGGCACGCAGAAAGAGACTACAATTACAACCCCGAGCTCCTGATCGACCACATATACGTGTTTTTTGGCACATCTTTTAAAGAGCAATATTTATTTCCGTACATAGAGAATACTTCATGGAAAGTGCTCGCGTACTGTATTTACGCACGAGTTGTTGACGTATCAGAAATCGAACGAGTGAGCGCAGTGAACGAGTAAGATTTCTGATACAAAAACAACGAGTGCGTAAATACGTACAAAGCACTTTCCATGCGGTATTGTGTTTATTGTATACAAACTGAGACATTCATCATTTTGGTGGCCTTTTTATTTTAAATCTTTCAAAAATGCTAAAATTTGCCGCTCCACACTTACCGCCAAATGACAACGAAAACGAGTTAAAAACATAAATGTCGGTAAGGATATGAGGTAATCCATAACATAACATAACATAGAACTTTATTTATACTCGAATTTTAGAGTAGCTAACAAGCTAATATCTTCGAGCTGAAAGAAGAACTATAAGTATCCAAGAACTATAAGTAATCTTAACTGTTTGTTCTCCATGCACAATTGAAAATGAGTGAATTTAAGTAGAATGGCCGGTTTCAATATAAGCTTAAGCTTAAACGAACAGCAAAGTAGCTCCGACAAAAAGCACAACAAAAGCTTACGTCTCGTTCTGTTTATCCCTTTCCGCTGTTGTTTCGCCGGCTCTCTAGCGTTTTCTTTATCGACAGTGAAACAAACGAAACTATTCCACTCCATTTCCGAAATGTTTTTCACTTTTTTAGCGAGAAAAACTCTTCGAGTAAAACTTTTCTCGTTGAATGTGTGCGAAGCGGCGCTGCCAGCTGTAATAAAAGGCCGGAATTTTGGCGCGAAACTCACACACCTCTGTGGCTTCTGATTGGACGTATCATTTTTCTCACACGTGAAAAAACATCGTTCGGGGTTCTGATTGGACTTATCATTTTTTTCACGTGTGAAAACCATCGCTCCTCTGATTGGCTAGAACTAATTTGCGTACGAAAATTTACGACATAGCTTTTTTGGTGAGTATTTCTCAGTACGTATATAATAAAATAGCAACACGATACGTTTTCTAGAATTTATTGAGAGAAGGATATAATACATATATAAGGGTTTTAAAACATAAAAAATAAATCTGAAAACGAAAACTCGCGAAGAAAAAAACTCTAAGGCGCCACCTTGAAATGATACAAAAAAACACTTCACAACTTGAACACTCGACTGAATCTCTGTTTATTTATACATGTTTAAAAACCTTGTATCCGTTTTCATATACTGTCTTTTTAAGTTGTCTTATTATTAAACGAGGCTGAAGAAACATTTCTTTGCTTCTTTTACAAAAAAAATCCATTCGAGTACGCATCACACGCACATTCGTTTGAAGTTTTAAAACACATCTTCAATTGCAGACTTCAATTTTGATAGGTTATTCCTCTTTAACCACTCTCCGGCAAACTTCTGCGTTTGCCCTTGAAAAGACGTAGTCTTTAGGTCCGTAGCCATAACGCAAACTGCGCGAGAAATAAGATGTATTAGTCCGCAAAAACAAAGAAAAGAAATTTTTGATTTACCCCACCCCTTAATCCTGGGACAGCACCGTATCAAACAATTAACCAGGCCACCCCCGTGCCCGAAGGGCTGGACTTATCCCAGGGGTTTCCTGGGGAAGCATGGTAATAAGTCAAATTGAACCATGCATAATCGACTCTTACCCTTGCCTTACACATCTTTAATCAGTACATCAGACAGTTATGCTCTTTTTGAAGCCTGGTGTAAAAAAAAGAGTAGAGAACTCTTTTCTCACCGTTTTTATTGTAATTCACCACCAGTAACCTCATATAACCGTAGAGGACTTCTAGTTTTGCAGGTTATTGAGATCTCGTATACGTAAGTGGGGGTCATGAAAATGGACAGGACTGTGTGACGGTGTTTAACATTATACGAAATTATGGCGAAGCATTTTCAACATTTTAAAACAACACAGGGTCACTTTTCAGTTTGTAAGAAGGTTGTGTTTTTACCTAGAAACGGAGCGATTCATTCCGATAAATGGAGATAAATCTTGCAAAAGTAATTGGAATTGGACGGTTTAACTGCTGACGAGAGTTTGAGCAATTCTGTTCAGCTGCCGAGAGCCGATGTTTGCTGTTCGGTTTGCATGAGAAATGTCTTGAGATTCCCCGATAGTAAACATTGCTTTGCAGACGACGAAAAGACAGCTCCTCGTGAATTCGAAATCGCTTTCAGTTGAATGTTGCCTAGAAACAAAAATGCGCCGTGACGTCAAACTGCTGTATGACGTCATGGCGGACACCATCGGATATATACAAGTAAGGATGAGAGCTGCGACTTTGCAGCTCGCTAGGACCCACGTGCGGTTCGTGACGAGATTATAATCGCGCCTCGCTTAGCGAGGAATAACAAAGACGTCTGGTGGGCAGAGCCATTCCACACGGATAACGGCCTTTTTCACACTGTATTAGAGAGGGATTCATCACAATCGAACCCCAACTCTTTTTTAAGCGTTTTGAGTTTGGAAATAAGAGGAAAACAAATCAAATCAGAGCAAAAACAATCTAAAAAACGCTCTGCGTTTTAGCATTCCCCAGACTTATTCGGACGTTCGCTTTTTAAAATCCTGAGAAAACTGACAGTATAGTATTTAACAGCATGATTAAAATATTCTTTACAGATGAAGATACTCT
>OZ037778.1:52949350-52994350 GCA_964035525.1 Porites cylindrica | reverse complement strand
CTAAAGCTCTAAGCGAACTGTTTTTGTTAAAGAAAAGAGCTTTTAATTCTGCGTTTTTCGAGGTCAATTACCCTTGTCAATGCAGATATATTAAGGCATTTACATTTTCACGCTTTAGTTACTTCGACATTTATCCTTCAAACTGCGCGCTATTAAAGTTGTACGTACTTTAAATTCAAATGTTCAATCAATGTATGGCGCTAATCAGAAAATAGGTTTCCAAATTAGGTCAAATATCAGTACGATGCTGATTGTTATACGAATTGCAGTTCATGGCTGGTCAGTTTTCGTGTTTGTTTATCTAGTAACAAGCAAATAACCAATGATTTATTTTCTTTTTAGCAACTCTTGGTGGAAATTTTGGTCTTTTTCTCGGCATGAGCATCCTGACATTCTGCAATTCGTTGATTTTGTCTTTCGGAGAATGTTCTCTTTACTATGGAAAATGTAGGACAATAAACGGACAAGGATGAAACCTGAAACACATCCTAGAGAGAAAGGACATTGCCGGGATTTGTATCCACGCAACCCTTAGTTAAAGTCGCTGTTCGCGCAATGTAAATTGCCTAAAGGTTTATCTTCCACCAGCTGCTGTAACTATGTTTAACCGTTTATGTTGTATTTTTCGACCTCACTTTCCCTAATCTGTGAACATGTACTTTGATAGTGTTTCTTAAAACGAACAGTAACAAACCATACGCTTTAAATAAGATCCTCTACCACGTCCACCGTCCTTTCTTGTCTATTACGACCCATCAGCACTGTGCATTGTAATAAAGCTTCTTGTTCTTCTGTCAATCTATCACGATCTCTGTCTGCTTCACTTGATGTCTCTAAGCCCTAAATACTGATTTCCTGCCCCTTATTTCGACAAACCTAACACTTTTTCGCCTGGTAAATAAATTCCGTCTGATTTGAACATCTTCCCTTGCATAGAAGCGGTTTTTATAGCTAAAGCTGGAAATTCTTGGATTGTCGAAGGCCTAAATGTAATAAACGACCCTAAATGTGATAAAGTCCTAAATGTAATAAATTTTTTAAGAGTAATAACATTAAGCCTTAAGAGCAGCTGTCAGTAAATATCAACCAGAGGTCTACAAAAGTGAAAAATCGGAAAAAAATTACAATAAATGTAATTTTTACTTCGATGCGATAATTAATTTAGACATACGGGGGTTATTGGTTTCCCGGCTATCGGACCGGGTTTTACAGGCCCGAGACGGCCAGTCACGAAAAAATCGTTTCAAAAATCAAATTAATTGTAATGCGAACAACAAAGAACTTAATCAGAAAAGTACATAATTATATACATTTTATAAGGTGATTTACTCAGTTTGAACGAAAATGTAATATTTTCGATATTTTGAGCGTTTCCGTTCGATGAAAAAATGGCAAATTTCAAAGCCCAAAATCGTCGACCCGTACCTCGATTTCACTAAACAGTCTTATACCACGTTAAAGAGCGTTATCTCTTCTTTCAAAATCTGCTTTCAAAACTATGGGTAATTTAAAAGAAAATTTTTGAGGCATCTCTGAAAATAACATCAAAATGGCTTCAAGGTATTACCTTGTTGAAGGATTTTGAAGTCATCTTCGCATTTTTATTGAACTCACTCACCGATCCGCGACCACTATTTCGGTCAATTTCTGGTTAGGCGGCGTTGTTTTTCTTAGTGATGATGAGCTGATTTTCCTATTGCTGTTTGAAACAATGATTTGTCAAGCCTGTAAGTACGTTTTGAGACCTCCAAAACCTTTCAACGTTTCAAATTTTCCTTTTTTTCGCCAGCTAAGCCGCAGTTTTCGGATGTTTGTTTGTCTTCTTGGTGAGTGACCCACAATAGCCTCGCTTAAGCGCAAAAACAAGCGCTCGTCCTAGGCCACCCGTGAATACGAAACTTGCCTATTCGTTTTACTCCCTGGAAAACCCAAATTTATTAGTTTTCCGGTTAAATTCCCCGCCGATAGATCAAAGTTTCAGTTCTGTACTACGGTCCGAAGTAGGGTTATAATAATTTTCACGGGAACTGTACTGCCGTGGTTTTTTTTTTCTAAATCCAGCGGCCGAAATATGCTTTTCAATACACTTTAAAAACCGCACCACATAATAGACAAAAAAGAAGAAAAAGAAAAGAAAGAACAAAGTAGGGACCTTCACGACGATATTCGCGGTGGGTTACCCATCCAGTTCCTAACCCCGCCCGACATGCCTTAACTTGAGTGGCGCTACTAAAAAACCGAGTTTGGCGAGGGTTATTGCGAGATACGTATTTCTAGTTTACGTTGCGATGTTGTAAGTGAATTTCTCTCGGTGTGGAGAGCGAGCATTTTCAGCAAGTTTTGTAAGGGACTGTACTGATGTTAGTTAGTTACGTTGCTGAAGGTGTGGAGTTAACTGGACATGAGTAAAGTGTTGTTGTACAGGAAATAAAGGAAGTGGAATTGAGATCTCGTCGTGCGCAATTTATTTATGACAGAAATTAAAATGGAATTGGGTTACAGCCAAGCGGTCACGCACCTACCAGACGTCCGGTGTATTAGTAAATGACGTCTGTTACACAAAAAGAGAAAAGTAAGGGTATTTGTATGGAAGGGTATCCGGAAAAATATCATTTCTTACTATTCCTCCCCATTCACCATTAATCCACAACCACAACGCCGAAGTGTACGCTCCCATAACGTCTTGTTACATGTATACTCAATGTGAGTCCTAAGAGTAAGCTTTTCATCCAATAAATTTCCCAAACATTTATAAGAGGTTACATGCGAAACAATATTATTGTCAATGGATATAGATTTTATTATTAAAGTAATATGTCGACCCAGTGAGCACTAACTTAGCTTTTAAAGGGTGGAATTGGAGCCTATTAACATTGAGCCAATCACAAACTAAGGTTTTCTATATGAGAATTGATATTATTGGCAAGAACATTTGTATCAGCAGTAGAGGCAAAGATTTGGGTATCGTCCGCATACAAACAGGGGGTAGTACTGTACATTCTAAGCAATTTGGTAAGTCATTTATATAAATGAGGAATAGCAGGGGGACAAGAATGAACCCTTGAGGAACTCAACAGAGTAAGTTTCTTTGAGAAGATAAATGTCCATTTACGAAACGTTGTTGTCGGGCAGATAGGACTTAAACCACGTCAGTTCCCTCTCAGAGTCTCCATAAAACTCAACGTTCTCTAGCAAAATCGAATGATCAATTAAATCAAAGGCATTACGAATATCAAGAAAAACTACCCCTGTCAAATTTCCGTTGTCCATATTTTCAAACCAGTTGTCGCACATTTGTATTAAAGCTAGCCCGAGACAGTCGAGTGACGAGGGCGAAATCCTGACTGAAATTCAAAGGGAATAGAATTGTCCTTTAGATAACGCTATAGTAAGTTAAAAATTTCTTTCTCGAAAACTTTACTAATTATTGGCAAAGCCAACCCAAGCCTCAAGTCGAGGCCTCTGCTCACGGCAATTCGGAAATGGTACGTAAAAAGGTTTCCTGCTATACTGTTACACAAAGGCAATGCTACTTAATTCTTGCCTCCAATGCCCGATGTGACTCAACATTTATATCGAAGAAGCCAATTTTTTCAGTCCATTTATCATGACAAAACAATCAATCACGCATTTTGCATAAGCCCACGAAAAAATGTTTGCAAATGGCGCTAAATTCTTTGTAAAACAAACGGGTTCAGTACTCTTTCAGTGACACTAAAATTGAGTACAGCAGTCTAAGAAGGCCAATAAGTGGGAAAAATGTGATGAGCTTCTCACGTAAAATCTTTTGTATAATTTTTAGTGTTATACCAGTAAAAGCATTAAGACTTAATCCATAAGGAGATTGAGTAATTTTAATTTTCAGCGGACAAAAACCTTGTACCAGAATATTTTAAGTGATATCGCATTTTTTTATTTTTCAAGGGCTACAGATGCAATTAGTTGTCTGTAATAACACCAAAGAAAATTTCTTATGGGAGCCGGAGAAAATAGCTTCAAATTTCAGAAATTAAGAAAACACAGGTAAAATCGTCATTAGTAAGATTTCATTTTGTGAAATTTGAAGCTTTTGTAGTTTGTTTTCTCGGGCTCCTATAAGAGACTTTTCTTTGGAGTATTTCATATGACTTTTTACATTCATAGCCCTCGAAAACTGTGGAAAAAAAGAATGCAGTATGCTTGAAATTATTTTGGAAAAAGGCTTTTGTCCACTGAAAATTAAAAATACTCAAATTCCTAATGGATTCCGCCTTAATCTTTTGCAATAAAAGCTTTTGTTTGTCTTTCAACTTAGATGCGACATAAAGGTTTAAGGTGGACTTGACGAACTGTAACGTGTAAGACTTGAACAACGAATTACCAAAGTCGTGACGTCGGATTCTGCACCCTGCCTTAGAAAACTTTGACCTTCACTCACCGAACTTACAAGATAGCAGAGAGACGGTAGTAACATCAAGCTAAGGCCTGTTGCTATACATTCTGGAACATCATCAATGTCTATAGGAAGAATAATCTGTCCCTCATTAGGATTCATTGCTATATCCTTGTCTTCATTTGAATTTATTTGGATCAGTAGCGAATTCTCTGTCTTCTTTACATCGCACCAGGCTTGCTTGTCCCCTAGTCTAAAGAACTTGATCTTTGCGATATTTTCTTCGTCGTCCAGTGACATTCGATGGGTAGTTTTGATTCCAACACATATCCCCCAATCTGACTGCCCTCGAATAAGCAGAGCGGTTTCGCTGCCAGACATATTTGTCGTGACGCACCTAGACGAGTCCTCCAAAGGCTCCAAATGACTAGGAAATAAAGTATTGTTTACAAGTTGAGCTGAAGCAACGGTATTACCTTCACTGTTCACAACTTCCAATACCAAGACGTCAGCTGGTTCGGCATTCAGCACACGACACGTAAAAGCAGGTTTTCCACAGTAGCTATACAAACGGTATACAGATAATTCACAAGGTACCCTTTGCAAAGTGAGGATTTCTCTCTTAAGTATCGTTTTTGGAGCTGAAAGAACATCTGCTGGGTGCTTAAACTTTGCGAATTCTGGCTCTGGACTCAAGGTAAACCTATAGCTGATTGGCTTTGGCGATTCACAGGTCCTAATAGTCACATAAACTTTTCTGTTAGCAGGGCCAAAAATCGGAATAGGAATTCGAAAAACGTGCATTATGGTCTGTGCACTGAGAGCGGTTTCAAAACAATCTGTGAGATCGATCGAATGACTAAGTTTTGGAGTCTTGGATAACAACTTTCTTTGATAAAACGAAAGAGTGATGCTGTTTTTCTCGTCTGTGTTGATTAGAAATTTTGAAAGAGGCTCTCCATCGCTCCCAAGGCTGTGGCTTCCTCCTTTTAGCCTCTTTTTCCAAATCACTTCCTTGTTGTTAAGCAGAAGAGAGAAAGAAAATGTTTTGTCGTTTTCAAAGTTTTCAGTCTCAAATTTGACGAGCTCCATTTCAAATTCAAAGACCGCAAATTGTCGGTACGCGTCTGCTGGTTCTTTTGGCAGAGGAAATGGAGCTTCACCTCGAAACATAGTTCCAGGCCTTTTAAAGACTAAATTGTTTTTTCCCCATATCGCCTTCGTCTCCTTTTCAAGTGTCAGATACTTAGATATGTCCAACGCGTTAATTTTAGTTTCTGGATGCTCCAGAACACGCCCAAGAATAGCGTTTACGTCTGCTTTATAGATCGATGGATGTAGCAGATGCGTTTTCCAAAGGAGATCAAAATCACAGCATGTAAGGAGGTTACTGTTTGGATTATCGCGAGTTAACACCAGATGCTGTTTGTAGCGTTTTAAAGAAGACATAAGAAACCATGGATCCTGATAATGAGGAAGTGAAACGTTGTGATACAGGTTTCTGAGGCGGGCACAAGCTTCTTGGAAATTGCACTTCATTTTGGATTTGTATTTTGGAAAAAAACTGGGAGGATTATGGAGGTCTGCCTCGAAGGTTTCGTTGGGATAGACTGTATCCCATATAACTCTTGCTTTTTCCAACGCCTTGTTTCTCTGCTGATTGTTGATTATCCTGTGATCGACTTCTTTAGACACAATACTTCTGCAATCTATTTCATAAACCTTAAGATCAAGAATATGTGCTTGCCAGATCCACTCTATATCAAGAGGTGCTTGGAGTTCCTTACCGTCGATATCGGATTTTGAAAAAAGCGGTAACCAAAACAACTCGTATCTTCTTAAAGCGTTTTTAAAAGCAGGACCTTGTAAGAGGGATTGGTGACGATCTACAAGCTTCAAGAACTGAAGTTCACTCTGCGCGGCTTCCACGAAGTTGATTTCCGGAGACAGTTCAATGGAATCCTCAATGGTAGCCATCGGCCCTGCAGTCGATAACAGAAAAATACATGTAAAAACTCGTAAAAAAATCGAGGGGATTCTGGATAGCGTCAGAAGAAAGCAGGAGGCGAAAATGATATCAGCATTTTATGCTGAGGTGATAACCCTGGCTAAACAACATTTATTATTATAAATAGACTGTAAGTGACCCGAAATATATTGTCTAGTCAAGTCTTGTGGTTTGTGGCCCTCCTTCTACTGCTCCTTTACGAATGGTTCGATTCACCTGTTATTCTTCCATCTTTGACTGAAGATTTTTAATCACTTTAATGGTGTCTTCAGTGACGATGCATAGCTGCGATCAGTTGGTTTTCATATGGAAGAGGGAGTGAAAGAAATTAGGAAAGGAAGGCATGATCGCAGTCCGGTGGCGGTGTCTAGTCGGTGCCATCTGATGTGAGACCACGGAAGCTTTATGTCACGCACGCGTGATGATAAAAATGGTCACTCTTGACCAGATGCGTGATTCCTCGGAATGATCTTTATTAAATCCGTTAAAATTTAATCACTGGCCAAAGTACTTTAATTGGCCAGTGATTAAAATTTAGTTCTTATTCTTAAAACATAATTATAAATAACTTTTGCAGTTCTGTAAGTACTTGTTAGTCCTGCAAATAAAGCTTCTTATCATTCATTCAAAATATTTCCCCGATTCTGATTGGCTAAAAGCACACGCATAATTCACCATAACCAGCTACTGACGACCAAATTTGGAAGAATTTTGCGATTACTGAGCCGATGACGTCAAAAGTGCAGCTTTCTTGCAGGTTAATGCACCGTTAACCGAGAAGACAAGGGGACGAGGTTGAGTTGTTTTGGTTATGAAAACAAAAACGTCGGACATTTCACTCCCTTCAAGAGTAATAACTAGGCGAAATAATAGCTAAAACATGACAAGAACAGCAAGAAGACAACATCTGCTATTTGGGGAATATTTGCGGAGCTGAACAATCCTAAACTTGCACTATCGAAGATGAACTTAACATCGATCGAGGTAAGCATGTTTCAGCTTTGTTTTTAAACTAGGAATTATTTTGAATGAATAAAAAAACAATTATTGAATTCGGCTTCCGTATCATATGGAGAATTATGTAGATGTCAAAGGGTGTTAACGTCCTCCTCGGTCTCCATGATTCTTCATAAGATACTCAGCCTCATTTATTTATTGTTAATTGTTGTTATTTTAGTCTTTGAAGCTTGAGCTAAACAGAAAAACGTTCCGCTCACAACAGAATGAAAATCTCGCGGCATTGGTAAGTGAGACCTTTATATGGCCTGGTATACGGGGATATGCTGCTGGACAGGATAGGGTCTTTGACCTCTCTGTCCTAAAAAGGGGTATATAATTTCGCGAACAGGGGTATTTAATTTCGCATCAGTCTGTCTTAAACAGGAATATACAATTTCGCGTCAGTCTGTCCTAAACAGGGTAATATATAATTTCGTGCCAGTCTGTCCTAAACAGACAGGGTTTATAATTTCGTGTGGGAAAAAGAAGCAATGACTTTTACGTGAATTTGCTTTAATGCAATTGGCAATAAGTGGCTTTAAAACAAGACGGATGCCGAACAGGGTAATACTTATAGAGCGTGTTGTCCTGAATAAGATACGTAAATTAGGATATTTTTGTCCTAAACAGCATCAGGGTTTCAAACTTTCAGTGGTTCATCTATACCCAAATATCAGTCGAGTACCCCCCCCCCCCCCCCCCGGGACCTGGGGGAGAGCAGTTAGCGAATTCCACGGTATTAGCTATTAACTTCAAATCTAACCAAGCCTTCGCAGCTGCAGGGGAGCTTAAAACATCTTCTGTTGAATTAGGTTGATCAATTTCTAAAAGGAATGATACCAGACAAAATGAAAGGGGTGACAATTTATGTAGCGTTCAGTTACTTGCTTGCATGCCGAGCGGAACTCGCTCACAATAATAGTCGATGAGGATACAAGCGATTATCATGCACTTTTAACGTTGATAAAGCCTTTTTAACTTGCACGTAAAACTTTTGCTTTTAAAAGAGGCACTGGAACTAGACTTACCTACAACATATGCACTATAAATCCACAAACATTACATTGACTTGATAATTATACGCAACGTTTGGCGACGGATAAACCAGAAAGCTTGGATACCTGATCTCTCCGGAAGACCAAGATTATGCATAGTCAGTTTAGTTATGATTGGTCAATCATGCGTGGTGACGTGACGTAATTCATGAAGAAAGGATTTGTACGAATGTCTTGCGTGCAGCTGTACAACAACAACAGTAACACAACAACGTATTGAACTGCATCGGATAAGCTGCCGGGGCACAAGTCACGAATCATCGTATAGATGGAGAGCAAGTACTTGGAAAATAAATAAAATAAAATAATGAAATTGATTTTAATGCAATACCGTTTATCAAATTCTTCTTACGACTAGAACATTTAGGGGTCACCATGATAAAAATGTCGTAAAATTTTCAATCGAAATGCGAATTGCTATAATCGGCAACATCAACAACATTCTTATGAATTACGTCACTACTTTGTTAATTCGTTATTTCAACCTTTAGTCTTACACGTTACAGGCGTCAAGCACGCCTTAGACCTTTATGTCGCGTCTAAGATGAAAGACAAACAAAAGCTTTTATTGCAAAAGTGCTTGCTTTCTCCTATCGCAAGTAGTCAAAGCAACCTCTCATTTGCGATCTCGATCATCTCTTATTCCTTATTGCCTTCGGCGGGTGTTGTAGCGACTCTCACCTTAATCATTGGGATATTGCCTGCATGCAGACGTCTCCTATTTCCTTTGTTGCACGCGGAAAAGGGACGTCCCTTTTCCGCGTGCAACAAAGGGACTAGGAGACGTCTGCACCCAGGCAAATTGGGATACTGAGTGAGACATTAGCGTGTGGATTCCGCATTTGCCCGGAAGATATAACGTTCTTCAGTTTTCCTAGATAAACAGAGGGGAACAAGAAAACGGACTGCATTCTTCATGTCAGATTCATGGAAACGTTGCTGCAGCAGCGCCAGTCATCACAATGAACCTGTTCCGCAATCCGTCCATTCCCCTAATCCATTCCATCATTCTTTTTTTGTACATTCGACTTAAACTCTTCCAAACTGTGATTATGCAATTTTGGCTGACCTTTCTTTCATCGACTTGCTCAACAGTTTCTCTCTTTAAATTTCTTACGTCATCTGCGTCATGGTTACTCATTTTCCTACTCTTCAGAGCTGGTAAAACATTTGCAAGGGAGGCGGGTGCTGCCTTACCCACATTTTCCCCCCACTTTCACGGGCTAAATTAACATTGTAAAGGGCAGACAAATATATGTGGCATTTAGGTCAACTAACAAAAAAACCTTAGTTTCGTACTTTTTTTATTGATAGTGTAAATCATGATGCTTAAAAATAAGATGCAGTCATTATCTTACGTGAATTACCTGAGCGCTAGCTAACATGTTTTCGTTCTTGACAACTTCAAATAAAAATATTCAAAAGCAACGATTTATTCGCGTGTAAAATAATCTTTAAGATTTTAAATACTTTTTGCATATCCAGGTTGCAACCTTTAAGCAGTACTTTCCTACTGTTCCGTATGCCGTCCATACAAATGAAAACATTGAGAAATGCTTGACAGTAATAATAATAATATTAAAAAATAATAATAATAATCAGACGAAGAATGATAATGATAATAATAATGAGGACAATAACAATAGTAATAATAAAATAATAATACTGATACGGCATTTTCTGCTCGAACATTCACTTGGGCTTTCAAATTCTAATTACGAAAACGTAAAGCGGGCAATTTCACGAGGAGCCGCATGGGGATCATAAACAGGAGGGCTCCAACGAAGTAGCACCAAAACGAACCCACACTCCAGTAGACAGAACAGCTTACTACAGGACCAACTGCCCTGGCCAAGGCGCCCAGAGACCTGAATATACCCATGACTTTCCCCTTTTGGTCGTCATTGCCTGTGGGAAATCAAAGTTAGAGATCATAAATAATTAATTCCGCTGGAAAACGTTATCTCCTTGTTTGTTCCGGGGAGGATTATCCACTCCGCGTGACTTTTAAAAAAGGACAATTACCGTAATATTCAATGTGAAAGAAGGCGAAAGAATTATTTCAAAGATTGTTCACTGGCAAGAGGATGCTAACCATTCCCTTCATTAATGTCCCATCAAACACTACAAAATTCGCTTCATTGGGGGCTGTTAAATGAACTCCTATGATCACATGGTTATAGTCGTGTAAAAAAAACGACCATAAACTGTATTTAACAAAATACTCATATTTTGAAAGAAGATTTTCAAAGGGAGCCGGGCTCTAATCAGTGCTAGCTTGTTACCAGCCGGTCTTACCGTGATGAGAAATCATAGTTGTCAAACAAGGTACTACTGTGGCAGAACCTGTAAAGGAAAAAAAACAAGGTGATACAAAGTGCATTGTATATTCCTGACTAACGGATGAATCAGTGCGAGCGTTCGTGAACGCTTTTAAATGAAGTAGCAAAATGGAGACACAGGGGCCAACAACTTACCAAATGAAAAGAGAGCAAGTCCAGTGTAAAGAGTTGGGATTGTCTTAGCCAAACCAACAATAATCATTGCAGGCATAATGGCTGCCATGCCCTGCCGGCGAACAAACAGAAAACACACAAAATATAAGCAACGAACACACACCACAACTTGCAAAAGCACAACAGCAACAATAACAACACATCATTCTCTTATATCTGACTCAGACGACAAAATCCTACCTCCTGAAATTATTACCTGTTAAACAATAATGGCGGTAAAGCGCTAAAGCACAACAAAGTTAAACGTTTGGCAATGATATGTTTGTGCAGGTTTCTACCAGTAAATTCCTTTTCACGGCGAGTCTAGTTAGGGAAGTTAGTTACTAAGAATTGCACCTTGAGAGCTGTTTTCTTTTCAGAGCCTGGAGGTTGTCTCCGAACATAACCACCTGAAAAATAACCAAATGAACTTTTAAAATAACAACTTCACCCGGAAGATACTCTGCTACAAGGGCCCGGCAGCGGGCCGGCGCTGGGGAGAATTTTCAATTAACCTTACTGGTTATTTAATATGTTATTATGCCTTGAGGTTTACATGTAAGTACACCATCAAATCGTTGTTACTTATGGTATGTATTATATTTTTGAATAAAAACAAATATCAGATTACACCAACTTTTTATACTCAGTGTGCTGAAGACAAAGCTAAGGTCAAAGTGGATAGTTGAGAGTGCGCATGTGCGGTTTGTCTCTGGTGAGCCCGATATTTCATGAATGATGAAACTGAGATCTTCAGGATCTCTTTTTTTTTTCAGGCCTGTTTTAAAGCAAGTTCAAACCATCTTTGTACTTGAGTCATTTGTTATACTAAACGGACCGAACGCACGGCGAAAATGAATCTGAGGAAACGTCCAACCTGAATGTAAGCTTTGAGAAAAACACTTCTTACACCATGTACAATAACAGGCATTGCTGAAGGACACCAAATACCTTGCACAAGCGCCATTGTGATTCCTATGAAGAAGAACATCATTCCTTGCTGCATGCTGAAAAACAAGACTTGAATTAAGTCATGCAAACACGTGCTCAGTTTAGTTTAGCCTCGGAGCGGGCAGCCGCCGTCCTCTTCCGGCACACCTTTTGAAAGCCGGCTACGTACTGTGCATCTAAAATTACAGCAGCACGACTTTATCTTCGCACCTGACTTTTGAGTTATGCCAGTTTAAAATTATTTGTTCACAAAATCGAAAACTACATAATTTTTCCTACTGAAAAATATGCAGTCCGAGCACAGATAAATTAATTAATTAATTAGCGTTTGAATTAATAATAAACTGGCTCAGTGGCTGAACAGAAATGTACTGTAACTTAAGGCTGGTGCCAGGAAGACGAGGTTAGTACGATTTTGTGGCTGGAATTGTCGCTAATCGTCGCAAGCTCCAACAACTAGTCTACACAAAGTGTGCACTAACTAAACAATATCAACAGATTAACTATTACATTAAGGTGCGGTGGCCTACTACTTAGTGAAGTGGCTGTAGACAACCCTTTACCTAGAATACTTGAAGTTCCTATGTGTCAAAAACGTCAGCGTGAACTCAAGTCCAGAGAAGAAGAACAAAAACAGAAAATAAACCAAACCAAGGCCACGGACAGTGTTCAGATCTAAAAATAATCAAGACACGTGTATCATATTTAGCTGACACCTGAGGCAGGTATACTCTATTAAAGGAAACCGATGAATAACCACAAACGACAAGATGGCGACAGTGACGGGGAACTAAAATGACGTAGCTTTTGGTCTGATAATGACAGCATTCTTTTTTTTTTTACCATAGCAGCCCTATCACAGCAGTCACATGTACAGGAAACTCTTATAATTCAGCAATATCGGATTTCAATTTGGAATCGGTCTTTGATTGGAAAAAACGAGTCCGTTTTTTGGATCACCAGAGCCTTTCTCCGAGGGAGATTTCACGTTTAGCCCGCGTCCCGTGTGTCACGGTAGCTGCTACTTTTCATTAGACTACAAGCAATAGCTTTTAAACCGTTTAGTGTGCTATGGTCATATTAGTTACATTACTATGCGATGGTCAGCAACAGGAAACTGGATTGGAAGCTGCCCTAGAACACTAACTGGCTCGAGTTGTTCTTGTGTACTCGTTGTCATTCTTGTAGTCATTATTGTCCGGCGCTACTACCTATATGGAGATTTCCCAATGAATTTTTCCTCCGTTTTCAATCGTGTCCGACCGACCCATATTTCGCCGTTTTCAAAAAAAAGAGGAAGGAAATAGATCGATCTTACGTGAACATGATATTTAATGAAATAAAATAAACTGCGACCGACCGACCCAAACTCAGCCTAAAAGGGTAATGGCAGTGGTGAAAGGAAAAAAAAGAGAAGATGGACTAGATACATTGATTTTTTTTTCTCTTATAATTTAGTTACGTTGGCAAGAAGGTTGATTCTTGGAATAAATCTGTCAAGCGCAAAACATTAGTTCATCAGATCAGTTTTTTTTATATATTCAGCAGTCTCGAGTCCAGGCCGACACTACTCCAGACCTTTTCACGGTGTTTTCAACTTTTTTTTAAATATGGACCAGAGAGTTCGGGAAAATCCGTCAACATCACTGAAACGAGAGCCTTAAAATTTACAGCAAAGTTGCCAAGTTTGAAAGTAATACGTCTTTAGCGAGCGAAGATACAGCTCAGCAATTAAAGTTGCGAAAATTTACAGACGTTTGTATGGTGGGGTGGGGTAAACGTTTGTACCCCCTGCAACCATACAATCGTCTGTAAAGGAGCTGTATCTTCACATTAGTTTTCAACAAATCACTTTCAAACTCGGCAATTTTACTAGTTCTAGGCGCTCTTTTCAATGATGTCGACGGATTTTCCCGAACTTGTCCATGTCAAAAGTTGAAAAAAACCCGTCAAAAGGTCTATTCAGCTACGAATTCCCGCCTGAAATAAAATTTGACATGAATTTGTTATTTATCGGTATAAAAGTGAACATTTCAAATATTCACTTTTATTGAAATAGCTATCTAATTGCTTGAATAGAATCCGATTTCAGGGGTGGTTTTCTCGGTTAAAAGTTTTGATAATCTTATATCTAACCTCATTTCATAATCTATCGTCTTAAAAAGCAGAACGTTCTCTGAGACAAAAATATCCCAGTAAAATACAGTCACAAACCAAACGTCAATTGAGAAATCGACAGACACATTGGGTTGCATTTAGAAATCAAAAAGTTATTTGAGAAATTTTTGAAAGACCAGTTAAGACACCTGAGAAATCCAAACGTCATCTGAGAAAATAATAGAAGAGGTATTAAAAATTCAAACCTTTCACCAGACCCCTGGCCTGCCCCGTGTGATCACTTACCTTCTTTGCTAGATCGGATTTCTACAGCATCAAATTTGAGAAGTGAAACAGGATTGAGAAGTTGACTGGCTGTTTTGAATTGTGATACTAAGGACTGTGCCTGCAGCAGGGAATATAATATGAATCATTGCACACCATAATTCATCAATCTAAACTATTTCTCAATAAATATTTTGTAACACCTTGTTTTCAAAAACACTTAACGGTTGGCTTTGTCAAAACAATCTTATGGTAACTCTAAAGCGGCCCCATGTTGATGTATCTGACTTGCTTGAAAGATACATGTATAAGAAACTCAGGGAGGGAAAGATTAAAAAATTTCATTTTTGATACTAAAAGGCTTAAGTACTTTTCACGATGACCATACATGACAATGATAGCTTCTATGATAGCTACAAAATAAGACAAAGACATGAATAAAAACTTATATAGTTACCCTTTTTTCTTTAGGCAGTGTCTCCTTGAGGTAAAAATACACAAACAGAATATCTGCTGCTGTCAAAGTTATCGCAAACAAAGCTGGTAGTAGATAGGGATTTCCACTATTAAGTGTTGATCTCCTTGCAAACACAGCACCAATCACAGGTCCAATGATAAAACCAAATGAGAATGCTATGCCAACAAGGGCCTATTGGAAAAGACATTGGAACAACAGTGATCACCTGGAGATAACTAACTCGTGAAAATTACAATATTACTTGTATGATGGAGGCCTCTGATTCTCACTTTGTGTATTATTCTTAAACTAAAGTATTTATCTTAGCAACTTAAGTATCATAGACTACTAGTAGTCCCTATTTTTCCGCAAGGATAGTAGAGCGAGAGAAACACAAGGGCGAGTGAAAATCAACCGACACGAGAAAGGTGAGACGCGGCGGTGTCTCATTTTTCTCTCTGAGTGCCACGTCTCTCCTTTCTCGTGTGGGTTGATTTTCACACTCGCGAGCGTGTCGCTTGCTGCCTACTATCCCTGAGGAAAAATGGGGACTACTCATAGTCTACTAGTATCTCTGTATGCAAGCATGGTTGAGTTTCCATATTAAAAGTACGTTCCTAATTTTAGTACCTATCTACCTGAAAAAAGAACCTACATAATTATTTAGGACAACCTACGTGCAGGTACATTTCTGATCCCACCTTTTCCACCATTTCCCAACAATGACCATAATAATTATGATAAATTATAATATGAATAAAATAAATTAAAATAGCAATATTATTATTATAGTTCCAAGGCCATACCATTCCTTTTCCTCGGTTCTTCACGGACGTGGCATCTGTAACAATGGCTGTTGAGATGGTAACATTACCTTTGCACAAACCACCAATGATTCTAGCAATGACAAAGATGGTGAAGTTCCAGGAACATGCCCATACAATATAAGAAACCAGAACTCCTGACTAAACAGATGCAATGCAAATTATTAGCATATAAACATCTGTTAAAGTGGGATCTAGCAGGGACATTCTTAAAATCTCTCACAATTAATGCCAGTAAAAAAAAATAGGTAAAATGAATCAATCTGTTGGTGAAAATACTATTTCACTTTATTTAATTACTTAAAATGATCATCTAATTCCTTGATCTAATTCATAACTTAGCCATTTGGTATTTGTTGGTATATTATTATTAGTCTCGCTTGCGTAAGCAGCGAGACTCATAAACTGCAATGCGTTTTTCACCCTAGGGGGGTAGTCCCTTATATACGCTATATAGGTATGCGCCGCGCCAAAGGGTATGTTTTTTTTAGCCGTTTTGGTCTGAAATAGGGTATCAATTTCGATCATTTTGGTCTGAAATACGGTATGGTTTGTACACTCTAGTCTTAAATTGGGTATGTTTTTTAGAGGAATTAGCTACTTCTTCATCATTTGGCGATAAGACCATTTCCCTTTTTTATGTTTATGTCAACTACCGTGTACGTGCCATAACAGCTTGTCACGTGCTCCAGTCACGTGCCAGGCTCCAGGAAAAAGGGTATCAAAGTTTTGATCAGGTCTGAAATAGTGGGTAGGGAAAATTACAGATTTTGGTCTGAAATAGGGTAAGGGTTTCAGGAAGCATGCCGCGCACCCCTCCCAATTTTTCTGGAAGTAACCACCCCAGAATTTTTAGTCGTATTTTAGGACACAAAAGGCAGGTCATTGTGCCAGACGTTCCTTGCAGAGACCGTGGAAACTGGGACTAAGAATCGTTGTGTGATCGAAGCCGGGCATGTTTTGCGAAGAAAGCTTAGGAAAGATTACATTTAGAGCTTTTCCGAAACGTGTCGGCCCACGAATTCTATCGCTTGAAAGCGTTGATTACTTTGGAGCAAGTGAACACTACTGAGTGGTTGAAAAAAATAAGAATCTTAATTAGCAAAATTGTGGTGGTCAGGTGTTGTAAATTCTCACTGTATGCAAATGAGTCTTGTGATAAGCATGCGATTCATTTTCGGCAATGATTGAAATGACTTGTCATGTAAATCACTTTTTCGATATCTGGCAATGATGTTATTTCTCTGGAATTGTCAGGCCCTTGAATTTTCGTGTATTTATACATGCGTATAGCCTGCTACTGCAGAGGTATTTTTGGTCGTCGCTAGCACGCGTACTAAATCAATTCAGAAACAAATACGAAGTATCGAAATCGATAAAGTAGGAAGTAAAAAACCTTTAGCAAGGAAATCATCATTGTTTCTTGTAGAATTAATCGCCTCCTCTTTTCTCAATCTAATCTCCACGCAGGCGAGACGTGAATGCCGCTGTAAGCGTGTTCTTCTTATTATCATTTTTGTTCCCAAGCTTTTATATTTCAAATGAGGATTGTTAATGGCAGAAGATCATAATTAACATATATAAATTATTTTGTATTTCATGCAAGGACAACCCAATGTTTTGAGCATGGCCATTTGCGATCGACATACAAATGTAACAGAACTGATGAACAGTACTGGTGGTCTGGGAGCTAGCAGACAATGAGACTGGATGAAAAATCATCCTGGTGTTTCTCAACTCATGACTGGGAGCAAACTGGAACACCCTGAGTGTTTCCAATAAATTCCTCAATGTTGGGGACCTTCAAATGATTTCAATATGTTTAGTTTCATTTAGCACTTTAATACATTGAAGGCCTTACCATGCAAAATATCATTGGTACTCTTCTTCCATATACATCAGACACAGCACCAAATAAAGGACAACACAAAAACTGGAGAAGAGAGAACAAGGACCCTAGAAACCCTGCAAAATGTCATAAAAGAAGTTCATGGATGTAGTAAGAATATAATTCATCCACTGGATACTGGGGGGGGGGGGGGGAGGGGGAGGTGTGAAATGGTTGGAAACACACAGAACTAATGGTCAATCTCTAAAAGAATATGAATATTAACACTGATTTTGGACAACATATATTTGATATTGAAACAATAATTATAAAGCATACAAAATGAAATAATTTTAAAATTTTTATATCTTCTTTAAACGTTTTAGTCTCACATACTGAAAGCATTCACTCAGGAACCAGACCATGAATCCAGTTTGTGGTCTGTTTGGTATGGCTTTTTTTGATGGCTCAGTTAACACGTTCAGAACCAGGAATAATAATAAATATAATGTAGTTATAGTTTTCACAAGAATCATTGTGCAGGAAATGCCAAGATGTCCAAAGAACTCCAATACCTGGTATGGCACCAGCTATTCCACATGTTTTCTACATACATTACGGAACGGCGCCTGTAGATCCGTGTCGCCCGCAAAATCGCGGGTCCCATGACTATTTGGGCGCTCACAAAGGGAGCCGACACTTGTCGCGTCCTTTGATACAAGACTCAAGTGTTAGGGTATTGTTTCCATGATACAAAGGTAATTTAACTTAAGAAAATCTATAGATCGAAGCTTTCGCGCAACTCTCTGTTTTATAAGGAAATACAAACGCTCAAATTGATTCTTTATTTTGACTTCATAACATATTTTAACGATTTAGGCCAGCAGAATTTAAAGAATTCCAGGAAAACAATTCAGGAAGCCGAACGGTTTTGAACTGTGCTAGAAGTTATTTTCATCAGTATGCAAATCACCTACCCAATCCTGCCTCCACTTTTCGATTTGATTCGTTTCATTTTATATTATTTTGTGCAAGCTGAGCTCTTTCATGCGAATTTACGCTTTCAAAAGGAAAAAAACTTCGAGGAAACGTTGTGTTTACAACCACGGCAATTTGTATTCTATTTAGCTTCACTTACGCTTATATGCAAATTACTGTTCATCCCCCAGATTTCGCTGGAGACAAAAATATCGATTTTGAATTCCCAAATGCTTGCCTTTTGGGGCACCCCTTTTATTTTGGCTATCAAGATTTTAAAAGCTAAGCTTCAGACTTTTCATTCCAACGTTTTAATGCGGGAAAGCTAGGAGAAATGCTCCAACTGATTTAAGTCATGCAACACGCTTTAAGACCGCATAACCTGATCTTTCTGTTATCTTTTGTTCTTCTATTGTTTCCAAAACAATAACGATGTTTTACCAATTTCCACCTACAAATAATAGGACACATTTGATTGACAGAAAAATTTGCATTTACTAGCGACGCGTATCTACAGGGGCGATTCCGTAATGCAATTTAAAAATTATCATAATTACCTCCAAACAGAACAGTATTGAAGCGACCATTATCAGGCATTCCCAGAAAATCCCTGAAGGTGTTCACTTGATGAATAATTGAATTATATAGTGAATCCTACAGAAAATAATTTTTGTAATGTTAGCTGGGTATGTTTGATGTGTAGCCTCTGAATCAGTGCGGGAACTACGTTTCCATTATATTTTTCAACACTATTAATTTCTTTGTCTTTGTCTTTCAAGGAGAAAAAGACAAAGAAAACTGAGAATCAACCTAGTTAAAAACTTGCAACTTGACTTTAATTTTGACTTGTTAACATGAGAGATGTATATATCCTAAATATATTAAGTCCAAGGCTGATTTTGCTTTTATAATTAGCACACAATTATTATTGTTACAAGTTACTGTTATTATATATTTTTAATTTGGTTAAAAAACTGCAGAAAACTAGATACAGAATAATAAAAATCATTTAAAGAGAAACTCTTTCCTTGGAAGTGTAGATGGAAAAATGTAGCATATTTTTTTTAATGAGGAAAAACCTGTCATAACTTTCCATTCTTGAACACTATCAGCTTAAACTTGCTTGCATTTAATGCATTTACTTTTTAAAGCTGCAGGGGCCAAACAGTGTTTATAGTTCATGGTAGTTCAGGTGATAGTTTCAACCATCATCCACTATACCATCATGGCCTGCGGCCAAACGGTCATGATAGCACCTGATAGTTCATGGTAGTTGGAACCAGAAATTGTGCATTTGCCCCTGCAAGCTCTACTTTCCAATCTCTGGGCATATGAAAGTGTAAAAAAAATTTGTCAGTAATATTTTAGGGTCACTTCAGTAGTGTGTGGTGTAAACCCTAAGCATTCGTCTTTATTTAAGAGCCATAATTTGTTTAAAGTATAAGGTTAATGTGCTAGAAGAAGATAATGGGACCCTGGTCTTTTTAAAATAATTTGAGATGTCTCATTATACTTGACAATGCTGCTCAATGTCTGTCTGAGCCCATCAAGTCAGTCAAGAAACAGCTGACAGAAAAACTATCATCAACTACATTTAGGGGTACCAAATGGGAAAAACTATCATTGACTATCATAAAAAATTTGAACATGTTCAAAGTATGTGACTGTTGATGACAGTCAGTGATAGTTGATGATAGCTAATAGTGTCAGTGGATCAAGATTGCTTAACAAAGTAACATCAACAATCGGTCATCAACTATCATGGAGGTTTGGTGCGGGCTTTAAGTGCCTTTCAAATGCACCAGTACATGTTATACATGTTGATAATTCACTGCCTACAGAATGATTGAAAATTAACGCGATGGGCATGACATTTCAGCTTCAAACTTGATATTGACTAACGAGCTGTTGCAGCTTACCTCCGTGCTGGCGTAAAACTCCAGTAATGAAGGAAACAGTGGCAAAATTACAGTAAAAGCAAGCAGGTCAACAAGCAATGAAAAGAAAACTATCCACACAGTCCGATCAGATGGGAAGCCTCTGGAATTCAATGTATCCTTAGAAGGTTCATCTTCTTTCGGATGGGCTTGAAAGTCTTTATTAGTTGTTTTTGAACCTCTTTTGGTGACCTCCAAGTCAGCCATAGTGTCGTGTTCGTGTCCAACAAGCTCCTTGACTTGCTGTTCTATAAGCCGCGAGTTAGCATTACAAAGCACTTGGTTGTCTGCCTCCAGCAAACTAATTTATGATATTGTCCTTCAAGCATAAAATTCTATTTAGAGAAGTACGTGAGTTTGACGTCAAGAATAATAAACTTACAATATCAGCTGCTTTTGGTTAGTCGATAAAAATATGATGAATTCGCCAATATTGTATCTTTTGCAGCTTGTTGGGGAACGACGTGGCAACATGTAAACTCATCCTTCAAGTTTTAATTTCCTGCATTTTAAAAGTCCAAAATCCGTCAGGCGTCGCTCCAATCCATGTAAATTTCCGAAATATTCCGATCAGATTCCGAAATAAATCCACCGCGCAGTGAAACTACAACTCCCTGCTCTCTTTGCCCCTTTCATCTATCGTATACACAACCACTAATAATTTCCCACCCCAAAACAAATACTTGGACGCAGAAACGATAATTTTAATTCGTGTTTTGTGAGATAAGTTTCTTTTACTGTGGTCGGAAAACCTTCGGAAACACGATGAACACGGTCGTACCGGCAATGAAAAGTATCCCAGAAGCCCTAAGTGGCGCGAAAAGGAAACGGAAAGGCGCTAGTAAAAACTTATTGCGAAACGACGGCGGAGCGTAAATATGCGGAGGATTGCTGAATTCGCCTCAATGGACAGGTGAAAATGGGAGAGCACTTAGTTCCAGTGCTACTAATAACAGCGAACGTCGGTTCAGTTTTTGAAAATGTGAGTAACCTAAATAACTCTTATGTTTTTTTCTCCAAAGTTACGCAAAATACGACACCGTGATGTTGTTACGGGGATTGAATACGTACGTATCTTGTTTAAAATTTTACCGGTTTCAAGCAAGTGTAATCTATCGTTAATAGATCACATTGCACAAGTTGATATGTTGTCATTTTCCTTCAATCAAATTGTTTTATAGTAATAATATATAAACATTAAAGCTAAAGGCTCAACTCTACGAAAGTCAAAAACGAGCGACGTGAGCTCGATTGTTTTGCTTTTGCGTGTTGTTTACAAAAGGAGGCTACTTTTATTTATTCCCATGTCGGCAATTATACTTTTTTATACCTTGTAATTTTCCATTTTGTTACAGCGTGGTGGTTTGGAGGAGCGCTGGATTCGCGAAACCTTGTCGGTAAGTTACGTTTTGTTCTGTGAGGTTACACGGCCCTGGCTTTTGAGTTCATCTTTAGCCAATTTTAAACTTTCTTCATTGTATGTGGGGTTTTGGTTATCAGACAATAACAAGATTGAAGCCTAAGTTCGTGGCTTTGCACTTTCAAGAAAGTGGAGGTAAAGAATCTGGTGAAGAATCATTGCAAAACGTGAAGGAGTTCGTGAGGTACAAGTCAATTTTTTAAGGTTATATTTTTCGATTAATTTAAGTCATTATTGAACTCAAATTTTCCAGGTCTGCTGTTAGAAAATTTTCATGTCTTTGTTTAGAATTCCTTCGATCGAACTCTGAATCCAAATGTTTTGCCTCATTTTAAGAATCTTCCTTGGTCAGTCTCAAGTGAAGGAGAAATTTGACAGAGCTCGTGCGTGGTTTGATCAAGATTATCACGTACAAGAACGTTACACGGTGTGTAGGTTATATTTAATTAAAAGTCAAATTGCTTTCCTTTGTTTCTCCTGCTTCCTGCATAGTTTAATCCCTTATTATTGTTAAATATCCATTATGGAAACTTTCTTAACATATTAAAGTTTGTATCCCCTCCAAAGAAAATGGAAATGCTACCGCTGTCAGTGGATTGAAAATATTGTGGCGAATTTAAGCTTATACATGTATATTTATTACAAAGTTGTATTTTTGGGCTACATTCTTAGCAATAAGTTTTATTATTATTATTGTTCATGATTATTTAGCGTCATAAATGTTGTTTAGTTGTTAAAAATACTTCAAAAAACCAGTATGCTGGTTTGTAAATAGTCAAATAGATTATTTCTTTAAGTTATTCAAGAGTTTTATGATGTAAACGTTTTTACATTGTCTGAATTTATTTTAACAACAAATTAGTTCCTGTGTAAAAAGAAACCCTTAATCCATAGCAACCAATGTTCTGCACGTTATTTTCAACAGTCCCACAAAATGTAACATGCTCAAAATATTTATTGTTAATTCATGCTTTTATTACTGTTCACACATTGTTGTAATTTTTAGTCTGGATGCATTTTTCTTAAAAAAGCCTTTAAGTCCTATATTTTTAAGAAACAGTCTGTCACACAGGAATTCATGATAGCGCAAAATTTTTCTCGGCAACGTGGGCGAAAGGGATTTAGTCTTTTACCATTGATCTGTGCAACTGTTGATTCTAAAACTGAGATTCCTGACCAGTGACTGCTTTATACGTATGCCTTCTTTAAGAGAAGTCAGAGATATGTTGCTTTTTGCTCACAGTGAAAATTTGATCAATGATGAAGAATTGTAGCTGTTGTATTATTCAAACAAGTCAAGCAACCTTGACCTTCTCTATATGGCGCTGTGATCAATTTGATCTTGATCTTTTAACTGCTGATGAATGCAAGTCAGAGTTTAGATTCTACAAGAAAGATGTTTACCTTCTTACTGAAGTGTTGCAGGTGCCGGATCAAATTAGATGCTATAACCATGTTGTAGTTGATGGAATTGAAGCTCTCTGCATTTTTCTTAAGGGATTTACATATCCTTGTGGATATTTTGATATGCTGTCTAGATTTGCAAGACCAGTTCTGCAACTTTGTATGAAATCCAAGCAAGTGATGGATTTTATTTATCAAACTCACCACCACCATTTAAAGAATTTTAACCGACCATGTCTCTCTCAAGCCAGTCTTCAGAACTCTACAGAAGTAATTCATGTGACGGGAGCTCCACTTCGAATCTGCTGAGGATTTTTTGATGGTACAATAATACAACGGGTTTTGTATAACGGGCACAAAAGGGTCCACACAATAAAATTTCAGTCAATTGCTGCTCCAAATGGTTTGATAGCTAACCTATTTGGCCCAGTTGAAGGGATGGAAGTAGCATGCTAGCAAAATCGGGATTACTTGCACATTTGCAACGTCGCTCGTTTTCTTCTTACCCCTTTAATCTACACCTTCAAGCACCATCAAGGCTGTGCTCTAAGGAAAATTGAAGGGTGCCCAGTGCTCTGAACCTGTACAATCTAGGGTGCCCAGCATATGATT
The DNA here is from genome assembly GCA_964035525.1 of Porites cylindrica. NCBI lineage: Eukaryota > Metazoa > Cnidaria > Anthozoa > Scleractinia > Poritidae > Porites > Porites cylindrica. Next base: position 52,970,628 of record OZ037778.1, on the reverse strand, counting down.
TGAATGAAAAATCTGAGATGTTCTAGTCGCCCAGGAGCAATAGTTGGGTACAAGGGGCCACTGGGCTTTGCTAGAGCACAGCCTTGACCATTCAAAGGAGCAAGGATCACCCCTTTACAGAATGAATATAACACTGCAATGAGTCATGTTAGAAGCTCAGTGGAGTGGGTTTTGGGGGATATTGTAAACTACTCTGCCTTTATGGATTTCAAGAAGATCTTAAAAATTCACTTAAGTGCAGTGGGAAAAATGTACCTGGTGTGTGCCTTACTGACCAATGCACCCACATGTCTTTATTGGTCCGTAACATCATTGTATTTTGGCTAGGACTGGCCACCACCATTAGAAGTGTATTATTTTTCAGTGACATGGAATATGTACTGGACCCTCCGTAACATCATCGTATTTTGGCTACGACCGGCCACCACCGTAAGCAGTGTATTATTTTTCAGTGACATAGAATATGTAAGTACTGAAAGCTTGAAGACCCTGATCTGTTCAGGGATTTGGATTTTAGGGTTACCGGTTGTTTAAATCCCCTCCATCAGTAATTTATGCCAAGAATTGCTGCTTCAATGATTCTTGCGCTACACAATTCTAATAGCACACAACACAATTCCCATCGTGCTCACTCTTGAAATACTTTTTCAACAGTGGAAGAGAAGTTTCGTATCTCCACGTGGCCATGCAATAGATATGTAGATTGTCAGCAAGACAGAAAAGTGAAGTCGTGAACAAAATACACATGCGAATTAATGATAAATATTTCAGGTATATGTCTATATACTCAGGGATCCATATTCCCAGTACATTTTCTCTGTGTTCTGATTACTTCTCATCATCTTAAAACTTTTAGAATAATGGAGAATAACAAGCAGCTTTTGTCTGCTAAGAAATCATAAGTTTGGGCGTCATCTGACATGGTGCAGTATTTTCTACGAAACGATCACAGGCTCAGTTTTTTTTGTGAATTACTCCATTCAGGGGCCATTCATCAAAAACAAGACAACATTTATTAAGATGCAGCATTTTTCAAAAAGGCGTTTCGTTGCCTTCGGCTAAAATAAAGGTGAAGCAGAAGCTGGTGCCTGATACGCATTAAGATGTGACGTTTTTTATGAGACGTTTCACTGCCTTCAACGGAAAAAAGGTGATGCAGGAGCCGCTGCCTTTTATGCGGTAAAACATAAGTGCACCATCTTGACTTCACGTTCATGGCAAACAGACTGACCGTGGCAAACCTTAAAACGTAAATAAACTGTGTTTAGCCTGTTGTACATAAGAGTATAGTTAAAACCCTTTCTTAGTTATTATAACGGAAATAACATGCTAATCAGAACTGTTCAAGTTGCACACAATTTCTTCAATTTTTTCACAATTCTGCACTTTTGTCCGGGCAACCCAAATTGTAATCGGGCAAGTATGCCATCAGGCTTACTTGCCCGGCTGATGACTGTGAGAAAAAATGAAATCCCTGTATACTGAAATAAGTTTGCTCGGTTGTAAAACAGAATATTTAGTTACATTTGCTGTGAAATTATGAGCTTTTACAGATGCATCTGAGAGTTATGACAAGATGTAATGACATTTAGGTTCACCTTTTCTTTTGTGTTGGCCCTTGTTCTGCTGTAACTTCTGCTGCTCCTGCACCATTCATCTATGGATTTATTTCATACACACATTATTATAAGATGTACAAAATTGATAAGGTTTATTTTCAATAAAATGTATAGCTTATGATCTTTGAACAGCCAGAATTCATGTCCGTGTAGCCTCATATTAAAGAACCACCTGCTGACAGCTCACAGATATTTGTTAACTCTTTCAAAAGTTTCATTCTTAAATCAATGGAAACTAGTGGAAACAAAACCACGTCTGTTTTCTGGGTGTAAAATAAATTAACTTACGTTGATCACCTCGTGTTCGTTTCAAAATGCACATTTCCATTTGTCAAGCAAAAATCGGTCAACTTGAAGTTGAAAGTCCGCGTTTAACACATCAGGTTGGAAACTATGATGAACAACCTGAAATTTAGTGTCCACGGAGCAGTAAATGTAGCGACGAAAAATATTTTCTAAGCAATAAACTTACCTTTCACAACTCACTTTGACAAGTCAACTTCAAAACAGGCGGAAAAACGCTTAACTGAAGTCGTGGACTGGAGCACGACGGCTTCTACACATGAATACCTTCATGATTGTTCATGCTGGTGATGTAATTTCAAAGCAAATATGCCGTCATCTTTGAACCTTCCCTTCGTCACTGCTTAAAGTCCCTATTGTTTCTCCAGCCAGGTTCAGGTTACTGTTCAGCATCTTGTGCCTATTCAGCATCTTTAGGTTATTCCTGGCCTCCAATTTTAAAACACACATTTTCTTAACTTTTTAACAGCCATAAAATACATCTGTTAGCCCTTTTTCTCCTTTTTACAGACCAACAAGGCTGTGCTCTAACGAAAATTGAAGGGAGCCCAGTGCTCTGAAACTGTAAAATCCAGGGTGCCCAGCATATGATTTGTATGAAAAATCTGAGATTTCCTAGTCGCCCGAGGGCAAAAGTTAGGCGCCAGGGGCTCTGCTAGAGCACAGCCCTGCACCAAAATGACAGATTTCCCTGTACTACCCTTTCTTATACTTCAGCTGGTGAACTCCCTACCCTTTCATATACCTGAAGCCTGAAAACTTACCTCTTTTGGGCGATGACTCTACGTATAGGTCATTGTAGGGGGGACGCCCATGGGCTCACCCACTCATTAATGCAAGTGTGAAAACCTGTTGGGTGAGTGGAATATTTAGATTATTTGCCCAGTTTGGCGAGGGAAATATAACTGTCTGTAAACAACCCTATCAAGTACATGCAAATTTGCCACTTTCATAAATACAGAACTGATTAAGTGACAACTTCATAAAGTACCTTCTTATAGTCAAGATACTGCTGGTAAAAAAAAAACAAGCTGTGCTAATGATCTTTCTTTCCTTGCATGGTTTCTATTTGAAGAACTGTTGATACCGTGTATTTTATATTTACCTGGAGTATCTAAAACTCCCAACAAACGAATTTGAAAGAAACCCCTTAAAAAGCAGATACTAGAGTGCATTAAAGATGGTTAAAGATAGTCAAAACAATACTTTCAGCAACACCAGATAAGTAATGGAACAGTTGTTTCCTTTACTCTGCTTGATTTGATTTAACTTGGTTTGGTAGGGGGAAAGTGTATAATTTTTTGGCAAGTGAACATGCCTCTGTGTGAGTACAATGTACATCTGTCTGGAAATGAGATTGGGATGCTACAGTATATTGGGGCAGTATACCATTGTATTGATGGAATATAAGTACATGTACATCCTCAAATCTTTCAAATTTTGTCTGCACCAGCTAGTTATGAAGAATGAGTCAGGGGATTATAAAGCCAATCAAAAATAACAGTAAGCTTGTGATGGGTACTTATCAGATTTGTTTGATTGTACTTATATTTCTTTATAAACAGGCACTTGGTTGTATTTATCTGATCAGCAAGTCTTTAGATGATGTTTCACTTTGGGATTTTGAAGGTACTGCTTGGTTACTGATAGCTCCTTTTTTCATTCAAACTGAGTTGTTACTAGTGCATGACTATGAAGTATCTCTGTCTGTTTTTCAGCTTGTCAGTGAGTTTTAAGTACAACGTAGACACAGTTTCCTTTTATGTTGCAGCTTAATTAGTGTTTGTGTCAGTAAAGTACTAATGAAAATCACTTTTTTATTTCTGTTTTTTTAACAATGCATACAAGATTGTACATTCAAGAGGATCATTGCTGAAGAAGTAAGTACAGAATCAGTCAGCTGGTCTTTTTTATTGTGTAAAATGTGCAGTAGGACAGCGCAAAACTTAGCCCCACAGTTTTTCTTTTTTCTCTTTCTTAAGCCAGAGACTGAAAAAAAATCACTTTTTTCCTGTGATAATTTGGTTGTTACCATCGATTGAGGTTGATATCGCTGTAGTGTATATATACAGTGTATGCGTAATAATGTTGTTGGTGGTTGGGTATTCAGGCTCTGTGTGCTGAGCTACAGAGACAAGCATCTGAGTGTTAATGAAGAAAGATGTCAATTGTAAATTGTAAATATCTTATTATCCACCTCAGGGCTTTTCAGGGATAATTTACAACACTGGTTGCGTGACTTTGCCAGACTGCTTAAGGTGCAGTTTACAAGTAAATGAAGGACTGAGTAATGATGCCCCCATACATGAGTGTGAAAGTGAGATAGACCACTACAGTACACCGGGCACTACGTGCCCTACTCTTTACGAAGAGTGAGTGGGTTCTTTAACGTCCCACAGATTTATTACAATAATGTGCAAGGGCTTGTGAGAAGGGGCTTACGGTTTATCGTCCTTATCCGAGAAGACTAGAAAGTCTAACCATTTGCAGATGTTATTACAAAGGCAGCACTTTCTCCTTAGTTATTTAAAGACCTTGAGTGTTGCTCCAGCCGGGGTTTGAACCTACGGCCTCCCGCTTAGCAGACCTACGCTTATCCCATTGAGCTAACCCGGTGAGAGAGATGTATATTTGGGGGAACAACCAGTAACTGAGAAATAACAAGCTTGATTTCTGTTTTCGGATTTTTTCCTTGTCTAATGCCTGTGTAAGGAACATTTTAATAAACTTTATATGTACTTTACAGATTAGCATAGGAAGTCTAACAGATGTCCCCTTTTTAGAGAAAGAAAAATTTCCTCTGGACTTTTTTCCAAAGGTATGTATGTGGTTTGAGCCAAGTCAATATTAGCTGGCAGCCAGCAATTTTTACATGTCAGGGCTGTGCTGTTGCATTACCCACTGGCCCCTGGGGCCTTTCTTTTGCCCCAGGGTGATAGAAATCCTACATGCTGGGCATCCAGAATTAATTCATTATGTACATTGTATTGAGCTTGTATTAACTTTTGTATGCTACTATTAAAGCATTAGTTCATTACACTGTAGTCATGAGTTTTTTCACAAAGAGTAAATTCACATGCTGATGAACAGCTCCACATTCTCCCTTTGTTTACATGTACACTGTTGACTAGAGATTGTACTGGTTGGGAGGCAAGTCCCCTTGGCTGTTTATCTTTGAGCTTTATTGTTTAGTAATATTTTTTGTCTCCTTTTTAGTTTAAATGGTCACGCAAAGGCTTTATGCGAACCAGGTGGAAAATAAACAAGTGGTAAATGACACTATTGTCAGTATATTTTTAACATTTTATTATTAAGAAATACGCTAACTTTTTATATTCTAGCAAGCATGTGTTTTGACTGGTGTGATAATTTGTGTCATAAACACAAAGTATTATAATTCATGTCTATTACGTGAAGTGGGCCCAGGCCCTGAGCTTTAAATATGCACACATTTTGAGTAAATAACACTTTTCTTCCTGGTTCATATAATGTGACAAGAGTCTTTACAGCATGCAAATTATTTTATTATTTTCCATCGTGCAAATCGGGTCCAATGTACATTTAGTGCTGACAAATTGCTAGGGACAGGTGAAATGACCTGACCACAGGCTGGCCATGTCATCATAATTGGCCTTTAAAAAAGGGTTGTCGCCTTTACATGAAAGGCTTTAAAGGTCGTACTTGGTGTACATTTTGCTATTTTTCGATTAAAGGACGTAAAGTTCGAAATCTCTGGAAGTGGTAAAGTTAAAACTGAGGGGAGTAAAAGTAATGTGATCCATGTCTGTTTGGATATAGTGACATTGTGACAATAGCATTTAGGCTGAAGTTTTGATTTTAATCACTATAATGATAAAAAGCCCATAAATTTCCATCTGTTTTGTTACTTCTGTTCAGTGAGTGTTAATGTTTACGTTGCAGTGTGTTCGATTTACTGAATATTCACCTTTTTCATGATGCTTCAAATTTGGTGTCCATAGAGATGGTAGGTACAATTATTTGCTTTTGTAATATGTCAGTTCTCATCGAATGGTATCATTTATTTAAACGTGGCACTTTCTTTGCCTTTTGTTTAAATTACAACATCTAACTTGATAATAAATTAAATATATGATTTAACCACAGCATTTATGAATATGAGTTTTAATATCAGTTTAGTGTTTTGACTTTCTTTCTTCAATGCTTTTCAGACTCCTTCTGAGTACACTAAAAATCGTAAGAGAGCTCTGGATCATGTGCTTGATAGGTTAGTTGACACATCTACCATCAAATAAAAATTATTAGATCTAACAAATGAAACCTTGTATACTGGTGCTCGTAAGAGGAGTCATTTGCTCCCAAGTCAGGCCTAAAATAATTATCTTGGCCTCTGGAATGGAAAGAATTTTATAGTGTGACATTAGGGCCCTCAGAAATGGCAAGGTACAATTATTATGGTGCCCTCATTTTTATTCATATATCAATCTTTTTTTGTCAGATTACACCATAGCTGCCTTCCTATGGCTCCTCATGTGTTATTTGGTGACTTCAACTTCAGACTTGATAGCAAAAGGGTGGTCGAGGTATGGTACCACCTTTACATTGTTTATATTGCAGCTGCAGTATATACGGTACAACATAAAATGTTCTATGTTTTAAGCACAAGGTCCAGAGAGAGATTTCTGAGAAATAGAGGAGAACCAATCAAAGGGTGCCCATGGGTACTCGAGGGTTAATTATTGTAGAAATAAAAGCTGATAATGAACTTGCAGTTAGTCTATACCGGTATATTTTACGTCTGTCAAAAAATGAAAATATGTTGTAAGATAAAAACAAAATAAGGCAAATAAAAAAAAATTTTAAAAAAGTTTGCTATGGCGGAAGTCGAACTCCATGCCTTCAATGTGTTAAGTCAACGCATAATCTATTCTGCCAGGACAACTAATGTTAAACAGAATTGTTGATTTCATTATCTTTATCACTTTTGCCCATGAAATTCTGCTGGTTGACAGTGGTTAAAGCTGGTTGAGCCTTATTTATGAAGAATTGAAAGATATTTTGGAGGAAAACAAGCATGGTTTTGACGGTAAAAGCCGTACTTAAACTCATTTCGTTGTATTTGAAGAACATATGTCCAACAAAGCAATATTAAGTGTCTCGCTAAACTGTCGCAAAGTCTCTTGCTGACGGAGTTGTACAGCTTGCAATTCTCTGCATTAATCCGAGGAGAATCAATTACGATTCAGCAGCAGTAAACATTTCCTTTTTTATTCAGCCAAAGAAACATTTCATTTCAGAATGTTATTTCCTAAAAAATCATGAGATTGGGAGTCATGTTTAGAGAAAAGTTAAGCAAGCCATGCGTGTCACAGCTTTCTAAGTGGCAGCTGTGTTGTGATTGCTTGAAATATTATCCATCCTAAATGGCTAATTACATGGAACTTCCGGTTTCGAGTGAGTGACAAATTTGCATACAGATTCCCCACAATATTCGTGGATAATCCCTGAGTAAAAAGGGGATTCTCTGATGAGAAGAGAATCCTCTAATTATCACCCTTACATTTGCAGAATGAATATCAAGAAGTTTACTATCTCTGTATATTGATTCTCTTTGAATTTTTTGTATGTTGTTTTAATTGGACTCTGTTTAAATTAGCCATGCCATAACAGATGTTCCTGTATAAATTAATAAATACATGTAAATAAATAAATAAACATTCATAATAATTTAACGAGTCATTTTGCACTGTCTCTACAGTGAAGATATTCAATTCTTAAATAATTTTGCTTTTCTAAACTGTAAGGAATTCTTTATTCTTTACCATGTTTGCAGTAGAGCTGGTTGAAGTGTTTTAATGTTTTTCCTGTGCTTTTTTATTTTGTAGTCTCTCTGTGCTGGGCTACCACAACAGCACATCAGAAAAGATGGTGAGAGTAGTACATCAAAGATAATCTTTAGAGACAGAAAAAAGGCTGACAAGGTATGTACTGCAGTTTGTGCTACTTGTTCCACAATAAATAGCTCTAGATAAAACAACAACAGAGAAACTTTTTACCCTTTTCCATCCTTACGTATTAATTTTACCTGTAGAGCTTAAGATTGATATGTTTATTAATGACATCTTAAAGGTGAACTGCATGTGTTCTTAATTTTTCAGGTTTTTCTTACACTAGAACCTAGAATTTTCAAGTTTCACGATGAGAGTATCTTTCGATATCATAATGGAAAGAAGTTTTCAAAATACAACAGAGAGTTTGATGCCTTCCAGGACAGATTGTTTGAATATAACATTTCATTTATTCCCAGGTACAAATTGTGTTGTTTGGTAAAGACTGCAGTGTTTCTGTGCATGTGTATTTCAGCAATTTCATATCAATCAGTCAGATAACTGTAGGCCCTTATAATCAACGTATTCTATTTTCAAACTTACAGTTTATATTCTTAATAATTTACTGTCCATCAATCATAGTCAGCTTTCCAACCACATTAAATGTCAAATTTCTCATCATTGAGAAACAGCCTTTGCCTACATGTGCATCAAGGAAAGAGGAAATTTATGTTATTGTTAAAAAAATGGTTACAGTCAACTAAATGATGTGATATTTATAGCTGTATTTTTTTTCAGTTATCCCTTCAGTGAAAATGTTAAAGAAACAACTGTTTATGGGGATTCAAGGTACCAAAAAATGCAGTTTACTGATTCGTTGTTTCTTTTCCTTCTTTTCTCTTTTTTAACCTAGCATTGTAGGTAACATTTTTATTGTATAACCAGTGGTTCTACCAATGACATTATTGTTCTACTTCCTATGGCGTTTCCCTTAATAGTCACTCAGTGGGATGCCGAGTTGAGCCTTACGGTAAAGTACAACTGACATCCCAGAGTCAGCTGTACAGTATTATGTTCATTTGGTATTCATGCATTATTATCAGCATAGTACTAATTTCAGAAATTCTTTTTCAACAATAATTTAGATGTCCATCATGGTGTGACAGAATCTTCTTGAGTCATTGTTGGAAAGCACTGATAGTGGAGGTTGGTCTCTGTGCACAGTTATAACTATTGTCACATTAAACCAATTGTCATACGAGAGGTGCGCATGTTCTTGACTGACGGTATTGGTAAGGTGGGGCAAGGTTGGAGGGCTGAAGACTGGCTTTGGTGCAACGTAACACAGTTTAGTTCCACTGGTGCACAACATTTTGTTTCACTGCTGATGTTCCTGTTATCAATGACTTTACTGCAGTTTTGCCCCAACTTATCAACATAGCCTGGGGCGCAGTATTATTATAATACGTAAAATTACTTCAGAATGTTTAACCTGCGTAGATTCAGAATGTTTGTTTTATCAGTCTCATACACACGTTGTTGCCAGATTATTTTGATGTACGATAACGAGTCTTGCATTGGCATCATACAGCATTATTTGTGTTTATCTTAAACTGCAGAGGAAAAGCCTTCCAGTGGTGTATGACATGATAGGAAAACAAACCTGCATGGGTGACCACAAGGTAAATAAGATTTAGAATAAGGGTCAAGCCGACCAAACAGAAAAAATCCCAATGCAGTGCACATCAGGTTGCATCTTTAAAGTTAGTCTCTTTATAGAATCGCAACAATTGCATTTACTTTTAAGAAACTAGTAGTTTCCAGTGGAAAGTGAAGTGCTGCGAGTAAAGCATGACATTTCAAATAATCTGAATCAGTTGCAGCTAAACCACCACGCACACGTTTTGGGATCTGACAGTCTTTATTACAGCAAGAACACTTAAACGCAAGTAAATACACCCGAGATAACTGATTAACACAAATACTTAAAACTACAGTCAAATAACATAACAGAATACAAACAACAGAAAGACCAGAAGACTGTCCGTCGGAGTGGCGGGATGGGAAATCTGCACTATGCTTACAATCTCGCTTCTGAACTCCGCTTGCTTATACTATAAACTGCGTGCATACCCGAGGAGTTATGCTATTAGAACTAAATTTACAAAACCTATCGCTATCTGAATGGTTACTTAAAATCTAGTGACTATCAGCTATATTTCAGTTAGTGTATTTTGCCGATGGCTAGTTAAAGCCCGTCAGAAGACATGTACGCTACCAAAAGTCTGATTTTGTTTACATTACTTGAATTGAGCGGTAACACATCTCGTTCCCAGGTTCTCTCTCGCACCCTCTCTCTCTCTTTCTCTCGCTAACGAGGTTGGCGGTAACAGAGTTCGTACAGGTCATGGAAAACGTGGAAAGCCATGGAATTTAAGCAGTTCATTTTCTAGGCCTGAAAAGTCATTGAAAATTAAAGTTCTGTTTGATAGATTAGTTACTTCAAGTGACAAGACAAGGGCAATGTAAGGTAAAGAGGAGTAATTAAACAACGTAAACGGTACGCATTTTGGTGGGCACTAGAGTTTGTGTCTGTTAAACTCTTTTTTAAGGTCCAAAAATACCGTAAAACAAGGAAAGTTTTTAAAATTTTTGAAAGTGACAGCTTAGCCTAAGGTCTCGGAAAACTTTAAAAGGGTCATGGAAGAGCTCAAAAGAGTACGAACCCTGCAGGGTAATTATTAAATTTAGCTGACACAGTTTGTTTCCACATCTTTTCTTTTTTTTTTACTTCTCAGCCTATATTCTTATTTTTCAAGATGAATTCTTCTGGAGATACCGTAAATCAAGGTTTGTAATTGTTTTATTTGATGAGAAGTATGGCCAACCTTTAATAATATTGGTCTGCCGCGACCTAACCTTCTCACTCACTTAACTAAGAGCATTATTTACATCATAGACTGCGTCAATAACTATCTATTTACCCTGCTATTGCTCTGTCTCAAATACGCTTTCTTATCCATTATGTCTAACAAGAGTATTGCACATAATAATTAATTTCTGGTTGCTTTTTGTAATTCCTGGGCTTTGAGCCTTACATGTAACATACCTTTAAAAATTTATAATAATTGTAGATTTTAATATAAATTTTAAATGAACTTAATTTTCTCTAGTCTCAGTGCAGTGATTGTCTAGTTGGTTTGTACTTTGTATTGTATATGCTAGTGCTTCTCGATTTTTTTTTTATAATCCTGAGCCTGTGGGCAGTTGCCATAACTTTTAAGGTTTTTTTTGTTTCTACCGCATAACATAACATAAAACCACTGCCACTTACCTGTAGTTTAACATCGTACGTGCTAACTTGTTTGATGTCCTAGGTGCATGTTACTCTGAAGGCTGAAAGAAATCTGGGTGTTAGGTTAGTTTGGGCTTTTGTTGCAAAACAGTACTGAAGAGTTTAGTCCTTGTAATGTGCATTACTGAACGTTTCAACGTACTATGAACAGTCCTTTGTGTTGTGTTAATTATGGTCAACTGATTCTGGTTAAAATTTGCATGGTAAAATCTGGAGGAAAATGTAACATGAGTGGATCGGGAGAGGCAGTGAAGAAAGGAGGTGGGACCTCCAACAAATTCCATTGACATTGTGGTTGATGGAAAGAATAGATTCCCTTGCCTGAAATTATTTTAAGCTGATTTAAAGTGTTTTATTAGCAGTGAATGTTCCAGTTCTGGACATATATTCATCTTTCACGTGGAAAACCTACACTTACGAAATTTTTTTGAAGCAGTAGTTTTAACTCTCTTTAACACCACTGTAAGGAGTAAGGTCTTAACCTGTACCTGGTAGTTTGTATTCAGGATTATCCACTACACAAACCACCCTAGTGTAAAACTAAACATGATGCTTTCTTGAATATTTATGGTGATATTCCTTTTTTCTCACAGCTGGTCGTGTACAGAATGGTGGACCCCTTGAAATTGTCGAGTATCTTACAAGTGTTTAAGAAGTACAGAAGTCGGTTGCTCTGCTCGAGCCCTTGAAGACCTTGATCATAATATCATCATGTCATCAATCTCTACCTCGTCTGATCTTAATGCATATGCTATTTAACAGTTACTGAATGAGTATGATGAGAGGAATTATACAAATCGAGGAAAACAGCCTTCAAGATCTACATAATTCTTCACATAATACGAAACCCGAATTCATTATTTCTTTAACTCTTCACTCAAAATATTAACCAGCTTATCACCTCGTAGACTTTCTTCAAAACTCTGCCATCTTGGCTCCGATCGCAAAAGAGTGAATAGCCAAGGATATTCCGAGTTACGGGAGCCAATCAAAACGCGCGAAAATTGATATTCACTGATTTGGTAAATACTTAAAAGAGATTTTTTTTTCTTGTAGATACTCTTCAAAAAGTAGATAACATTCATCGAGCAACACTTTTTGTGTATTCTTGAATTTCTTCCGTTCAGTTTTAGTCCGAAATTCAGCTGTTTCGTCTTAGGATAACCGTGAAAACGCCGTCTTTTAGCTCACTCAGGAATTAAAAGCAAGGCTGCCGCGCCTGGGAACGAGGCTTCGTGGGCAAAATACCATCAAATCGATGGTATTTTGCTGGCATGTTCCAAATTGGGTCAAGGCCAGCTACCTATGAAGAATTAGGCGGGGGGATTTGAGCCAATCAGAAAAGGCGAAATATTTTGAATGTATAATAAAGAGAGATATATTACAGGGAGAACCGTGCAGTCTACAAAGTAGTAGTATCCTCGGCCGGCCGGGGGCCAATGCCACTGCTACAATAGGTACTTTAACCTGGTTCAACTCCGGGGAGAGCAAGGGACTGCTTTCGTAATGATAGTACTCAGATCCTCTTAGTAATAACAATGATATTCATAAGGTGATAAGATTTTGATGTTGTGCTGTCAGGGCGAAGGGGTTCGTCCTTAAAACATTATGGAGGCAGTTTGTCAAGATTTAAAGCTTTGTGATTTGTGTCTATATTAGATACAAGAGATGTTAATTAATTTTTAAAAATATATATTTTTTGTATATAGAGAACAGACCTTATCATTGTAGGTAAGCGGAACGAATGGGTTGATGGAAAACGTAAATTCGTCTTGTGACAAGCGTTTAAAGCGTAGCTTACTTTGGGTGCGTTCAATTGGTAGTATTCTGGAATAGGAATGCATTCTGAATTAGTCTGGATTAGTCTCTACCCCCAAAATACTCCTATTTTTTCTGTTTTCAGAATGCTGATTTACTGATCAGGATAACAAACACGGCGTCAACAAACATATCGCTGCGGCACGTGAAAAGGGGAAAATTACACCGAGGGAAATTGACGTATGGAAGATATTTTACCTTGTGTTTTGGAGAATAACATTATATGACCGGCGTGGAGAGACTTCAATATCCTTATCCCTTTCTTTGTGTATGGAAATATGCCCAAAAACATTCCAGTTCTCTGCCCTAATGGTAGCCTTTCTGCGACGGAGTGCCTCGTTTCTCTGAATTTAATGTCGTTTATTGTTACCTACCGCGTCCGCCTTGTTCTTTTTTGTCTTGAAAACCAAACGAATGGCGAAAAAAGTGACGTTATCATTCCGTTTTATTCAGCCACGCATTCTGTTCGTTGTAGCAGAATGTTTGGAATATCTTGAGCGTATTTCGACATTGGATTAGCAGGTCAATAGATAGACTTTCTCAAAGTCCTTTGATTCCCATTTCCAGTTCGCCCGTTCTCTCGCTCGCTTTGCCGCCGAAAACCTAAAATATTTCTAGCTCGCGCTTCGCGCTCGAGAAAAAGTTTAAGCTCGACTTGTGGGTAAGTCTAGTCAACTGAAGGAATTTCCTATACCAGAATAAGAATGCACCCTCAGTGTAGCTGAATCATGGAGGTCCTAATTATAGTTATATCCTTACAACGACTGATATCACAGACAGTCAGTCGAATTCTTATCTTGAAAAGTTTCGCCCAAGGCTTTATGATCTATCTGCTGCGCAGTCAACCCTTCGTCCTTCAACTAATCCTTTTAGGAAGGTTTATTCCACAGGTAAACCAACGTAAAAAGGGAAGTTTTATATTTTGTGTTGTATCTAGAGGTTTATTAAGATAAATATTATTCGCTAGCTAGTAAGACTTCTGAAACCATTATACATTGATGATAAACCGCAACGAGAGGAGACACTTCAGTCATGCTGAGACCTGGGGTCATTTAGCACTTTTAGGGCCTGTTTACATGGGGGTGGGGGACCCCAGGTAGGTGAGGTAACCTGCTTAGGTGGGTTAACCAGCCTGTCCATACAATCTCCTTTTTTTAATTGATCACGTTTACACGATAGGTGGGGTGACTTGCCGCACGTCACCTCACCTATCTAGGGTGTCCCACCTCCATATAAACGGGCCCGTACTGTATCATTGAGAAAAAAAACATGCCTGATCGTTTCGGATACATTCTCGGCAATGTTGGTCGTGAAATCTGTTAACTTAAATTATGATTTAGAAAATGACTAAGGACGCTTTCCATTGGTATTTCCGACGAAATCGAAGTTGCGACGAACGCTATAGATGATACGATGATCTGAGAGATCATAGCGACGATCCCTTTGCCATTGCAATTCTTGTAATCAAGGATGACCAGGCTAGTTGCTCGATGACGAAATCTACGCCAAAGTTGGACAGAAGTGCTATTTACATTACGATGGTTTGAGTTGCTCATTAAACCTATTGCATCGTCGTCGTGGTTAAGGCTAGCTACCATGCCGAAAAATGTTCTTGAGATGCAAGCGACAATTTTGTTAAAAAGCTGACGAGAAGGAGAAGGCGCGACGAAAGCGACATCCGCACTGGTTACCCACAGGAAGGCTATTTTTATTTGATTCTAAGGAGAGAGAGAGGGTCTGGAAAAATATCGGAATGGAAAGGTGTTGAGAATAGAAGAGATTTGCATGCAATGTCGGTGTACGCCCACTCAAACGGATCAATACAAAGACCAGTCGAAAGACATTTTGAACTCAATCCTTAAAGATGAACTGTCAGATAGCGACACCAAGGCGTTGATAGCGGAACTATGCGCAGAAGAGGTTTGTTATTGAAATAAAGTTGCTGAAAAACAGCGGTGTAAAATAGTGTGATTTAAATTAACATGGTCGTAAATTAAGATGCATTGAATTAAATCGCGCTCATAAACTGCATCGTCAATTATTATTTGGGCGTCGCCCAAATGGGGTAATCAAGATGGCTTGTTACTTCGGGGGAGCGCGAAGTAAGGGACCGGTCAAAAAGTATAGGGGGGGTGGGCCGGAGCATTTGGAAATGTGGTTGATAAAACACACATGACCCACCCCCTCCCTTCGGCACAAAAATGACTGACCCACCCCTAAAGCAAGGTTGGAAATTACATGACCCACCCCCTAGTTAAAACATGGATGTTTGGTTTCCTCTTAATAATCCCATAAAACCTTGTTCTGTGCTTGACAAAATTTGTTGATACACTGCTACAACCAATATCAAAATCACAGAAATCATACCTTTCACTGGAAAGACAAATGTGGAAAACCCAACATTCCTTGTTTCGATGGACGTTATGAGTCTTGACACGAATATACAGCAAAACGAGGGTATATTGAAATTGTCTGTCACAAAGCATATGAAAATTTCTCCAAAGACAACCCATTCCTACACATTACTTGCCGGAAATGCTTAGATCAATCGACCCTCAAAGAAAATTTCTTCCACTTCAATGGAAAGCACTACCTACAAAACCATGGAACTGCAATGGGCACAAAGAAAGCAGATTTGATTCCTTTGCCAATATTTTCATGACATATATTGAAACAACAACTCTAAGCAAAACTGTCTTTAGAACAACAGTTTGGAAATGCTACATGCACGATATCTTTGCCCTATGGTACATGAGTAAACCAGACATCGAAGCCTTCATTGAACAATAGTTGGGTGATGTAAGTCTTACATCACCCAACTATTAAATTCAAGGCCGAAACATTTGACACTGAGACTGCGTTTTTAGACACGGTTGCAGACAAAGGCACAAGATTCAAGGAAAAATCTATCCTTGATGCAAAGACACATTTTTAACAAAAGCAAACCATCTTGCACACAAATTTCACCTCGTGTCACCCTCCAAATGTTAAAAAAGGATTTGTCAAAGAAGGAGCCTTGAGAATCCTACGAAAAAACTTCTCAGAAATAACTTTTGAGGAAAATAATTCAAATTTAAAAAACAACGCTTGATGGACGGAGGCTACCCACAATCTTTGATAGAAAACATACTATCAGAAATAAAATTCACGAAAGGGAGTCCAAACTCCTAAAACAAAACAACAAGGAGGAAAAAGAAATATTGCCATTCGTGACACAATACCAGCCCTCAGTGTCTACTACAAAGGAAGCTTGAAAGAAAAAATGGAATCTTATACAAAATCAACTGTAACCTCAATAAATTTTTAAAGAGCCACCAATCATTTCCTTACAAAAAAAGGAAAATCATTAAAGGACATGCTCGTAAGAGCCAAAAAAAAAAAAAGGTTAAGGGTTCCACTCCCGTATAGATGTGCGGCCTGTCACCCTTTTGTACTTTCTCGCACAAGAGGTTTGCGCGTATTTCAGCAATAATTCCAGCTGGTTGTGTTTTATATAACAAGTGTAGTCAACTGTCTCGTTAGTAGTTAGTGCCTATCTATGTAATAAAATAGAGTGACCCACCCCCTAAGAGTAGCTGAAAATTGCACGACCCACCCCTTGCACAAGGCTCAAAACCTCATGACCCACCCCCTCTCTGCTCCGGCCCACCCCCCCTATACTTTTTGACCAGTCCCTAAAGGATGCGCGACGATCAGGAATGTTTCAAAGGTGCCTTTTTGGGACAAGATTGGGTATGCAAAGTCCGTGGGTGTTCGGTCTTTATCAGTTATTTGACGAAGTAAGAGCCCAACTAGTTCGGGATATCTCGAGATCACTTCGAGTTCTTTGATTTATTCTTTAATTTAGTTCGTGGAAGAAAGAATTATTATTACCTGGCCTTCTTTTCAGGAAGAGACGGGTTATAAAATGGCCTGGGTGTTTGCTTCGTCGTCGAATAGCCCTCTTCTCTTTAAAGCGCATGCTTGTACTGGCGAAATATCACGTGATCGATGTCCGGCAAATTCACTGGCTTAGAGGCAAAATCCCTTTGACCTGTTGTCATAAACACCGGGCAATTTGAGGCAGTCAGTGCTATACAGCACTGTGTGGATGATATACGTAATTGGATGACCAATGATAAACTACTTCTCAATGACGATAAAACAGAATTCCTAATGATTGGTACCAAGCAACAACTAGCCAAAGTTAATATTGATCATATTTTAATTGGAGACTGTGTAATTAGACCAAAAGGGGTAGTTAAAAACTTAGGGACATGGTTAGACTCGACTCTTTCAATGAATTCTCATGTAAATAACACTTGTTCCAATGCTTTTTATTACTTGTATAACATAATATATAGATTTAGCCCGGGCTAAAAGCGAAGCTCCCATTGATAAATTTGTAATTTAAATCAAACAATAAACTTGTAATCGACAAATCAGTTAACTTAAGGGCACATATGTGACTTTAAAGGGAAACGCTAAGGCCAAGTGATTTTAGAGTGAAAAAAATCTTGCATCGAATTGATGGCCGTATATATACAACCAAAAAATAGCAATTATCTTCGATCACATTTAAGAGCCATAATGGCTCTTGATCACAGTAGATTAGGCCTGGAAAACGAATTCTTGGAAAACAAATCAGGCCGAATTTTTTGCGTTCGACAAGTTTACTTAATAAAATCTTGCCAACAACTCTGGGTGCGTGTAAACCAACATTTCATACTTTTTATACATCACATCTGAGGTGAAACAGTAATAAGAGGCGCTGTTTTTATCATACAGACCTCAGACAAAATGCAGTATTTCACAATTTTTCAAGACAAATTGCACTCATTCAATATTCAGAACCTTACGAAGCACGCGTGGGCTTTTAGCAAAACCGTTCAAAGAATTTCCAAAATCACCTATACAGTATATGGTCCTTGGTCCGCGTGTAAAAGTCATTAACTTGAATATCTTACCCGAATCTTCACGTAACGAGCTGAAATACTCCCTGAAGATAGCTTTTATGTTCCTGTCTATAATCTTGAAGTTTCAAGTTCCAGACAAATATTTTGCTTGGAATTCGCATAAAGGCGACCGTTTTCGAAGGTCCTTGGTCCGCAGAATCTGGTCCTTGGTCCGCGTCTCAGGTAAGCAGCACGATAAAAACGTAAAAATGTTATAGTTTCCACACGAAAACGTGATTTTCACAGTATTTTTTGTATTTTTTTCTTTTCTTGATGCAATTAAGCTAAAAGTTTTTTTCGGAAAATGTGGTGAGCATAAAATAATCTGCTTTTCTTTCAAAGACTTCAGACAATAGTATCCTCGAGTCTCCCACACGAGCGTCGACGAGCGGTTTTTAGCGCGGTCGAAAATAATTACCAAAAACTCTGCCGTTCTCTTTGCCTTTGTATTTCTCTTTCGCGTTGCCTTTGTCTATTCATTCTAGCTCTGTCTCGTTCTGCTTGCCGGCTTTTTTCACTATAATTTTCTCTCCTTCTTCTCGCCCCGACCATTTCTACTTGCCGACTTTCTTCGCTAAAATTTTGTCTTCTTCTTCTACTTCTAACGCGCTCTCTTTGGCGATCGACTTCGCTTGCTCTACGCGTGTTGACTCTTGCTCTCTGCCGTTCACCTTCTCTTTGCTCTCAGCTTAAAACCTGTCGTCTACACGCGTACGCTAAAATCTCTCTGCTGTTGTTTGTTGACATAATAGCTTTCGTAAGTTGTAATAAAAAGTTATTAAGGCTCTGTGGAAAATTCTTTTTCCTAATTTGCCTTGAAATTTCTTTTTTCAAAACCAGTTGCGCGATATAATTTTGCGACGTTGCGCCATGCGATTTCCCGCCAAAAAATTTATACTTTCCCCTACCCCAAGAGTCCATGTGGACTACTTTCCACTACCCGGAAAGTCTGTACGGACGGACGTACGCTGACGTCATAACCAAAATTTCTCGGATGGATAGTTTACCAAATTATCTTAGCTATGGTGCTCTGCTCGCGCGCGCTTTGCGCGCGCGCAAGGAGCTCCGCTAAGAAGAATTAGGAAATATCTTTCTAGGCGGTCCACTGAGACGCCCATTCACGCATTTGTCTCAAGTCGTGTCGACTATTGTAACAGCTTGCTCTATGGCCTGCCAGCTTACCAGCTTAATAAGCTACAGAGGGTCCAAAATGCTGCCGCTAGGTTAATTTTCCTGGAATCTAAGTACTGCCATGTAAGACCGTTATAATCTGCACTGGCTGCCGGTTAAATTCCGAATTGACTTTAAGATATTATTGTTAACGTAGAACGCTATCAATGGCTTAGCGCCTTTTTAACTCCAGGAACTTATTAGTCTTAAAGAAGCATGTAAATACAAGTTACGCTCCGATTGTGATGGACTGCTACTAAACCCTGTGAAATTCAAGACTTAAACAACGTTAGGAGATCGATCTTTTGCTGCTGCTGCTCCTCAACTATGGAATTCATTGCCCTATTCAATTAGGAGTAGCCGCTCAGTAGCATCTTTTAAAAAGACACTGAAGACATTTTTATTTCAGAAAGCTTTTTTGTGATTTTATGTGCTTTTTAATCTCGTTTTTAGTAGGTTTTATGCAGTTTTTTACGATTTAAGTACATAATTGTTTTACTCTTTTTGGTAGGTTCATGCACTTTTTGCATGTATACTTTATGCACTTATTATTATTATTATTTTTTATTATTTTATGTTTATTTAAATAGCAATATTGATATCGGCGCTATATAAGTATTATTATGTCGCAGTATGAAACTTTGGAATGCTGTCCACATTATGAGTAGTATAGGGCGCATAGCGTAACCTACACCACTTGAGAAGCTATACTTAGAAGTAAAGAAAGGTCGATACGAAACCTAATACAATCCTAAAATACATAGTGATATGAATCTCTCTACTTAAAAAGCCAATTTAGAATATTATTAAATTCTGATACTCTGTAAAACCTTCGCTATCTCTACTAAAGGCTTATACATAGTGATATAAATCTCTCTACTTAAAAAGCCAATTTAGAATATTATTAAATTCTGATACTCTGTAAAACCTTCGCTATCTCTACTAAAAACATATTTATAATAATATCACACTCTAATGTTATAAAAAATCTAAGTAAAAACGTCAGCAAGCTTGTGTTCCTAGATTTCTAGAGAAAAAACAAAAACCTAAAAACTGAAGTCCATAGCGCCCTAACTAAGTATTTATCTTAAATGTTCTGGCAATGTTTAAAGTGTTTGAGATGACCGACTTCTGCATCCGCTCAAGTACGCTCCGTGCTCTCGCTCCAAGTAGCTTCCTCACCGACTTCTCTAGGTGTTTGGAGTAACCCCACAGTACGTCAATTATTACGTTGTACTGTTCAACCCTGTAACCATTGTATCTCTGCTTCAGCTCCCACATCATGGGCCCATACTTGAGTGTCTTTTCCTCATCTTTCTTAGCTCTACTCTCAATCCATGGGCAGCTCATTTCAATTGTGCAGACTTCTTTCCTCTCGTGGTTGACAAGTCGCGCGTCGATCCGATTTGCTCTAACTTCGTTGTGCTCTGCGTAGATGGGAATATTCCAAAACGCCTCACTGGTGGTGTTCTGGTAGGCTGGTTTTGGCATCACCGGTGAGTACCATGGTGGAACCTCTTCCATTAACCCATGCTCTCGCAGGAGCTAAAAAAACAGAATCTTCAAAGCTGCATTATGCCTGTATAGGTACTTGGTTTTTGCCAGGGAGGAACATCCAACCAGTACATGTGCAACGCTCTCAGCCACCTTCCCACATAACCTGCATAGAACTTCGCCGTCGGTGGAGGTTTGCGTCTTCTCCTTTGTGTAGAGCTTCGTAGGTAACAACTGCTCATACAATTCATACATGCCCGCGATGGTATGTGTAGGGCATGTAGCCCAACCTTTTAACCATGCAAAGCAGCTGGTTATGCTTAGGCTCTCATCTTCCCATCTGATACGGAATAACTTTCCTTGACACATTTTGTCTTTAGCGATCTCCAAGAACTGCTTCTCTTGAAATCGCTTCAACAGATTCCCAGCTCTTGTTGCAGTTACCACCTTTCCTTCTGTTGTAACACACACGGGATTTAGGGTATCAAGCTGAAGTGTGATGTTGAGTTCTTCAGCGTACTTAGCTGCTTCCTTTACGAGCGACTGATGGCCTGATGCCATGGCGTGTTCTTCAAATTCTCTAACTGCTTCCACAGTCTGGTCCGAGTTCTGATACAATTTCAGTAGCGATTTGATTTTAGTGATCTTGTACTCGTGTTCGACTGATCGAAGGCCTCTACCCCGTTTCTCCCTCGGTAGATATAACAAAGAAGTCAGGCTAGCTGGGTGCTTGCCACCGTTCTCAACTATGATCTTCCGAGCTGCTCTGTCCACATCT
>OZ037778.1:52671850-52944350 GCA_964035525.1 Porites cylindrica | reverse complement strand
TGCTGTACTTTAAATTCTTCTTTGGGAATCTGATGAAACATTTTTTGGGAAACAAAAAAAAAGGTAGGGAGAAAATTGCATGAGCCGCAAGGAGAGTGTGTTACGACTCCCAGCCCCAACTTGGCCACGCTCTTTACGTCAAACCTCACGCAGACTTAGTTCCCCAAGAATGAAAATACACACAGTCTCCATGAGTTCTCAGTGAAGCTTATGATATCAGTTGAATGACTAATACAGTCAACACTCCTTTGCGGTCACCAAAGTGACAGAGCCAAGTATCTCCATTACACACAGAGTTGTTGGTATTATAAAAACCGAGCCGGGACCGTGTGGACTTTGGAACCAAGAGAACTGTTCGTAATAGACAGGTGCTTGTATTGTACAAGTGTTCCTTAAGTGAAGTACTATTGTAAACATTTTGCAACCTACTGTTAGTTAACACTTACTTTAGTTTTTGTAATGAGTTAACTCTCCAAGACTCGTCGAATCGAATGCGGTTGAGTGTGAGAGCAAATTATGAAAAATTGGTAGAGTTATTTTGAGTAACCATACAAAATCTTTTGGTATGACCATTCAAATAAAGCTTCAGTCTTTAAAAGTACTTTGAAATTATCCTAAGAGATATATATTTTTTATTTTTCTCGAATCCCGCTCTAATAGGTGTATTTCTCATAGCCGAGGAAATCCATAAGATCTCTGCATTCATCCTCTACGGCCTTTATAAAGAGCTTTGGTGCGTTTTTCCAACCATGAATAGCGGCTGTAGCATTCCTGAAAACACAGTATTCTGTTCCTTGTTTTGAATTGTTTGCTAGTTGACTTATCCATTCATCAATGCTCGTTGACCAATCAAATCCTGCAAACCTGTACAGTTCCCGTGTGATATTTACCGTATTTCCCACAAGATCCTCGTAACGAATAATTTTAAAGCGGTTCTTAAGCCAGGAAGAGGGAGAGAACAATCCAAAGCGAATATTCTGTAGTATCGGATTACATATCCTTCGAACATTATCACTAAAGCTGGGATGCAAATGATCTTTCATCCATTTGAGATTTACCCTGGAGTTCACCACTGCTCTTGGATCTCGAACTAAATGGACTAATTTGACGTCATAGTGGCTTTGCTGTTGGAAAAGTTCCTTGAAAGTTTCTATTGTCTTGTTGGGTACTCGTGCAGACAAAATCTTGATAACAGTGTAGTTGTGATTTTCACAAGTACTGGTAAGCAAAGCTCTTGAAAACGGCTTAAGATTTACCTTTGAAAATGCGTTACTTTGGAGAAGATGCCATCTGCGTTTTGAAAGTGCCGATATAGTAGTCTTAGAGAGGTTCCCAAAGTCGCACTTGAGGAAACCATCGATTACCCGGAGGAATGCTTGCTTGTAATTCTTTGGTTCTTTGTCTCCTTTATCCAAATTAACATGGAAAATGTCTCTAGTTATGGCAAAAAAGGGTTCAAAGGAATACATGACATGAGGATTTTCATTAAAAAGTGATCCAAGGAAAGAGGAGCCTCCGCGGCCTGGACTTATTATGATAAGATTTTTCCTTGTAGAAAAATGTTTTTGTGGCAGCGGTGTTGCACGCTCCATTGTACTGTTGGTCTTTTGAAAGAAGTTAGTCAACAGTGGTGTTAATGATTTCGTTCCAATTTTGCTGTAGAAAGAGACGAGAAGCGAGATAAGAGTGCACATGAGGAGAAATATAAAGCTGCTCTTCATAGCTGATTAAGGAACTTTTGTTTTAACTGCAAAGGAAAAAATACATCTGAATGTTTATAACAAGTAAAGATATTGAATTTAGTAACTTAAAAGATTATAATCTGGGGTCGAGGTGCATATATAAGCTAAAACTCTCTTTTGATCACGGCTTAACTGACAGACGACCAGTGACATGGCGACGAAATTGACCAATCAGGTCAATAACCAGAGTTTAATACCATCAACTAACGCGTTACAACTCACTTTGACTCTGAAGATGACTACTGTGCACGTTTTTTTCGCTTTACTTTCCGTGTAGTTTTCGCTCATAGGTAGAGGGTTGGTTCTGCAAGAGAGCGTCACCTCTTTATCTGATATCATGTTTGGCAAGGCTGGCTAAATCACGTGGGTGAGTCGTGCGTTGTTGGTCAAGCGTCTTGCGCTCTTAATAAAAAGATTCTTAGTAACAAGCGAAACAATCTGAATATCAAAACGGTCTAGTATCTATGAAAAGTAAGCAAAAAGGTAGAAATTTATCATTATTTATTATTATTTTTGGAATGTTTTGGTGCATCTTGCACAGAGGATCACTTAATTACGAAGTATTGTGAGAATCCTATGGTATGGTTGATTAAAAATTGATAGCGCCTGCACGGTCAGTGTAAAACACAGACTATGGACTGACACAGAAATAAAACAAGTGGAATCAACCAATTTTAGGAATGTATATTGAGTCATGCTTGACATGGAACTACCCTATAAATTACATCATAAAAAGACCTCCAAAACAACAGGAATATCATGAAAAGCGAGACAACTTTTACTTTTCATTAAGATAAAATATCATATTGAAAACAAAAAGTATAAAGACTCAGGTTTGGTATTCTGTGTAAAGGTTAATAAGCCTTAATATTGTAATTGAAGAATGAACCCCTCTCGAATTAAATTTTACCTAAAAGGGGAAGGTTGTCGTCAATTCAGAGACGCCCTAAGTTCAAAGAGGAGAGAATCTCTTCTCTTGTGCCCGTCCCCTCTAGCTTAAGCTAAGTACGAGCAACAAGCATTGTCGTAGCAAGGGTGGTGCAGCTAGTGGTGAGAGCTCTCGCCTCCCACCAATGTCATGTAAAAATTTTGAGATGTAAAAATGTTCGTAAATTCGTAAAGCTATCTCACAGCGAGGGAGGAGGCCAACATGAAAGCCATCAACGTGTTTCGAAACTGTTCTTAACTGTTGATATCAACAGGCAACAAGAATGCTGGTGCAGCTGGAAAGTTTTTTAAAAAGCAATATGTTCTCATACGACCAGATCAAATGATTCTTGACTAATAGAAAACATACAAAATTCTGTTAAAGTAAAAGAGGAAGTTGGGAAGAGCAAGATAATACAGTGTAATGGTGTAATGTAGAAGGTGTAATGGTGTAATGTAGAAGGATTGGTATACAATTTGTTTATAGTTTGTTATGTTAGTTTGCTATAACATCATTTTGAACATATGGAACAGTTTGTCCTCTCACGTACGTCTTTCAGGTGATGCTAATGACTTCAAAAGTAAATTGCACAACTGCAGATTTTAAGAACGTGTTTTATAGTGCACGATTGTAGCTTTTTAGAACGTGTCTTGTAGTTTTCCAGTCTCGTTTTTAGTAGGTTCTGTAAAACGATATTTTTGGGTATAAGTTAATACCAAAATGAAAATACCTTTATCGAATAAGGAACGTTAATGAATCATCAAGCATTGCTA
Organism: Porites cylindrica; assembly: GCA_964035525.1. NCBI lineage: Eukaryota > Metazoa > Cnidaria > Anthozoa > Scleractinia > Poritidae > Porites > Porites cylindrica. Next base: position 52,940,907 of record OZ037778.1, on the reverse strand, counting down.
TTTTAATATATTTTAATTACTATTGTCACTGAGTAGAGTGTTTTGAATTGTTATATAAATACGTTCTACTAGAATGTACTGGGCTTACAAAAGCTATTTGTTTTTCGTTAATAAGGTTTGGCCTTTCTCTGTAAAGATGCCCTTTTGGACGTCGGTTTCTCTTTGCACACGTGCCACTATTCAATTAAGAAATGATGCTTTTTGTTTAAACTGAACCCACACAGAGGTTCTTAATCTAATTAGTTCTGGTAAATTTAACGACATTTGTTTGTTTTCTTACATTAATTGGCTTCATTGGTTTTTCCTAAATCTTCAGAAGAAGCTTGACCTTACCAAGTTGTCTGTTCCTGGACATTCCTACTTTTACTATCTTTGGCGTATTTAGTGGTTTGATCGAAACTTCAGAGCGCTTCCAAAGGGAAACCTTGTCCAACAGACTATCTTAGTTAACTCGTTGTGATAAACAAGCCTTTGTTCCTGCCTAGTTCAATTTACTTGCTAAAAGTTGTAACGAGTGATATCTTTGTTTAAAGGCTTTCGCAATATAAATATCTTGCTAATTGATTTTTGATTAGGGATTTGTAAACAATCTTTTAGTTAATATATGGAAAAAGGCGGGACTAATTACCATTGTACGATATTTCAACAAGAAGCTTTTAAACGACAACTTAAGCACAGTATGCGAATTGACAAATTGTACATTTTAGAGTAACGATATTGTACATATGTGATTTTCATTCATGTAAACATTTCTTGTAATTTTTGTGTCTCTCTGACTGTTTTGTCTTCACTGGACAATTATTGGACAAAAGTGAATTTTGGAGTTTTAACTGATTTTCCTATTACGACACAACCTCGAAGGAAAATATGTTAATAATTCTTATAGCCAATCGAATTTTTACTGATGTGAGATTATTTAAGTTTGATTAAGACTGGCAGCCTTCAGATTCAGTCAGGATAAAAGGAGCTGTAACTAAGTCTTGTCAGAGAGATACTGCTAGCCTTGATTGTGAAAAGTTGAGCTACAAGTTATCTACATTAAAACAGTTTAAAGAGACAAAAAAAAGTTTGAGTTCATTGTAGAGGATTACTGTTCCCCCAAGTTTCCTACTACAGTTCTAGCTTTTTGTATTGTATGTTTTTATTACTAAGTTTTTATATATTTATTGAGTTGTTTTTAAATTGAATAATATGATAATATAGCTGTAATTATTATAGATTTTATTTATACACGTTCGTATTTTGAACGATTTTTTTAGCTCTCTGACGTAACGTGTCAAAATACATGATTGATTTATTGATTATAAATTTGATTTTCCATTCTGTACTTATAATTTCCTTTAGTAAAAAAAAAACGACATGGAAATAAAATATTGATGAGAAATTTCTTGGACATACATTTTGTGATAAAAATTTAGCGAAAATCGCATTTTATTGTTCACTGCATTCTTACCTTTTTTAAACTATTTTTAACCGTTCCTAATATATTGATGCAATTTTTTTAAAATTTTACTCACACTTGAAATTGAGTCGGAGAGGTCGAAACGTCGTGACTTTTTATCGCAAATTTTTATCACAAAACAAAGTTTCAGACCCCCTCCCCCTAAATGTAAGATTGTGTACAATTACGAACTTACATTTTCACTTTCAAGTGTACAAGGTCCCTTGTATTTCAGATTAGTCAAGCTTTGGGTTGTTCCAGTTTCAGCACTTTAAACTGAACTGATTTAACTTTCCGTAAATGCAACTATTTTTAATTCATGACCTGCTCAATTGAAATGTCTCAGCAAGTTTGGTATAAAGGTAAATTCTTTATGAACTTCTCTTATTTTTCATCAAAACGGATGGTCTTGCTAGAGTTTGCTCAGTTCTGATAAATTAGCTATTTATTCAACATTGGACATGCAACTAACCTGGGATGAAGTTGATTATCCAAGCTGCTCAAAGTACAAAATTTTCAGTAGACGAGATCAGAGATATAAAAAAGCGGGTGTAGTATGCAGAAATGCTATTGTTGACTTTCAAACAGAAAAAGTCTATGATTTGACAGGAAGCTTTGTCATTGGCTACCGAAGAATTCACAAACATTGACAATTTAACTTTGTTGTTTCCATAACCACAATAAACTTTAAGATAAGAACGATAGGAAAGTATGAAATGTGTGCCTGGTGTTAGCGGAATGACAAAGGCAGCCAAAATTATATCTATCCTTTTCAAAATCTCAGCCTCGGCTTTATTCTTAAAAAATTCTTAAAATTTCTCAAATTTCAACCTCGATATTCTTATAAAATATATTCTTATAAAAAGAGAGTGTAATGGGGGAAGGTTATCCAAGCAAAAACAGTTTCCCTGCCTAGCACTCGCATATTTCACCTTAGTGTAATTAACGCGAAGTGTTTACAAGACTGATAGGGTTACCCTGGCACCAGGGCAGAACCTGTGAAGTGAAAAGATTTCATTTTGTTTAGACTTACATGTAGTAATGATAAAAAACTATAAATAAAACCTAATTGCACAGCTCCAATATTTATGTACATATAAATAACATTAAAAAATCAACTAGCATAGGTAATAGCATGATTTGTGGTGATATTTGGCATAAATACCACGAGTGATATTTCAAAATTGTTGTACGTAATTTCACGAGTCGTTAGGCGAGTGAAATTTGAGACAATTTTGAAATATCACGAGTGGTATTTATGCCAAATATCACGTACAAATCATGATATTAATTGTTTATACTACTACCCTTAGAAGGTTTGTAATTTTCACATGTAGGTATTTCAAATTAAGCTGAAATACCACTGCTCTAAGACAATCAAATTGCAGAAATTTCTCCTGTAGTAGTATAACATACGAAATAGCTCACTGTGTACAAAACAAATTATTTAAGTTTAAATTTATCAATGAGGTCAGTCTTATCTGCTACGTTTAGTCACATCTTTGTCCTCGCAAAATGGCTTGATGAAACGTATAATTCTCCGTTAATCAATCGTTACACCTTAACCAAAAACTTCCTCTCTTGCTGAGAATCAAAACCTATCTAGAAAAAGACGAAAACCACATCAGAATAAAACTTTCTGTAGCATGAGGCAGGGTCATCCACGTAGAACTTGGTTGAACAATTTCGTCAGATGTGGCATCATATAAGATAGTAATGCTCGTAGTGCTCACAACATATAATTTATCCTCAGATAAGACAGAGTTTTACTGATATTCTTTTATTAGCCTTTCAATAGTATAGGGCACACTGGCTAGGCCAGTTTTGCGGAAGACTCTCATTATTTTGCGGAGCCGAATTGCCGATAACGTCATGGCCTGAAAACGGTCAGCATGGGTATAGCGTGCACAACAGGCGTTATGTGGGGCGCGAGCGCGAACCGCGAGGTGTGTAAGAGGAGGGAAAGATAAAAAAACCGACTACAGACAGGTCATCGTTTTCTTTTCCCGCCCACGTACACGCCCTTCAACAAATAACCAATAAAAGGGGTAAAATTATAGGTTGTAATTATAGCGCTTGCTACTCTATTGGCACATGTTGAATTGATATAAAATAGAAAAGGTTCCATATCAGGTAAGAACAATTCACACCATAGTAGAAAAACTGATATCGACTGGTTAGCAAATGTTCCATCACTGATCTTAATTGATATTAGGTAAGAACAAGTCACCACATTAGCAAATTGATGTTGATGAAAAACGTTCCATCATCCATCATGGTATCTATCATCTCAAAATAGAAAATGCTATTTCACGGAAATTTGAATAAGGTAGAAGATATTATTATGACAAATAGCTTTTATTAGGGTGGATCACATCATCCAAGATATAAAAATAATAAAAAAAGGCGTCAATAAATAGTTCTGAGGCATACAGCGCAACATTGTTGACATTTTATGACATCCTTTGTTACACATCACATTTTTTTCTAAGAATCCTTTAGCAAGGATTTTAACCTTTATCTGTAATTAAGTCACTTGATAGGTTTTTCTAAGCCGTTCTCGTCCTCAGGGCTGCAAACCTGGTGGTCAACGCCAAGGATCAAAAGATAGCCTCACAGAGATGTGGAGAGGCCGGATTAATAAAATCTGTAACTACGAATACTTTTTTCATAACAAAGTCAACATTTTTATTGGACCTCTATATTCGAAGGAAATTTTCTACGCGTTCTTGCGATGACTAGAGGATCTTAGATTTCCTAGTAAATAATTCTTAGATTAATCTCTTTTTTCTCTAAATATTTTGTAGGCAAGGAATCCATATGTTTCATCGAGTGCAATAACATGTTGATTTGTGTTAAGTATCACTAATTTCATCAGGCTTTGATATACGAAATAATTAGGAACGAAAAATGAGGATCTTATCCTGCCTTGTAGTGTCCGAACCCGTACCGCGAAACAAGGAGGAATCAAAAAAGCACAGATCCTCTTGAAATTTCAGAAAGAGTAGATTCAGCTGCTAAATTTAAGCTCGAATTTAAACAATACTGATTGTAAAAAGTTAAATTATCTGAAATGGCTATAAATGCTCCTAAAACTGCCAATAGTAATATAAATTTGTAATTATTACATCGGCACCTACAACAACAAGTTACAACCAAGCCCCCCCTCGTTAGAGCAAAATTTAAATGAATAGACTTTGAAGCTAAACCCAACACACGCAAAGGTTGAGTGTCACCCGGACATTTTTACGTTGGATTCTCTGAAAGCGCCAAAGTTGCCTTTACGATTGTCATTAAGTGAGCTACAAACTCATTGCAACAGCTACAAGACAAAGTTTGTTCTCTTTTTGTGGTGTTCAGTATTGTCAGATTACTAAACCTTGTTTGTGTGTTAAGTGACAGATCTGGGTAACCAAAGTTAAAATAATCTTTTACCATCTAAAAAATTGAGGTGGTATAGCCTCCCCAGCCCTACCCCCTGCACGGTCCCCGAAAGGGTAAAGCAATTCTGTATCATGTAGACATCTCCAAACGATATTTGTTGGTTTGCCACTTGAAATAGTGTTTTGCTTTTTGCATGAATTAAAGCAAAGGAGTAGTGACATCACTGGACGGCATTAACGGCCGGTCGATTCAAATGTTACTGGGGGAGTAATAACGACTCGAAGTAATCGAATGAAATTCAGGTTATAAAGAATCATTTTTAATTTAATCCATGGCTCTGCGCTTAGCCTCGCTTTGAAACAGGGGCTTGAGGCAACTTAAAAATGGTCTATTTCATTCCCTTTCAAAAATACGGAGAAACTAGACCCTACTATACTACTAACGTGGACGTTTATTGTCATTATATATTGTTACTGTTACGCATGGTAAACGAGCATGTTTTAATGAGTCCCGGATGTGTGACGTAATATACTACATAACATCTTCCTTCCAAGAATAAGGATACATGCGTAATTAACTTGTGAAAACTAACCAAATTTTCGGCAAGAAAGATTCCTAGAACAAATCAAATGTTCTTTGAATTTCAAATGTTCCTTTGAACTTGTACTGAGAAAAAAAAGAACGAAACAAAGTCTAACTTGATAAGTCAGTCCTATTCTTAAATCTCTCACTGAACAATGTCCTTAAACAGGTTGTTAGGCTTGACTGATTCGTCGGTAATGAGGTCTCCACAGCCTATCTGTGTGATACCTTTGGTGAATGTCTTGATTTTCAGCGCCTATTTGTTTCGGCTTGAGTGATGTTCCCGCTTCAAAACACTATGTTATTGATTAGCGTCTCAACAAGGCGAGCGCATGGTAAACGAGCATGTTTTAATGAGTCCCGGATGTTTGACGTAATACACTACATAACAGTTACTATTAGTGTTACTATTAGTATCACTATTTTTTTCTGGACCTGGTAGTGGAACTTACTTTGTGAGTATTTCAGGCCTCTTAGCGAGGTTTGTAAACATTTTAAAACTTAATGTTGTTGGACTCTTAACTAGGTTGTGACTCGTCGGATCGAATACGGTTAAGTGTGAGAACCAATTATGAAAATTTGGTAGAGATAACGTGAGTCACCATACGTAATCTTTGCTGTGACTATTCAAGTAAAATCTCTTAAATAGTATTTCATCATGGTACTATTTTCTTTCATTATCATCACCATTTTTATTTTTCTTGAATTTGAATTTTAAGCACCCGCTCTAATAGGTGTATTTCTCATAGCCCAGGAAATCCATAAGATCTCTGCATTCATCCTCTACCGCCTTTATAAAGGGTATTGGTGCGTTTTTCCAACCATGAATGGCGGCTGTGGCATTCCTGAAAACAGAGTATTCTGTTCCTTGTTTTGAATTGTATGCCTGTTTACTTATCCATTTATCAATGCTCGCTGACCAATCAAATTTTGCGAACCGGTATAGTTCCCGTGTGATATTTACCGTATTTTCCACAAGATCCTCATAACGAATAATCAGAAAGCGGTTCTTAAGCCAGGGAGGGGGAAACAACAATCCAAAGCGAATATTCTGTAGTATCGGATTACAAATTCTTAGCACATTATCACTAAAGCTGGGATGCAAATGATCTTTCATCCATTTGAGATTTACCCTGGAGTTCACTACTGCTCTTGGATCCCGAACTAAATGGACAACTTTGACGTTGTAGTGGCTTTGTTCTTGGAAAAGTTCCCTTAAAGTTTCTATTGTCTTGTTGGGTACTCGTGCAGACAAAATCTTTATAACAGTGTAGTTGTGATTTTCACAAGTAGTGGTAAGCAAAGTTCTTGAAAACCGCGCCAAATTTTTGTTCGAAAGTGCCTTACTATGGAGAAGATGCCACCGGTCCCTTAAAAGTGCCGATATAGTACTCTTAGAGAAGTTCGTGAAGTCGCACTTGAGGAAACCATCGATTACCCGGAGGAATGCTTGTTTGTAATTCTTTGGTTCTTTCTCTCCTTTAACCAAATCAACATGGAAAATTTTTCCAGTTATGGCAAAAAAAGGTTCAAAGGAATACATGACATAAGGATTTTCATTAAAAAGTGATCCAAGGAAAGAGGAGCCTCCGCGGCCTGGACTTATTATGATGAGATTTTTCCTTGTAGAAAAAGGTTTTTTTGGCAGCGGTGTTGCACACTCCATTGTACTGTTGGTCTTTTGAAAGTCAGTTAACAGTGGTGTTAATGATTTCCTTCCAACTTTGTTGTATAAATACAATAGAAGCAGTGAGATAAGAGTACAAATAACGACAAATATAAAGTTGCTTCTCATGGCTGATTATGTTTTACCTGCAGAGAAAAACATACAATACACCTCAATGTTAATGAGGAGGAGTGACATTCAAATTGGGAACTAAAGATTAAATTGTTGAGCTAAGGTGGAGATAAAACCTAATTAGTGGACGGTGAGGGTTTTGGGCCGTTTAGGGGAGGAGTAAGGAGAAGTTAACCACGAATAAAGTGCGCGGAAACTTCTTAGTTCATGCGAAATAATTAAGAGATTTTTAGGCAGCACTTTGGACAGCAAGGTCATAAATTAAGGATAGGAATCTACATTTGAGTACACAAGTTCATAAATAAAAATGCATTTTCAGTTTATAGTGAACATGTTAAGTTATCAGGACAGACATTTCAGGGGCGAGAACAAAAAAGAAAAGAGTAGAACGTTAAGAAAATTACCAGTTTAAAAATAATAAATCTTGACTACTAGGTTGTAATGGTAAATAATCGTCTTAGCCATCGTCTTATATAATTGGCCATTGCATGACTCCAGGTTATCGCCTCAGTTTCAGGATAGAGAAAATTTAGAAATGAGGCTCCCAGCGTGCCCCTTTCTATTCTTAACGCCGCGGGCGACACCTACATGTGTATCTATGAATAAAGCCATAAGGCAATATTGTGCTCGTACTACATCTTTTAAAACTCTCGGCTGTGTAAGAAGCTATATAGATAACATTTTACAGACTCATTGTGGAATAATAGAAGTTTAGGAGGGTTGTTGAAGGCACAAATGTAACAAAAGTCTTAACAAAGCAAAAAAGTAAATGACACTTACGCACGATTGTTTTGGTATCAGCCATTCCTTTTCCTTTTTTACAAAGTGAGGGGAAACATTGAGCAGATTGGAATGACACTTGAAACCTAACTTGTGCAGGGGAAAGATATCTTTCATATCAAAATGAGCGCAATTTAGTCGAAAGGGCCAGAATTCAGGTCGCGTGCTAGGAGAGGGGAGTAGTTCACGGGGTCCGCAAATTTCACCGTTTAAAAGAACTGCACTGACTATTTTTCATCCTTTGAAATAAGGCGCGCTTAGAATGAGCAAGAAAATATGCCGTTTGTTACAAAGCCTTGCCTCTGAGTCAACTTCTTTGTTCGAAAACATATTAAAGGAGCTGTGAATCAAAACATCAGCACGCTTACTTTGGAGTAAATTTACTTTAAGTCACGGTTGGTACAAAAAATTTTTCACCGTTGTTCATTTATGGAACTAACAGAATTTTAAGGTATCAGTCGAAAGTAACATAACTATTCGTTTGTTTTTAATGGTCAAGATGACAAAAATTACAAATCTTATACCTATAATCTGCATTATACCTGGGAGATAACGTTTTTAGTCGGGTACTCTTCACAACAATTGAAATTCAAATAGGAAGAGTTTTAATGCAAATGGAAAATATTAGTGAAAAAACAACCAAACAAAAACAAACAAATAGAAGAAGAAAACTAAAACAAAGAGGAAAACAAGAATATAAAAAATAAATCCCTTTCTTCTGTGTGCCTCCTTCGCTTGGATTTCAGACGTCTTCTTTATACAAAGCAGATGTCAAATATTTACCCATGGAACATGCATGTATGCAGCAACACATCCTGCAATGACCATGAAACTAGATTCGTATGATGAAGTTAAATTTCTTGTAGCCCTCAATCTTTGGTCCGAATGCCTACGAAAATCTTTGACTTTTCTGATTAAAATACACTACAAAGAATTAATTCATTGAACAATTAGGAATAAATTTCAGAGATATAACACTTTTTTTCAATTTAGATTTTAGACTATAATCATATTTGCCAATATGCCATTATACTGTTATGGATGGAAGCGAGGCTGAGGGTGACCTTGTTTTGATACAAACCTCCTTGCTTTATTATGTAAATCAAGTTATTCTTATGCTTCCTAGTATTTTTCAAGAACAATTTCCATAACAAAGCAAAGAAGGTTTGTATCAAAACAAGGTCACCCTCACCCTCGCTTCCATCCATAACTGTAAAATGGCCTATTTGAATTGAGCACGGCGAATGAGCCATTATTTTGCACTACATAGATTTTAGGCCTTGTCCTATAAACTGCAGAGTTCTAAGATATACAAAAACCCAATCATGTTTCTGTCCATTTGACTTTTTTTTTTCCTTACAAAATATTTTCAATCTGTTACAAAGGAGACAAGGGACAAGGCAGATAGCAAAACAATTTGACTGACAGGTGGTGTTAACTGACAGGATGACGTTGTAATAGATGTTTATTATACTTTTGATTAAATGTTATTACACTTGTGAATTTTATTACATTTGTGAGCGAATATTATTACACTTGTGACCTTCATTACATTTGTTACGAGTTATTACATTTGTGCCTTCAAGACTGAAGGCGTTGAGATATCGGGGTTGGCCAAATTGAGACACGGCTTACCGGTATTGACCACGGTTTTGTTTTGAAACAACGAGTACTATATATTTTTAAAGTGACCGTTACGAAGACTCGAGTTCTTTTAACAAGGACGTTGGGCATAATTTCAGTTACTTTTTCGGTAGCGGAGTAGGTAGAAGGAAGCACGCATCTATTGCATATCCCGGCTCTTTTTTTCTGTTCTCTTCGAAACTATTGATCAAAGCGTTCAGCTGAGCCTGATGGTATTTCTGGACGAGTTTTACCGGTTTGAATGCGAACAAGAATCTAAGTACTCAATCTTTTTTGCCTCCTCCTGAAAGAATCAGTTTCGTGAGAGACTTCACTTTCTTACGAGAGGTCGAGGCGTCGACAAGGGCGGCACCCTCGCGTCACGCGGTTGGTCATTTTCGTGTCTCGCGCGTTTCCCTCGACGGACTAAGAGAAAGGAAAGACAGCTCGTGGTCTAACAGATGGGGTGTGCAGAGGAAAACAAAAACCTGAAGAAAGCTGATATGGCCAGCCGAAATATTGTTATTAAAAAGCAATGCACCTTGTTATGATCAGCTTTCTGATAGTTCTCGTTTGTTGGTTTTAAATATTTTAGCTGACTAGATCTCTTTTTTAGAGATCCAACGTTGACAACCAGCAGGATCTTTGTCCACGTTTTTCGCAGTTAATTTCTTTATCATTGTGCAGAGGAATGTGTTAAATAAATTACGGAAATAACGTTAATTTAATTTGAAAATATCGTTTTCAAAGAGAGGCAGCAGTTTCGGCGGTGAGAGGATACGCCTGTTTCGTGTGGACTGGAGGCCATTCGTGCAAAGAAAATATGTGGTCGTAAAAATATCCGGATTCGTTTGGACGCCCGGGCCTCAGGATCCGTAGCGCGTTCACCTAAATCGAGGCCGTGGCTAATCTTGCCCTGGATTTGAAAGGTGAAGCACTTGTTAAAGAAATAAGTTTATTAAAGCCATTTTAAGGTTAAATGAAGAGAGAGTGACATATTTAAAAAGATGTATTAGAAATTTAATTTTGTAGAGAACATAACGTTTGACTCTATGTCAGGAAATCAGAGTTAAACGTTTTACGACCAAGTGAAAGCCTTTACAGCGTCTTGTTTTTAAATGAATGTTAGGAAAAAGGTGTAAATGCCTGTTCCTGGCTTGGGTTACTGGATCGTGTTTGCGGTCGCATATCGATAGCACATAGACGTCCAAGTTTTTCTAAGCAAATAATTGCTAAGAGGGCCACCGGCGGTGAGAAGAGGTGAGAAGAAAAAACGATTTTTGGGCTCAACGTGTTTAAAGTTTTTATTTTAATTAATTTTTATGCGCTGGCCTCCTCAGTTACCTCTTTGAGAGACAAGAGGAGACGCACAAACAATTATCCACCAAACAAAGATCTGGATACATAGCATACGCTGCTAATTTACATGTGCTTTTTTCCCAAACAACTTTCCTTTCTTTTATGCCAACAAGTACGTGCAACTGATGCAAAATTCTAACACTTCATCATAATGTTATTTTTAAGCCTTTAAACATGTATCACATGTGAGAAAGCGATCAAACATGTTAGGTTTACCTCTCTTTTTTGTAACGGTTGCCATCAAAGCATTTTCTAAAATGCTTCCTTGAAAATCACTAACACCTACCAGACAATGTGGGCGAAATAAAGGTGTTCCATCACGGTACTAAAGCAAGAGAGGATAAAGGGGACCGAGAAGGCATCCCACATACACACCCCATTCCATAGGTAATTCGTCTCGAGTTATTTTTAAGACCACAGATCCCAAGGGGGATTAGACAACAGCCAATCACATAGCGCGAACGTGTTCCGCGTGGATGACCCACGCTCAGAGCCACGCGTCCTTCACGAATTGACACAGAAAAAAATGGTGGAAGACGCGGAGAGCGATATTGCTATTCGTTTTGTCGACGAAAACGACTAAAGAGTGATTTATGCTAAAGCTGTGTCAGCGAAACGGAAATTAAAAAAGAATGGCCCTTCCTCTCTTGTATAGAGCTAAAAGTACAGCAGGGAAATACTTAACACACTGAATATTCTCTCAGGACAAGAGAGGACAAAGGGGACAGAGAAGGCATCCCCCATACACGCCCTATTCCATAGGTAATTCGTCTCGAGTTATTTTTAAGACCACAGATCCCAAGGGGGATTAGACAACAGCCAATCACATAGCGCGAATTTGTTCCGCGTGGATGACCCACGCTTAGAGCCACGCGTCCTTCACGAATTGACGCTGAAAAAAATGGTGGAAGACGCGGAGAGCGATATTGCTATTCGTTTTGTCGACGAAAACGACTAAAGAGAGATTTCTACTAAAGCTGTGTCAGCGAAACGGAAATTAAAAAAGAATGGCCCTTCCTCTCTTGCATAGAGCTAAGAGTACAGCAGGGAAATCCTTAACACACTGAATATTCTCTGAGGATCATTTATAATTTACAGTTTAAAGAGAGCAATTTGTGGTTTGATATTTATTCTTTTATTAGTCTTTTATTATTCAACAAAAATAACACTTGGTGTCCTACTTGCCTTATGTACAAACGACCAGCGAAATTTCTCATTTTATTAAAGCACTGAGGTTACGAGAACTTCGAGTTAAACTGATTTCACGGGTTGTCAAAGAGTCCAGCGATTCCCTTTTCCCAGATGAGCGCCGACTCATTTCGCTTCAATATTCAGAAACGCTCTCGATCTCTTTACGCTTTCATTGCCTTTTTTCCGACATGTTTTGCACGGCGTAGAGTAATGCGAAACCTCCACGAAACATCCACGCAGCGCGCGAGGTAACTTTATCCCGATTCTAAAAATAACTCGAGACGAATTACCTATGGAATAGGGTGTGTATGGGGGATGCCTTCTCTGTCCGCTTTATCCTCTCTTGCTCAGGATCATTTTTAATTTACAGTTTGAAGAGAGAAATTTGTGGTTTGATATTTATTCTTTTATTAGCTTTTTATTATTCAACAAAAATAACACTTGGGGCCCTACTTGCCTTATTGTACAAACGACCGGTTTCAATAGACCGGCGAAATTTCTCATTTTATTAAAGCACTGAGGTTACGACAACTTCGAGTTAAACTGATTTCACGGGTTGTCAAAGAGTCCAGCGATTCCCTTTTCCCAGGTGAGCGCCGACTCATTTCGCTTCAATATTCAGGAATGCTCTCGATCTCTTTATGATTTCATTGGCCGTTTTTATGCTAGAGACGTTAAAGTCGTCTAGACGCATTTAACGTCTGAGACGTTAAAGTCGTCTAGTGTAAAAACGGAACGCACAAAAGTAGACGACCTCCTTTAAAAAAGTAGATTTTTCTGAAAAAAGGACTAGGCTCTAATTTCGGAAGACACTGGACACGAGTTAAAGCGGCGCCAAAAATGAACTTCAAGCCCGCTCTTCTTGGCTGCCATGTTGTTTTGCACTCGTCCCAGTCGTCTCTGGACGAGTCGAGCATAAATGCGTCCTAGTTTACGACGACCCGTCTTTATACCAGACGACTTTAACGTCTGAGACGTTAAAGTCGTCTGTTCAGTGCGTCGTTCGGACGCACTTAACAGAAGACGTTAAAGTCGTCAGACGTTAAAGTCGTCTGCCTTATTTACCGTTTTTATACTAGACGTTAAAGTCGTCCTTAGACGACTTTAATGTCTTAGACGACTTTAACGTCTCTAGCATAAAAACGGCCATTGCCTTTCGCCCGACATGTTTTGGACGGCGTTTAGTCATGCGAAACCTCCACGAAACATCCACGCAGCGCGCGAGGTAACTTTATCCCGATTCTAAAAATAACTCGAGACGAATTACCTATGGAATAGGGTGTGTATGGGGGATGCCTTTTCTGTCCCCTTTATCCTCTTGATCAAAAGGTAACCCGCTCACACCAAGGGGTTGTCGAGAGGCCAGATTCATAAAATATGTAACTTCAAATACTTTGTTTCACAAGAAAGACGTTTGGATATGTGGTCATAGGCATTTTGCAGGTAACGTTTATATATTAAGTTACTGATGACCCACAACAACTCGTGTTTGATAGAAAAGGACGTGATTATCACACACAGTCACTCAAGGTCACGGTTTGTATTGGAAGACTCCTAAAACGTTTAGTACACCAGTACGCACGAAGCATCAAGACTTCTCTGGAAAGTAAGACCTACCAAACAACGGAGGAGAAAAAGGTAATTGGAATCAAAATGTTTGTGAAGACTGACGCGCAAAAGAAAAACCGGAGACTCGCCGAAACCTGCTCGGTCAGAAATAACCTGATCAGCTTTAATTGTAGAACCATTGTAATCTGGCTATTTTTTCCGATAAATAGAACAAAACATTATTACTCACAAGATTATCAATGCTCCAGGGATACCACAGCATCATACATTGTACCTTTCCTGCTCCAGAGGAAAGAAATGGGAAGGCTGGCCTCTTTTCATTTTACAGTTGACTGCAGCAGACTGCAAGGTTTCTGTAAGCCTGCGTCGCAGCTACAAGAGACGGAGGAACTGTAGTTCTATACAGTGACTATATCTAGTTCTCTTGTCCGGCTACAGCCAAGCCAAGGATGCTATATGAATAAAACATAAAAGGCGCTTTAAATAATATGAAATAAGGCACGAAATGTAGCTGAGGCGTTGCTGGGGTCGGCGAAAACGAAAATTTCTTCGTTGGATTTAGATATTAAGCTGCAACTACGGTAAACACACTGAGTTATGCAACCCAATATTGCAACAAAGCAGCTTGTTGCAAATCAGCTTTGAAATTCCTGATCGAATGTAGAAATCCTGGGGGACATGTACAATCCCAAAAGATCCAAAAACATCATCCATTACTTTCTATTCGAGCTTACATAACCTGAGGTTTAAGCTTTGCCAAGAAAGCGTAGAATATATCGATGTTTTGATATTGTTTCCTTCGGGAGAGCTATTAGCGTGAGTATAGATTTCGTACCAGAGAATTAATCATGAAAAGACAGCAATATTGACATGCAATGATTACTTTAAAGCTCAAATGTTTAAAATAGCACATCAATAGTGCGAGCGTAAAATACATTTGTCTGCGAATTCCATGACCTGTCTTCCCAAATGCGTTGACATATCTCTAAAGATGGCTCAGAGTGCTATTTTTTGTGCTATTTACACCAGAGAATTACACGCGTTTTCTGCCGCGACGACAATGGTGTTGAGTTTAAGGTGGCTCGATACAGTTTTCCAGGGCCAATACCTCCCAAGTTTGAGCATAAACTACGTCGCCATAAACAAAGTTTTGAAAAAATTGCCACCTCAGTTGTATTAGATAAAGATGAAAATTTGTTATGATCAGGGTTGCAACGGCATCGGAGTTGTCATAGCAACGAAATGACGCTATTACCTATTTTACTTGCAGCAGTATATCTCGGCACTAGGAACTGTTCTTCTAAAATCGTTCACGGGAGCTTTTTCCTCCAATAGCGGCCTCGATGTTCGTGAAGTTTAAGCGCAATCGGTAAGAGCGTTATCGAGATATTTTGGGATGAAGTTTTTATGGTTAGAAACAAAGTAAAAAATGGACAATATTGTTGTTTGGCCGTTATCTGCAAAAAGTGAAGAAATTTTGACATGCAATTTCACTTCATAGTAGTTTCAATCTTTTTAAAAACGTGTGTGAAAGATCATTTAGATAGCTCCAACCGATTGCTAGAAAAAAGGGTTTGATTAGTATGTATCGAAGCGCTCTTGTTAGCGGTTTTGTAAACATTTTGGTCTTCTTTAACAAATTAGCGAATAATTTTTAAACCACTCAATAGATTTTTAAAAGAATTTAAGAGTCTTGAGATTAACCTTCCTTTTATATGACCTTTTAGTTTCAAGATTATTGATACAATGTAAGGCAGTAAAATAAGGGCTACAATTCGCTAATATTTTGGCTGAAATTTTGTGTTTACCAGTGTGAGCCTCTCATTATTCAGGGTATTGTCTCCAAGTTTCATATTTTCGTGCACAACAATAGCTAGCAGTTTTGCATATGTCAAATGCATTGTGAGTTACTCCTGTTCACGTGAAAATGAAACTTGGAGACAATGCCTTGAATAATGAGAGGCTTTCGCTTGTAATGACGAGACTTCCAATAAAAAAGTAGCGAATTGTAGCCGTTATTTTACTGCCTTACAATGTATCAATAATCTTGAAACTAAAAGGTCATATAAAAGGAAGGTTAATCTCAAGAATCTTAAATTCTTTTAAAAATCTATAGAGCGGTTTAAAAATTATTCGCTAATTTGTTAAAGAAGACCAAAATGCTTACAAAACCGCTAACAAGAGCGCTTCGATACATACTAATCAAACCCTTCTTTCTAGCAATCGGTTGGAGATATCTAAATGATCTTTCACACACGTTTTTAAAAAGATTGAAACTACTATGAGGTGAAATTGCATGTCAAAAGCTCTTCATTTTTTACAGATAACGGCCAAACAATAATATTGTCCATTTTTTACTTTGTTTCTAACCATAAAAACTTCATCCCAAAATATCTCGATAACGCTCTTACCGATTTCGCTTAAACTTCACGAACATCGAGGCCGCTATTGGAGGAAAAAGCTCCCGTGAACGATTTTGGAAGAACAGTTCCTAGTGCCGAGATATACTGCTGCAAGTAACATAGGTAATAGCGTCATTTCGTTGCTATGACAACTCCGATGCCGTTGCAACCCTGATCATAACAAATTTTCATCTTTATCTAATACAACTGTGGTGGCAATTTTTTCAAAACTTTGTTTATGACGACGTAGTTTATGCTCAAACTTGGGAAGTATTGACCCTGAAAAACTGTATCGAGCCACCTTAAGGTCCGTCTGATGTCACAGTAATCACGTGCTTGCTCATGCTAGTGATGCAGTAATCATACATACATACATAAATACGCTTTATTAGGAATCCATTGCATGCCCTAATTACAATAGAGATAAAAATATAACTATAAAGTAGTAAAAAGTTTTAAAAATAAAAAATGCGAAAAACCATCATAACAAAATGTGAATGTTTATGTACAAAAATTGGGGAAAAATTTAATGTATTTACATATTTCGAGAGCCTAATCCTAATCCTTCTTATTGAGGTGGGCGGACACCTTGCACCTGAATGCCTTTGGATGCTTGATAGGGAATGCTCTAGGGAAGGTGTTAAAACCCTTTGAGCCATGGAAAGCAAAGTAGCGCTGACATGTAGCCAATCTACATTTTGGTAGATCAAGGCAAGAGTCACATCTTGTAGATCTTTTGCTGACGCTGAATCTTGAATTAAATAATGTGGATAGATAAGGTGGTGCTTAATCATTTCTACATTTATGAACCATAACTACGTCATTAAGCACACATTGAGCCAACCAGGCGCCTTGAGGCTCTTTGAAATATGATCAAACTTCTGAAGCCCTAGAATAATAATCCTACAGGCAAAATTCTGAATGAGCTGCAGTTTACGTCTGTTTTTCGTTCAGGTGTTACTCCACACTGCTGAACAAAGCCTTGTCAAAACAAAACCATTAATGACTAGGATCAGTGTCTTTCTATCGAGCAAATGTTTAAGGCGGCTTAATTTATAGAAATGTGAAAGGTTTGAACCCAGGAGTCATTTCATAAGTAGGTTGAGTTTGATCGTCCAGGTGATCGTAGACCTGAATAGTAGAACAATTTTCATTGCTATGGTGCGCCTCTATGGCACACGCGGGGATACTAAGATATGGGCAAAATAATTTCCCCGTATGCAAAGAAGTACAGCAGGGATGAAGGTTTTCGTCGCTGAGGGGAGGAGGAAGGGGCAAAAATCGAAAGTCTGAATAGATCTCTCAGGGAATGAACGCATATGAGAGCGATCTGATGATAGCCTCCCCTGCAGACGTTTTTAGAGGTTCGTCACGCGTTCCTGCCCCAGTTGAGCGGGAAAAAACGTAGACCAGTTACAGAAGACTTCCAGATCTGGGAAATGCACTTGAACCTTGAGAAATTTCGCGCTTGACTTAGCTCCAGAAAAGATCAGAAAGGACTCATGAAAGGTGAAGACCTTACAGTTTTAGAACAAGCTACTCAGTTAACTCACAAGCGTTCGTACTAGAGGCTACCGTCACAATCTCATTGAAAAAAATTACCTCGGAGGTTAAATTTTCTGAACGGAAGTCGGCCTTACCACAAAACAATAAGGTGTGAGAAAAATTCTACCTTTTGTTCACTTATAAAGTAATTATAACCCAACCTCGTTCCCAGGGTCTCTCATCTTTCCGCCCAAGCGATAGAGGGCGGGAAGATTAGAGACCCTGGGAACGAGGTTGATTATAGCCCCGCCGTTGCATCACCGAGAGAACAACTTAATGAGCAAATGACATCTAATCCAGCCTTTACAGAGAGAAATATACAAGCAAAAATCTCTGGTCACTTATCACACTCTACCGAGCTTGTACGCATGTGTTTGGCTTGTCAACACTTTGACTTCAACAGCGCCGATTGGATCTCCGATAATCTACTTGTGATCTCCAGCTGATATTTGCGAACAATGGGAAAGGAATCTATCTTTCGGTTCAGCCGACGTTAGTGGGGCAGGAACGCGTGACGAAACCCTGAGAACGTCTGCATCTGAGGCTAATCTGATGACGGTAGGGCATATAAATACTAAACCAAATACCCAATTGTGCTAGAAAGGTCTCTAGAGGGAAAATATGCTAATTTACGGAGCGCGCGAGAATCCATTTCGGCGCAATTATATCAATGAAAATAGAGTTATAGAACAAGCGCTCCTAAAACGGTGCATAGTTTCACCCTCTTCAATATTTAACACGATGAGATGAAGGCGGAGACTGTTAGCCACTGTAGAACCCTCGAAAGGCTTTGGAGACACGCGACCTTTAGGGTCGGTAGCACGGAAGAGAAAAGCCTCCCGAAAGTTGATGTCTATGAGGTCGGCTATCGTAATATACGTAGTGAGATTTACAATAGGGCAGACCATAGTGTCCCAAGGACACCTCTCAACGGCAAACTGATTCTAGGAGTCCTTTCCACGAAGCGTCTTCCCAAACGTGTGGTGAAACAAAAGACCTTGATCCTCAGGTAGCAGGAGAAACTCTTTGGTATAAACACGACCAAGGTCAGATGCTCTGTCGCTCGAGTAGAAACTGATCAAGACAGAAGAACGCGAGATCACGGCTTTTGATGTACCTTTAATAATAATATTTATTGATTTGTATTGCGCAAATATCAATCCAGGGAAAATCCTAGAAAATATTCCAATTAAATAATAAATAAAATTCTTCTAGAAACAATGACTAATTAAACCTTAAAGTCTTATTATTATTAATTCAAAATATTTCCCCAATTCTGATTGGCTAAAGGCACACGCATAATTCACTATAACCAGTTTTGGAAGAATTTTGTGTTGTAGGAAACGCCGTCTGAAGTAAATGAGTCTTAAGAGCCTTCTTGAAAGCATGAACTGAAGATATATTTCTAATAAAAAGGGGAAGATCGTTCCATAATTTAGGGGCAGCCATATAAAAAGATCGATCACCAGGGTGTGGAAAGAAAATTGCGCGATGGAAAAATGTTAAGAAGTTCGCCATCATTTGATCTAAGATAGTACCTACTCCCTGTGTCTTTCAGAGATACAAGTTCGGAAATGTAAATCGGAGGGAGTTTACCTTTCCAACGGGATATGGATGAAAGGAACATTCGGTTACCTTATTAGGTGCACAGCTTAGTAAACTTGTCAAAGAAAAATGGCACAGCTTGGTGAGGGGAAACTCTTGCTTTAGCTTGTTCCTCGCAGGTTGATATAAGGTTTTCTTAACCGACGGATGAGCTGCAGGGTTACCAGGGGACAAACCCGACCAATCACCCGTTCGGCCAACGAAATTAAAAATAGCTCGTATAGCATTCACAGAGGACTGGGGAAAGGCGAAAATCGCAATGAGACAAAAATATATACAATCGTACATCCTCATGCAAATTACCAAAGGTAACATTCGGAGCGTAAGTTGTAAGAAAAGGAGCACTGTCCTGCACAAAAGCAAGGTTTAGACAGGGCAAATTCGAAATACTCACAAATCCCATTAGAGTAGCCTAGATTCCATACCGGAAATGGTATCAGCCGGAAAGAACAGGATGCCGCGATCCTCTCGAGAACCAAGCTTGAACGAGTCTACGCAGGAAGAAACGAGAAGCGGCCACCAATATTTCCTGGGACGAAGGTCGGGGACTACAATCGTGTAGAGACAATCTTGAGATGCGAGAAATCTAATAAGGGGACCAACAATCACAAACGGTAAAAATACATACGCATTGTGAGAAGGAGCTATAACCTGCGAGAAAACATTTACCCAAGTGCCTGCGACGAGGGTGAGGGAGCGAAGAAAGGAAGAGCTTTGCCAGCTAAATCTCTCTGTGGGCGTTATCAGGAGTAGCCATAAGATCTATGGTGTGGACCGAAGGTCCTTTGAGCCGAGTCTGCTAGGATGGGGGACTCAGCGAGCAGTCCAGATCTGAGGGAACTCGGGAAGGATAATCTGCTGGGTTTTCTTCAGAAGGGAAGAAGTGCAAAATGATATGTAAATTAGCGGATAAAGTTAAATGGAAGATTTCTTTGACAACGTTGTTGACGCGGGCGTTACGAGAGCCATCCTTTTTGCAGCAGACAACCAAGGATGCATTATCGACCAAACAATCAACCCTAGCGATTGAGACAAGACGAGCCACCCATTTCAAAACGAACAGAAGGGCCAAAGCTTCCTTCAAGATGATGGGAAGATCACTTCCATGGAGGTCCCAATGACCGCGAAACTCTTGTTGCCTTTGACTAGGCAAACGGAGGATGCCGCCCAAGCCAGATCCTGACGCATCAGAGAAGACATTTAACTGGATATGCTTCTCATCCTTCTACGGTAAAAAACCGGGCCACGAATCCAGGAAACTCCAATGTTGAAGCTCTTGCCTTAAGAGGAGGAAAGAGGAATAGCTCTTGGGGGCTGAAGCACCTTCGACATGGCCAAACACGCCGCTCGAGAATACAAGCTAGCGGCAGGGAAGACAAATGTAAAGGAATTTATCCACGATGAGCTGCAAGCAGTAAAATTTCTGTCCCGTAATTTAATCAGTTAAATCATCAAAGTTGACAGGTCTTTCTGATGATCAAAGCGACCGTTCGGTTTACCATTTACACCTTCAGTGCGAAGACTGTCACGGGAACATTAACACCTTCAGGATAATTGCTTACCATAACAGTGGTATGTCGCGCGCGTCTGGTCGGTTTCGAAGAACGTGATCGTGACTGTTGTTTTCATTCAGTGACTGTGCGCGTTGATATGCCAACGTTTAAAACAGACTGCAACATTAAATTTTTGTTATAAAAGCAAAGAAGCTGCTGGGTAGAAACCAAACCGTCCCAGACTTATTCCGTTTCATTCGTGTACTTTCATTTTGATGGGGTATGTATGATGAATTTACTTCTGCCTTCTAATCAGGCACGTAAACAACATAGAGATAAAACATTTCATTTTGCTTTTGTGGAGTAAAAATTAATCTTAAAAAGTTAAACTAGTGGACCACTTCCTCCGCGTACTTGTAAAAATAGGCATTTAATATGTCGCGCTACAGTGCGAAAATCTTCTTGTCGTGGATTAGATTTCAGTATACATACTCTTCATTTCGCGCCAGAATAAATTAGTTTGCGCGCAAAGGGCTTCTAAGAAAAGATCACAGGGTTTGTCCCACGTCGAGTCCTCCTTCTGGAGATACGCCGGCATGGTAGCTGGAATACATTGCCGAGGCGAAGATCTGGCATTTTTTCCTCCTCGTCTTTTTTTCTCCGCGACGTTTGTTTATATTTTTAGTGAGAATGTCGCGCATATCGGTGGATTTTACTTCAGTCAAGCGGCTTCAGTTCCTGCGGCTTGCTACTCATCATAAAGAAGAGTGCCGGAATCGCTTTGTTCGCCTTTAACGGATTTGTTGTCGAATGCAAGGTAAAAGAACGGACTACTGTAAGGTAAGAATTGAAGTTTAAATTTGTTTCTCGGCGAAAAATAGTGCATACAACTCGTGAAACCCGTGAGTATTACCTCTGTTTAATATACCGGATATCATGCGATGACCCTTCGCTTTTACGATGGATAGGACGGATACAAACAATAATTTCTTTCGCAACGTTTAGTATCATTTACTTAATATGGAGATCATCTGAGGACGATTTTTCGTTATATATGCTTCATTTCCTGGCTTATTCCGGCTACGTGCGAAGAATTAGATGACAATGTTTGTGTGCTATAATTATACTGATAATTTCTTGCACCTTGAAACTCATGAAAGCCAAACTTGTTTAACCCTAGCAAAAAACTCTTTTAATGGAGAAACTCAACCTGATAGTTGCACTAAAATCTAATAATTGTTACTGCATTTGAATGCTCTCTGTAACCTCGTGGGTAGAACATACCTGATGGTTACATTAATAATATCACTGCATTTGCTCTCCGTAACCTCGTGGGTAGAATATACCTGACGGTTACATTTAATAATAATCACTGCATTTGCTCTCTGTAACCTCGTGGGTAGAACATACCTGAAGGTTACGTCAATAATAATCATTGCATTTTCTCTTTGTAACCTCGTGGGTAGAATATACCTGACGGTTACATTAATAATAATCACTGCATTTGCTCTCTGTAACCTCGTGGGTAGAACATACCTGAAGGTTACGTTAATAATAATCATTGCATTTTCCCTTTGTAACCTCGTGGGTAGAATATACCTGACGGTTACATTTAATAATAATCACTGCATTTGCTCTCTGTAACCTCGTGGGTAGAACATACCTGAAGGTTACGTTAATAATAATCATTGAATTTTCTCTTTGTAACCTCGTGGGTAGAACATACCTGATGGTTACATTAAAAATAATCACTGCATTTGCTGTCCGTAGCCTCGTGGGTAGAGTATACCTGATGGTTACGTTAATAATAATCATTGCATTTTCTCTTTGTAACCTCTTGGGAAAAAAAATTAATGCCTCTCTCCTGGAAATTTTGCCCTGTCCTTTGAGCATAGTGATCTTTGGGTGGCGAATTCACGAAAATAGGTAAAACGCTTTTTTTAACAACAGCATTTATATTATTTGGCTTTTTGAGGGAGGTTAAACATTAATGGAATAGAATGTAAAAAAAGCTGATAAAGCGGAAAAAGTTATCTTTGCAAAATGCGCTTTGACAATGTCAAGGAGTGAAATAAGCTGAAGTTTTGTAGTTAGCCCGAAGAAAACCTGTTCCTGCATGAAAAGCAGTTCTGATTCCCTTCTCTTAACTAGAAGAGATGCATATCCCTGTGAACCAGTTTTTTAACTAGGAGCGATTCCCACTCACTTAAGATACTTAATTGACACGAGTTCCTATTTCAATGTATGTCTAATTCAAGCTTAGCCGCGTGATAGCTCTTCATTAGCGAAAAGGTCCAAGTGATATTTTGATTGACGTGTTGTTTTGGATCCTGAGGTTTTTTAACACCTTTTCTCTAGCTTAACTGGCGAAGATATTCTAGGAATTTGCCCTTCAATTCCAAATTCTTCGATGTGCCGCCAGATGCCGTGCAAAAATATCACCTCTTGCGGCTCCTCGTGTCCAACAAACTTCTGCAGGGACTTAAAAGATACCGTTTTGTGGCTAAGCAGATCTTCTCTAAGAGAAGCGAATTTAATCTTTTTATCGAGGGGCATCAAGAACGCGGTTTTAGTAGAGTCTTTGGTGTACCCTAGAAACATCGGCGTTTGCGAGAGGGGAATGGTCGACTTTTCAAAGCAAATAAAGTAGCCAACATCAATGAGGGTGTAGCAGGCGATATAAAGGGCTGCTTGAGCACACTGAAAACGAGACCACAAACAAGGAGGAGCGGTACGCCGGATTTGAAGTTCACCAAAATGACGGTCGTCTATATATTGAGAACATGAGATGCCATGAGAACGAATGTAGCTAGTGGCGATCCAAAAGGGAGAGTATTAAAAACAAAGTACTATCCATGCCACTTCTCTAGAATGGTCGTTCATGATGAAAGCACTGGATATATTCAATTTCGGAACAAGTATAAAAAGATGGATCAGTACATTCTATACAAAAATTGAGAGCGCGGCGATAAACAATGGTTTCATGACCAACTGGTTTAGACCGTCAAGAGGAGTGCGACAGGGGTGTCCCCTTTCTCCGTACTTATTTGTGCTTTCCACGGAGATATTATCCAGCAAAATCAGACAAGAACCAAGTATAACAGGAATCAAAATATTCGGGCACGAAATCAAATTGAGCCAATTCGCAGACGACACAAACCTTTTCTGTGCAGATTTGATCTCCGTTGAAAATGCTTTGAAAACGGTGGGAGATTTTGGGAGGCTAGCGGGTCTCAAGTTAAACATAAAGAAATCGAAAGCAATTTGGTTGGGAAAATGGGAAAAAAACAAAAGTTATCCTTTACAACTAAAATGGTTACATAGTCCGGCTCGCCTCTTAAGAATTCATGTCTCTTATGATGAGAAGGGTAACAATGAATTGAACTTTAATCTGAAAATACGAAAACTTCAAACAAAGCTGGATATGTGGAGATCTAGAGACCTCACACTATTTGGGAAGGTACTGATAATTAAGTCCCTAGGATTGTCAAAATTAATTTATTCAGCTTCAATTCTTAATGTTCCCGAAGATATCGCAAGCACAGTGAAAACAAAGTTTTTTAGTTTCTTATGGAAAAACAAAAGGGATAAAATTAAACGAACTGGGCTCTATCAGGATCTGGGAAGAGGCGGAATACGTATGGTAGACATCGACATAATGTTTAAAGCTCTAAAACTAGCCTGGATTCCAAGATTACTGACTCCAGGGAACCAGAATTGGAAAACAGTTCCTGATTATTACCTAAGAAAATTCGGAGGTTTGAACTTTTTACTGAGATGTAACTACGATGCGAAATACATAAAATCTATTCCATTGTTTTACCGAAATATTCTAGTATACTTCAGTGAATTAAAAACTCTGTACAGCTTTGATCAAGCACAAAATATAATTCTATTCAACAACAAAGAAATACTTGTTGACAGTAAAACCTTTTTTATCAGTTTAAAAAAGGTATCCTGTCAATACAAGATCTCTTACACAATACCGGTCAACCGATGACCTATCAGGAATTTACGAATAAGTATTCCTGTAAAACTAACTTCCTTCAATACTATCAAGTTATTAGCGCTATCTCAAAGCACCTATTAGCCAAAGCAAAATCAACGAAGCCAATTAATAAAGAGTTATATTCTGATAATAATCTTAGTCTACAATTAAATGAATCGATAACTCTATATCTGAACAAAATCAAGACTAGCGACTTCTATACGTTATTATGCACAAAAATCCACACAACAGGTCATTCTGGGCCACAGAGATGGAGCAAAGATCTTTCCTTGGATGAAGATAAATGGGAAAAAATATTCACCTCCCTAAAAACCGTCTGTAGAGAGACCAAATTAAAGGAATTTCAATATAAATTAATCCACCGAATTGTAGTCACCAAAAAGGAACTTTACCGCTATGGAATCAAGGAAGATGATGAATGTATATATTGTGGTGAAAAAGACTCTATTAATCATACTTTTAGAGATTGTCATTTCGTCAAGATTTTCATTCAACGGGTTATCAACTGGTTCAATATAGAAAACAAGATCAATCTCAACCCATCTAGCGAAGAAAGACTGTTCGGCATCCTCTTGGACTTACATGAAAAGGTACTAGTAAGGAAATTCAATTATACCATGTTGTTTATGAGATACTACATCTACGCCAACAAACTACACAACAAACCAATTCTCCTCCAAGACTTCGTTGGTAAAATGATAATTAAATACAGAATTGAAAAGCTATAAAATAGACATGAAAAGTAACTCCTCTGACCTTTTTTTTTTTTTGTTTTTTTGTTTTTTTTGTTTTTTTTTTTTGTGTGTGTGTTTATGTGGGGGTGTGTGTGTGTGTGATGTACTAGAATTGTAAGTAGTGTAACCATTGTAATTATTAGTAGTACGAGCATCGTATGGATGGTATTGTCAGTATAGCCAATATTGTAAATAGTGCAAGTATAGTGAATATTGTTAGTAGTATTTAGTTTCAGTAGTGTTTAGTACTGTAAACATTTAATATATGTCTGTAAGGCAAAAATAAATTTAAAAAAAAAAAAAAATCCATGCCACTGAAGACCGAAGTACGTCCTACTGGCGAAAGACGGACACTTGGCCATATCCACTTTTGTCATCGCTCGTGGTTTGGAAACTATTGTTGTGGGAGGTTAGTAATAAGATCGAAGGAGAACGGAAGATCTTTGATCCGCACTGGGTTGAGAAATCTCTCATCATGGCACATGCGGGGTTTTGAAGGTTCCATGGTGATAGGCACAACCAAGTGGGGAGGTGACACTTCCCCCACTTTTCCCACGACCGTCAAAGATCCATTGGCCTCTCGCTCCAGAATAGATTTTGAGATAAATTCAGAAAAGGCTTGACAGCTTTTACTGTTGGGGAAAAACGCACGAAGAGGGGGGAGGGGGGGGGGGGGAGGAGGGGGGTTTCGAAGAGCTAGGGTTAGGGTTAAACTTGACCTTGAAATGATCCCTCAAATTTGACGAAAAATTATTTTGCATCCACACCAAACTCCAGGTGTTATAAATTAAATCCGTTGCCGATAGCAACGCGTTCCCTAAATTCCCTAAAGGGTACTTTTGCATTCGAGCGCTATGTTTAAATTCAGTTTTGAGCCAGCAGTTGACATTAGAGAAGAATTGAGATTTAGGAATCGAAGACCCGGAGACAATTCACGCTAGTGTAAGTAGCTTATTCCAAGAGTTTTTCATCCTTTAGCGAATTTCTCATCGGCAGCACTAAAACATGGAATCCGGAATCCGGAAACGGAAACGAAATCACGGAAACGGAAACGGAATACGGAATCTGTGAAAGAAGGTTCTAAGCGATCGATTTGAAAAAAAAATATATTAACAATGACAATAAAATAAATAAACAGATAAAAAAAAGACACAAATGAATAAATTAGCTGACTAGAGGAAAGGAGACCTGCTGTATCACTAGAGGAGTCGATTCCGGTGAAAAGACGCTTGATACCACCATCGGCAATGAATGCAAATTCTCATGGGACAGCAAAGCGAGGAGAAAAACGTTACCGACAAAAACTAGTGACTTAAGAAAAGGGTCAGTTATATGGAGACAGACTTCGTTTAGTTTGAATCGTCAGAGGCGTCGTTTATGTAACTGAAAGTCGTCGCCGTCAAGTTTTTCTTAGTGTCTTTTCTGGGTTGTCTTCAACAGTGTTCAGTTTTATCTGGTTTTATTTATGAAGACAACTTACTCAAGAGAACCATGGCATTGTGGAGTCCAAAGAGAAAAGAGAATTGTGCATGCATTTGCTTGATTCCGCAACCGATTACATCAAAATAATGCGCCATGTTTAATAAGCCTCTTCAACGAAAATACGGACGTCCACGTAAACTCAATTACCGGTATATTCAGCTTGGCGAAAAAGTTGAACTGATTGCTAAAACACCGGAACTGTGGTCACGTCACCGGTCGGTCATGTGTGGAGTATTCAGTTTGGGGACAATCACGTGGTGTGGTCTGAGGCTAACTACTTCTATTCTTGACAATTAGCTACAAAAGTAATATTTAACTGTATTATTCAACCCATGAACTCGTGAATAGAAATTACTCGTAAAATTACTTTCATCGGCCTTGCAGTGCAGAAACCCACACTACAGAAAACGTTATCAAGACACAATAACAAGAATATATTTAAGGGAACTGCCAAGAAAACTAAGACAAATTCTCTTTGGATTGTACTAAGTTGTGTAATATGAAATTCTTTAATTTTCTATCATTGATATTTGATTCCGTTTCTGTTTCCGTTTCCGGATTCCCGATTCCATGTTTTAGTGCTGGCCCCGATTTCGACGCGTGAATGGTGAATAAACTTGAATTGTTAGAAAGTCTGAGACACTGAGTATCAAATGAATCTTCAAGAACAGCGAAACGACTACAACACCAGGTAACGAAGGAATATTGAACGGACCGGGGAATCATGGAGAATCCTGGACCACATAGACAGATTATGATGGATGAAACCCCAGTTAGAAAATGAGGGGTTGCGAAAACAGAGACGACTTGGCGAGGCATGGACCTTCCCAGAGGCCACCATTTCGAGGGAGGGGAGTGGATCGGCCCAGTTGGAGGGCTCCCCTTTCCAGTTACACCACATAGGAGTAGACTTAACAGATTTTGGGGCATGTTTCAACTGAAGGTCAAACGGCGAGGATAAAGCCTAGAAAGAGCGAAAAATGAAAAAAGTTATCACGAAGGTAAATGGATAAATGAAAAAAAGGGGAGCCACCAACCAGCCCGATCCAGGGACCCCGTCACAGACAGAGTATCGGGTATTGTTTAGAGAACCCGTCCCAGACCGACCAGATTGATAGCGGGAGTAAAAGACCAAAATAAAATAACAACACCATTAGAAGCCAAACAGGTAAACATTTATTTGGACAACGGTAAATCTCCAACATGTAAACATTTCAGTTCCTGGGGCCGAATCGAGCAATATGGCCCCTTTGGCCGCAACTGAAACAGGTAGGCTGCGAGGAACGTGGACGATCATCCGGAAATCGGGGGGCCTGCGAGAGGAATTGCGGGTTTTCAGTGTCACGCCATTCAAAATAGATTAAAATAAAAATCAAAACCGTTCAATAGATAAAGTCCAGAATCTGGGAAATGAAAGGAGGTACATATACAAAGACCCTCGCCAAGATTCAGGTCAAAGGAATGTTCCGAAAATTCTACGTCTCAAATCGTCTTCTGAACAGATATTTTCCAAAAATTGTCGTTGGGTGCCCCTGAATCTCTATGACTGAACACGTCGCGGGAGATAAAATACGATATACGGGCTGTAAAATCAAAAAGCAATTTGTCCTGTTTGGTCGTTTCAAGCAAGCATTTTTTTATTTCTTTTCTCCCCCGCCACTGAGATAGAGTTTCAGGAACGTACCCAGGAGAAGAGCGTTTTAAAATTAATGCAATCGAAAAAGTACTGTGGGAAAGGAAATATTCTCTCGGTAGCCTAACCTGAGATCAGGCCCAATCTTAGCTGCTTCCATACTTTCCCTTTTACGTATCGCGCTAAAATTTAGCCTTTCTCGCCAGAATTTCAATTATGAAGAGAAACGAAAATAGCGCCTAATCTCAAGTTATGGGTAGCCTTGAAAGGGAATTTAAGGAAGGGACTTTTCCCTGTTTCGTCAGTGACACGCTATTTTCATCCGAGTTTTTTCCCATTTTGCAAATCTGAAGATAAATTACTTTTTATATGTCTATGTGGTTCAAACAGCTAGCAGAATCCGTGAGCTACAAAGCGAGGAAGACATTGATCTTTAATCAACATCATTAAAAACTATGAAAGACCACGACAGATTACACATTTCTCCATCCGATAAACGTGATTTGAAGATCCTCTGGGATGAGATGGATCGTCTGCAATATCAATGCAAAGAGAAGCTATTGCACAACATGGTAAGAGAAATATGATGATGATAATCTACTTTCTCTGTAAGGCACGGTCCTTGTCTTAGTATGGGTGTTCTTACTGTTTGTAAAGCTGATAATTGATCCGGAATCAAATACCCTTTTGGAATAGATAATGGCGAAACCGTTAATGAGTAATACATGTAATCAGATGTAATGGAAGTTTTCCAATTTCTAAAGAAACTGGACGCAGTTCTGTCAAAACTGGTTGATTTTAGTACATAACTTGTTATACCTTTTCTCCCCAGACACTCACGCTGCCTGGAACAATTATAGAAAACTTGAATCGCTTACAATTTGAGGAAGACCTCACAGATTCTCAAACTGACAGGGTAAGGGAAATGAATTGATCATGAGGAAAACGCCTTGGCCAGTAAAGAAATCGTGAAATCAGTATCATCCTAGAGTCATACGCCAAAGGAGCCGCGAGAGATTTTATTTATTTATCTACTTTTTTTTATTATCTCCATTTATTTTATTTTATAAGGCATTTATAAATTGTATTATATTACAGATTTGAAGATATTGTTCTTAAGATTTTTTCTACTACATGAGAAATTTCTGCAACTTGATTGGCTTAGAGCGGTGGTATTTCAGCTTAATTTGAAATACCTACATGTGAAAATTACAAACCTTTTGCAGGTAGTAGTATACACAAATAATAGCATGATTTGTACCCGATATTTGGCAAAAATACCACTCATGATATTTCAAAATTGTCTCAACTTTCACTCGCCTAACGGCTCGTGAAATTTCGTATAACAATTTCGAAATATCACTCGTGGTATTTATGCCAAATATCACGACAAATCATGCTATTATACTAGGCGAGTGAAATTTGATACAATTTTGAAACATCACGAGTGGTATTTATGACAAATATCACGTACAAATCATGCCATTATTTCTTTATACTACTACCCGCAAAGTTTTTGTAATTTTCACATGTAGGTATTTCAAATTAAGCTGAAATACCACTGCTCTAAGAAAAATCAAATTGTAGAAATTTCTCATGTAGTAGTATAGCATGAATTTTAATG
The DNA here is from genome assembly GCA_964035525.1 of Porites cylindrica. Lineage (NCBI taxonomy): Eukaryota > Metazoa > Cnidaria > Anthozoa > Scleractinia > Poritidae > Porites > Porites cylindrica. The sequence goes on along the minus strand of OZ037778.1, from coordinate 52,910,653 downwards.
ATATTTGGCATTAATACCACGAGTGATATTTTGAAATTTGAGACAATTTTGAAATATCGCGAGTGGTATTTATGCCAACTATCACGTACAAATCATGCTATTATTTGTTTATACTACTAGTACTACCCAAAGTTTGTAATTTTCAAATGTAGGTATTTCAAATTAAGCTGAAATACCACTGCTCTGAACCCATCAAATTGCAGAAATTTCTCATATAGTAGTAAAAAGGGTAAAAGAGAGAAAACGAGTACATAAACTATGAATTATATCCGGCTTCTGAAAGAGAGAAAAAAGAAAAGTACACACGAAAAATATATACGATTCGAACAATCTTTTAGTTCTCTTTTCAAGTATAGATAAAGGAATATCATTCCAATCATAATAACATCCTATAACTGTTGGACAGAATTTTTTTCTAATATATTTATTCTAAAGCTACTGGGATCTAGGTGCTGCAAGGATGCACTTCTGGTGTTATAATTATGTTGCTGAGACACCAAGGCAAGCCGCGGGAGATTGGGGAGAAAAAAGCCCCATCGGAATGTGTGGCAGGCTTAAGTGGCAGGCTGTGAGAGTTTTACCTGCCTTAAATCCTTCAACACTCGCTAGAAGTACATTTTTCTTGGGTGCTTAACAGTTACATACTACACCACGCGGGTGGAAATCTTGTGCATAAGCATAAAACTATAACATTTGACGTGATAAGAAAAGGCCGCACTAAGTACGAAGTACAGCATCCAAATCAATTGAACTGAGACACTGAAAAGAGTCCTAGAAACTGAATTACCTCGCCTCAAAATGCCGCAGCAGCCATACCGTATTTATTCGATTAACCGCCCTGGGCGCTTATTAAATATTTGGACCTTGAGAGTGGGCGCTTATTAAATGTTCAGCATTTTCAGCAAGTGTAGTATGTTTATTTTGCAAAAAACAATAAATGGTAACAACAAAATCGAAGATGTAACAAGGCAAGGTTCCTGTAAAATACTTTGAAGAAAACTCCGTCTTCGGGGAAGTCTCTTTTTAGTACTTATTCAATTTTTGGGGGGTGGGGTGGTGGTGGTCTCTTATTTGAGTTTGAGTGGGAGTGGGAGGGAGGTGGGGTTGGGTGGGAGCTTATTTGAGGCTGGGCGCTTAGGGGCCGACCATTTAACTCTTGAGGAAGGGGGGGGGGGGGTGGGTGATTTTCATAAAAAATATTTCCTGCAAGCGCTTGTCGGAAGAAAAAAATTGCATGCAGCACAAATGTAATAGAAAAAAATTCTTGCGCTGCTGTAAGAAAGAAAAAAAAATGTTGCAAAGCTATTTCATCATTCCGGGGGTCTTTAAAAAATCGCAGCAAAACTGCAACCATTCTTTTCCCTTGCTCACTTTGAACTCTGGATTTGATGATGCTGCAAAATTATTGCGTCATATGTGCAATGCATTATTAGCTTATCACAAGCAGTATTATAAATGGAGGTAATTTTTTTTTAAAGAATCAAGTTTTAATAGACAAAGGAAGTTTTTTTTTTTCATTTTTAACAGAAACATTTTTATGTAAATATAATATATTTTTTTAAGTTTTAGTAATGCACCTATCAATGTCTAGCCCCAATTGGGGGAGTGCAGGTATACCCAGGGGCTATTGACAATTGATTTCAAATATTTTTGGTCAATAAATTTCAAATTCCACACCCTCCGCCATTTCAAACCTTAATTCTTATTCAAAATATCCCCTCCCTTGGACAAAGTTCACAGGTCAAATGCCCCACCTATTTCCGCACTCCCTCTGTTTGGGCAAGACATTGATAGGTGCATAAAAAGTAGCTGTATATTTCATGAATAAAAATTGCGCTGCAAGATAAAAATTAACAGCAGCAATGAACATGGCTGAATGCTGCAACTGTATAGAAGTGGACCGAAAAAAGGCTGAGCAAAAATTATTAGAGCTATTTTTCAATTAGACCATGATCAACTAACTTCAATTTTGCTTTCACATTGGTTTTGGATATTTCAGTCTACTTTTAAATTGCAACTAATGATTCTAGCAGCAATTACCATGCTATGAGCATTTCTAAACTGCTTTTTGCTATTTTTGGCTATTTTTTTTAATTAAGAAACTAAACACTTTCACATCTGCCTGTGGTGCATCACTTTATTTTGACGTAATAAAATGAGTGTAAAGAATGACTTTCTGAAAAGATAGCTATACAATAATGATTTTGTATAGCTTACAACATTTTAAGGCTTTGCAGCTCCATATTAGAACTATTACTGCAATGACCAGAATGTAAGTGTAAATACATTTTGTATATGTAAACACATGACCCTTTTTTGAGGAAAAAAAATCCTGCAGAGAAATGAGGAGGGAAAAAAATATCCTGCAGAGCATTTAGAAGGGAAAAAAATATCCTGCCCACCAGATTGCTAGAAAAAAAAATTCTTGCCGACCAAAAATCACCCACCCCCCCCCCCCCCCCCCGTCAAGAGTTAAATGGTCGGCCCCTTATTAACTTTTTTTGCTTTTTTTTATTCGAGGTGGGCGCTAATTCGAGGTTGCGCGCTTATTCGAATAAATACGGTAGTTTCTGAAGCTTCCCAAACGGAATTGCGCACTCCGCTATATGATTTTCCAACCAGAATTTCCGGTTTTCCCAACCCCTTACCTTTCTTGAATAATTTCGCTGTTGAAATTACTCTTTATTTTTAGAGTACAAATGTTGGAGTACTTTATGATGACCTGCTTAAGTTCTTGAGATTCAAGACCTCTGTAAAAATCATGACCGAGAGTTGGAGCTATGAAGAAGCTAAAACGTTAAGCGACCAGTTAGACACCTTTACAAGTTTGATGAAAAGAGTGGTAAGTAAGTTAGATGGCCCGGCTCTATTACGCCCAGTTCAAACCTAAAATTTCACGGCATTCGCCGTATTAAATTCCCCTTGGTAGACTTACAAATATTAAATACCGCATTTCATTTGATTCAGCCTTCGAATTCTAATGTGCCGAATTTAACTCCGTTCGCAACAGTCCTATACATATTCCCAGTCTTCCCTAAAAGCAGCTTATTGGTTATCCAATAAATAGCAGAATACAGCGTAGTTACTGAAGGGGACTAAAACTCCGTTTGTTCTATTCAATATGCGATTCATTAACAGCAGAAGAAAATGTTAATTATATGTTTAAGCATAGTTAACAGACGAGAACGGAAAGCCGTCAAAAATTATTGATGAAATCAACACTGTGAGCTACACTTTATGTTGGGAGTGCTTCTTTTTTTTCAGTTCTCAAATTGGGTTTAAAAAAATTTAAGGACGTTTTGTATTTTTTAAATTAATTCAAATGATATTCCAAGTAGATACAAGAAGAGGGCATACTTAAACTAAAAAATCTGTAAGAGACCAGCTGTCGCCCAGTTTGCGTGAGAGCTGTTTAATAGTTCCTCTAGCCAAACACAGCATTGTTTGTATTTTATCGAATGTTTTGTTTCTTATTTATCGCAGCTTCAGAAGAATGGCATCCGTCTGCAATGCTCGAAAGAATTACATGATCTCAAAGATCGAATGGACAAAAGAGCGAGGACGTTCGTGGTAAGCTTATCTAGAAACTCAAACAGTGTACTTCAACTAAGTGCCAAAAAAATCTGTTCAAGATCTCTAAAACGATACATTATTCTCTCTTGGACGATATTAATACTTCTGCTTCTTAATGAATTAGTCACCTGTTAACCAAAGTCTTTTATTTATGATTCTTGCAGGAATTCTTTGAAGAAGAGTGCAGGAACGCGGACGGTGGCCGCTGGGTGATTGCGGAATCAGACATTGATGATGTCAGAAATTATGTTGTTTTACGGACTTTACACGAAACACTATTACTTTTCGATGTGGACCTTGGAAAACTGACTGAATAGATGTAGATCCCAACTTAATTAAACCTAACCTGATTCTGGAACACAGAATGAATGAATTTTATTGTTATTGATTCAAGTATGTGCACTGTATCTATTGAAGCTTATTGAGAATGAATACCCTACATACATACTTTACCCTCGTGTTTAAAGGAAGTCGTAGCTGAATCTGAACACATATAAAAATTTATAAAGTTTATTTGCTTCATTTGATAGATTCTTCCAAGGCAGTATTGTCATATATTTGATATATAAGAACAGGATATTTTTCTCTTGTCTCTAGGGCTCCCAGTTTGCAAGATAAGGGGATAAGATTGAAATTGCAGAATGATGAATTTTGCACCAGACAAATAGAGTACTATAGTGTGACGTCATAAAAATGAAGCTCCTGAAATTATGGGATTTGTCAGGATATTCTAAAAGAACAATGTCCAAGAGGCCTACTTGCCAAAAATTAGCATTTCGGGGCAAATTGTCTCTGATATCGTAGCCCAGTTGTGCTTAGAAAACTCCATACAAACTCTTCTAAATTTTTTTGGGTCGACCCATTTTTATGACGTTATAGCTCTAGTAATCTATAGGCAGGCGCAGCTGGAATTGAATGATGGATAATTCCCTCATCCCTTTTCTTTTCAAACCACAACTTTCAAACCTTTCTACACCTCTTGGACAAACAACAGCGAAGAGAAGTAGGATCTTGGCGTAGATCAAGATCAGCAATATAGAATATAACTAAGTATTGAAGCAAAACTGAATGTAAGGATGGCAACACGCGCGGCAAAAGGCTGATCTATTTGTGTCCAATATTTCGGCACTCTTTCAGTGTAGCTTTGTCCCTGAAGAAGGCTTATTTTGTTAGCCGAAATATTGGCCCATAATAAATCAGCCCTTTGCCGTATTGCCTGCCTTGCATTAGTTATGTTTTCATTCCCACTTCAAGAGACGCCTGGCATTAATATCTCTACATCAGAGATCTGGCAAGAAAGAGCCAGTCGGTTTTATTTACGCGTTGAGTGGACCTATACATTCATAGGTTTTTAAAATTAATGGTAAGGGTAATCGGATAGTAATATATTTGCCAATTATTTCGAGGTTAGGTAAAACTAACCTTCATCAGCGGATACAAAAGTTGACTTTAAAACTATAATAAACAGTTACAATATTTTCAAAAATAATACAAAAGCCAATGACAAAATGTGATTGGTAAAGAAAGACAGTAGACGTAAGGTTACTATGAAAATACAAATAAAAATACACAAAATAAAAATAGATTAAGTTTCTTGTCAGGCGTCTGTTCATCCCATTACTAAGGTTAAAGTGTTTGTCCCTTTGAAATTTAAAATGCCTGTCAATACAGATACCATCTCCGTCTAAACTAGTGAGTTCTAATTAAGTTACGGTCATTCCATTAAATATCTTCAAAGACATTAAAATTCATTCCCTTAGAACTCAACTATCATGGCCGACAGTTTATTTTTGTATTGTTTTGTTTCGTTTCGTTTTGTTTTTTGCTTTTTGTTTGTTTTATTACGTTGGGTTGTTTTGCTTTGTTTTGTTTCTTGGTCCCTTTTGCCATATACGGCAAAATTCGAAAATAAGTCCGTCCATGTATAAGCCCCTCCAAATATAAGCCCCCCAACCCCGGTAACGCAAAAAAACCCTCCGTTAAATCGCCCCTCCTAATATAAGCCCCCGGGGGACTTCTACTTGGAAAATTGCCCTCGAATACAAAGTAAAAAAAGCAAAAACGGTAAATTTACTACTAACGATAAGGTTAGCCCAATCGATTTTGAAACGCAAATTTCCCACCATAGATAAACCACTCCGAATACTGAAGCCCCTCCAAAAATAAGCCCCTCAAAAAGGGCCTTTGAAAAATATAATTCCCGGGGCTTATTTTCGGAATTTTACGGTATTTTTGGGCTTGTTTGCCCTTTACTCCTTCTAACGGCCCTTTTCTTGAGTTTCACAAGGTTTTGCGCGCGAGGTTTTGCGATACATGTATTTCTGCTAGATAACTAAATATTTGCCTGGCATATGATATTTGGTGTCAGGTTGTCTTGCTACAAGTCAAGTCCTTTCCCATCACACCCAAAATGTTGTAGTAACAAACGAAGTGTCCAAGGGGCAAAATCGTAGTAGATTTTCATATAGTGACAGCCTTGTTGCTTTGTTTTTCATTTAAGTAAATCGTTTGCCCGTGTTTCCTAGCCTGCCAACAGCAGACGAATTTCCGGTCTTCTCTTCTAAATGTTTCCAGATACTCCAATGATTTTCCTTATGCTTTAGATTCTTTAGAAGCCTGTTTGGTTAATTTGTAGGTGACCTTAAAGTTACTCTAAAACTGCTTGCTACCATGATGGATCCGATCGAAAGTTCTAGGAAATAGAATAGCCGCACTTTCGTTAAAAAATTCTACAAGGGACGTTCTTTCGTTCTTCTGTATCAAGAGTCATTCTCTCTTGTCTGTATCTATACCGAAATTTTCAGTAGACTTTCTTGTAGCTATAATAGCAATATCTTGGTAATAAAATGTGAAAAACACAATCTCCAAAACTCCGAAAATCTTAGACGAATCAAACGGCTGTTCAAAAATTGTGAGCCTTTTTTTGCTCACTCGAAGAGTTTGTTGGGTGTCCTGTGATTCCTTTCCAAGTCTGCTGATGACGATGTCGTCGGTCACACAAGGGGAGGTTACAAAGGCTCGCCCAGTCAGCAGCTCAGCTCAGAGGAGTGAATTTGACCAGGGCTGAGATTTTGTTGTTTTTTTTTTAAAAATAACCATGAAATTATATGCTCTTAGCGTTGTACGGAAAGATTTAAAGTCAACGACACTAGTTTCGGCCTACGATCTTCAACCATTTGGCTACTTCCAACGATCAAGGTAGGTTTTGACATGGTTGCCATACATCAGAAAAACACATTCAATTGAATATTCTAAACTTATATTTTTCCGGTTGCCTGCGACTATTTGATCATATGAATTATAGTTTATTTGTTTACTTTGTAATTTCTATGTGTATTGGATCGAATGGTTTGATTTAATATTGAAATCAACAGAAAGTCAATTAATCGAAATTTATAAGGGTATTAGTAATGGTAACAGGACTGAGTGGAGTCCAATTCGGTCTGTAATCATACGAGTGATTAACGCGGGAGTCCGATTTGTTTAATCACGAGTATGATTACAGACTGAATTGGACGACACGAAGTTCTGTTACCAATTAATCATAACTTTAACAAAATTTGTGATACAATAGGCTATTTTTTAAACCAAAACACAAGAAATTCGAAATCCTGTTTTGCTAGCAGTGAAAAAAAAAGCCATTTAAGCGCGCGCGTGATGGCGCGTACTGTCCAATTACTTAGGCATGACGCGTACTGTCCTATTAAACTGTCCAATTAAGGCTGAAATCATAACTATAACAAAATTGTCAAATCTGATTGGCTCTCAACTGCCCTGATTTCAGCCTTAATTGGACAGTTTAATAGGGCAGTACCCGTCATGCCTAAGTAATTGGACAGTACGCGCCATCACGCGCGCGCTTAAATGGCTTTTTTTTTCACTGCTAGCAAAACAGGATTTCGAATTTCTTGTGTTTTGGTTTAAAAAATAGCCTATTGTATCACAAATTTTGTTAAAGTTATGATTAATTGGTAACAGAACTTCGTGTCGTCCAATTCAGTCTGTAATCATACTCGTGATTAAACAAATCGGACTCCCGCGTTAATCACTCGTATGATTACAGACCGAATTGGACTCCACTCAGTCCTGTTACCATTACTAATCATAACTATAACAAAATTGTCAAATCTGATTGGCTCTCAACTGCCCTGATTTCAGCCTTAATTGGACAGTTTAATAGGGCAGTACGCGTCATGCCTAAGTAATTGGACAGTACGCGCCATCACGCGCGCGCTTAAATGGCTTTTTTTTTCACTGCTAGCAAAACAAAATTTCGAATTTCTTGCGTTTTGGTTTAAAAAATAGCCTATTGTATCACAAGTTTTGTTAAAGTTATGATTAATTGGTAACAGAACTTCGTGTCGTCCAATTCAGTCTGTAATCATACTCGTGATTAAACAAATCAGACTCCCACTACGCGGTCGTCCGATTTTGTTAATCACTCGTATGATTACAGACCGAATTGGACTCCACTCAGTCCTGTTACCATTACAAATCAGGGCAGTTGAGAGCCAATCAGATTTGACAATTTTGTTATAGTTATGATTAAAAGTGAAATACGCTTGGGTCAATGTTGTATCAAACATGATACAACATTTGAAATACATATATGTGAAAATTACAAACCTTTTGCGGGTAGTAGTATAAACAAATAATAACACGATTTGTATGTGATATTTGGCATAAATACCGCTCGTGATATTTCAAAATTGTCTCAAATTTCACTCGCCTATTACATGTACGTATATTAGACCATTTTACAGTTGTGGACTTGGTGTCCTAGCCTTTGAGTGAACATGAGGCTGAGGTTGACCTTGTTTTGATACAAACCTCCCTAGTCAGTAGTGGCCCTGTTAAAACAAAATTGATAATAATAAAATTACAATAATCATGATAAAAGCCTATTTCCAAATTGTGATTATAATATAAGATCTCAAAAATTATAGAGATTTAAAAAATTGAGAGATGTCAAAAACGGAAGTGAATACATTGGTAAAAAAGGGAATCCAATCTGCAATGATTTTAAAAAAGCACGGATTTTTTAAAAATCAGAAAAACTTTTTATATAGTTTGAGGCGGCATTATTAGTCAGTGTAGTCTTCATCAAGTTAAAGGAGGTGGTTGCATTGGTTCTAAGTTAAGAGTATTTAGTTCTTTTATGGAGGAATAGAAGAATGTTCTCCTCATTGCTTTGGTTCTTGGCTTCAGTAAGCAGTAAAATGTTTTTGTTCTTGTAGAATACTTGTGTTTAAACCGAAGTGAGTCTAAGATTGCAGTTAAGTTCTCTGGTGCTCTTCCATCAATAACTTTCTTTAAAAGACCGATTTTATTGAGCTTGAATATTTGATCAATTGGCAGCCACTTAAGCATTTGAAAATTATCAAAAGATCATGCATCCCGAGGACTATCCAAAATTAATTGAGCGCAGCATTTTTGAAGTTTAAACTGTTCATTTAGGTTGGTTTGGCTACAGTTGCTCCAAATAGTACAGCAATAAGTAAATAGTGGTTTGATACTTGCATCGTAGAGAAGTAATCGATATTTGGTTGGTACATATTTCCAAGGTCTTGCTAAAATTGCATTTCTACACAATGAAGTATCAAAATACAAGGACAACTTTGGAATATCTACTGAAGTTACTTGTTCTTTCAACATTACAATGATCCTATTATTACAGACGGCTGAGGTTGTCTGTATGTGGCTTGGAGTTGGTTTTCGTACTTGCTTAGATCATTATTTGTCCAATGGGAATGTGGATTTGTAGGACTTCTTATAATTTCATGCACAACATGTTATTTGGGTCAAAACAGAAATGAAGTGCATGTAAACCAATAAAAACCATCAATGTTTAGTAGCTGAATTTCATTGATAAGACTAGTTAAAATATTATTTGAACATCTCAATATTATTTATGTGTTTACTGTCTACTACTGTACTGTCAACAGTGTAAAGGAATTTATGCAATTCACAAGTCAAATCCTTGTTGAGAGGACAAGAGCAAATGAAAGGGCTTCAGTAAAAGAGCAAGGTAATAATCAAAATTAATTATTGACCCTAAACTGCCATATGGCCCTGGTATGCAATTTACCAGCAAGCCACAGCTGACATAAATCTCTAAACACTTCCATTAATTTACACTTTACACCAGAAATACTGACATCTGTGACCCTTTTGTTAGTTACATTTGTGTTTAGTTCTCTATTCTTAACTGTAATCTCTACACTATCTTACCATATTGACCATATTTTACTTTCGCTATCAAGACCAGGGGTTGTCATTTTTTTCTTTTGGTCAAGAGGGGAGATGTCAAAAAATACTGCATCATGTGGGAAGAAATGAAAAAATTTTGTCCCCTCTGCCCCCTCCCCCACCCCCCCCCCCCCCCCCACTGCAGTGAACATAATGAATGCAACTGTTATTCATTAAAAACAAAATACCGGTATTCAAAAATGTTTGAAAACACCATCTCTCTTATTTGTTTACTTTGCAGAATATGTTTGTCATGTGTTTGTGAGATCAGATTCATTAGGAGGTGTTGTTATATCAGACCTTGAATATCCTCAAAGAGTTGTCTTCACTCTTTTAAATAAAGTAAGTGCCAATAATATCATTTTAAGTTAATGTTCCAAACTGTAAGAATCTGCTTAAACTGACTGACCCAACAGGATAACTAATACATGTTTTCATGATTTTCTGAGTTTGACGGTAAACTGAAGTGACATTTTCTAATAGGTTCTAGAGGATTTTTCAAAGTCTTTTTCACCAAACGTCTGGAAAACAGCGCAGCCTGAGTAAGTAAACAAAACTTCATAATGTTTTAGAAAGTACCCAATCACATACAACAGGTCCCCCTGATGATTGAAAGAACTGACATTACAAATTTGTGTGTACATGTATGTGGATTCCAGGTAATGCAGAAGCCAAGATAATTGCCAGCCATTCCTAAAATGCCTGCTGCGTAAAAATATCAACAAGAAGGCTGTGCATGCAAGGAAAATCTGTGAATGACCCAAAAGATGCCCCAGTTCACACGCAATTTGTTAAGTAGCTGTCAAAATCCCTTCATCTTGCCGGAAGAAAAATGCATTTTTTTCCTTGTTGTTTCATAGGACTTTATCCTGGCCAGCATGTGATAAATATCTGGAAGATTATCAGGTGCTTATCGTCCTTCTGTCAGTTGTTTTCTTTGAGTAAATTGCAGCCTGTAAGTAATGGTTTGGATTGTTTTAACAAGTTTGCATCATTTGTTACTTAGAATCCAAGAAATGCTGATGCTATGACAAAAGTACAAGCAGAACTGGATGAAACTAAAATTATTTTGGTAAGGTCTATTTTAAACTAATTCATTAAGTACATTGCAAAGTACATGTACTGACAGTAATAATATTAATACAGGGCATACATATTTAATTTTTATCAAATGGTAATAAATAGCTTCTTTTTACATTGTGCAATTATTGTCAATCTATATCCCTGATGGTATAACTTGGTTATGACAGCAGCAAGCAAAAGAGCAGAATGATTAATACCAATATCATTATCCTTTGGTGTGCTGCACCAGAACATTCTTCACAACAGTCATCCCTGCCATGTGGTCCTGCGTGGTGGATTCCAAATCATTCCAACTAATACTCCAATTCCTGTTTCTACACGTAGAGCTAAGAGAGTCTGTAAGTTCCCATGAGGAGCCTACTAGGAGGTTGTGGTTCTACCAAACAAGTGATGATGTATGCAATTTTCATTTTTTTTTCTGTCCTTCCTTTATGCAGCATAACACAATTGAAGATATACTAGGAAGAGGAGAAAAACTTGATGACCTTGTAGACAAATCTGAAGGTCTAACTCTACAATCTAAAGCTTTCTACAAAACAGTAAGTGAGATTAAGGAGGGTGGAAGGGGTCTGAAGGAAAACTGTTTGGCTCAACTCTGTGGTTGTGAAATACACATACACATTGTATGATGAATTTTTTTAATAATAGGGAATGGGGTTTTTGAAATCTTTAGATTGGCTTCAGGGAGGTTTTTTGGGCTTTTGATGTGATCATTCGCATCTTTTCAGTGATACAAAGTTTCTCCCAACAGGATCCGTGTTTGTAAAATAATAGCTATTAACTGGTTTGCTTCTTTCAATTTTTAGAGTTTTGGTGGTGTGGCTGCAATCTTAATTAATGGAACTTAGTACTTGTCTGCTATAACCCAAATTAATTTAATTTTTCTTGCAACTTTGAAGATAGCCAAAAGTAATAAATCTCAACCAAATTTCCAAATTTTATTCTTTAAGTGCTGAAAAACAAATTGTACCATGTGAATCAAGAGTTAGATGCCATCATTCAGGAGCAGCAAAGCTAGGGGGGCTTGGGATGTGTCAGTGCCCCCCATCCCCCCACATGTGGCCCACAGTTTGTTCTTGCAGCTTAAAGGTTAATTAAGCATTTAAAAGTTGTAAAATGGCCAATTAATTTTGAATTCATACAATTTGCATACCATTATTATATCATGGTTTGGCTCATATGGCATAGCTCAACTGAGGCTGCATGTATAAATGAATGAATATTATGACTCTGTATTGTTTTGTTGCGACCGTAATTATTAAATGTTTGTTTGTTTGTTTTGTTTTTGCTTTATTAGGCGAGGAAAACAAATTCATGCTGCTGTATACAATGAGTCATGGAAAATCCAACACAGGGCTTAATGTTATTTTTGTATATTTAAAGAAAAATTACTTAGCAGCTACCCAATAAAGCTACGTATATATAGATCCCCCAAATAATGACAGGCATTGGAAATTTTTTTTCTGAGATGAAACAGGGCCTAAACAAAAGCCTTCCCTGGGCAAAGTATGATAATGTTGAGTTTCAATTTTTTCCTTGGTTCAAATTTGATTTCCTGAACAAACTATCATACATTACCACACTCCCACACAAAGGAAATTAAAATTTGAGCAAAGGATTATTGAATCACAATATTACAGTAGTTATAGGTTTACAAAGCTTACCAACATAACTATTTTACTGTGGAGAAAGAGTTAGATATAGAATAGTTTTTGTTTTGTACATGTAAATTGTTCTAAGCAACTACTAGATACTTTTCCATGTGAACATTTATTAGTCTAGCCTCTGTACAGATGCCCCCCTTCCCTCAGGAAAAAATCGAGGAGATGTTTGTGAATCGCTGTCATTAAACATGTTCCTGTTTCCCTGGAATGTGGGGGAAAACCTCTTATTGGTTGTAATGTTAATGCCATGACGCAAGTAATTTCCGGTGTTGTGATTGGTGAATGAACCTCAGAAAAGATTCCCTGGGGAAAACCTCAGCCTTTGTGGACAGCTTACCACATTTTAACATACATGGACGTTTACTTGTATTTTGGGCTCTCTCGAAATTAGACCACCAATGTTTGCTGCACTGGTTGCAGGTGCATCTGTTCAGTGCCCATGGCTGTCGTAAATAAAAGAGAAGGACGTACAGAACTCAGCACTTAATCAGAGATCAAATATCTGGATTTCAGTGTTAACATTGCGTGGAAGTCCATTTTTCAGCCTACATGTGCTGGTCATGATTCATAGAATTAGACAAAAGTAGAACGATTCTTTACATGAAACCTACATGTACTCGAAATCATCGAATAAATCAACTCCTGCATAAAAGGCTTGATTGGAAATGTAAACAGTGCTTCCGAGATCAAAATTCTGTCAAACAAAAAACCACAGGAAATCGATACACGGGAAACAGACCGACTTTAAGCGCTAAAAAATACAGAAGAACATGTACGTGTTGGAATCCTCAAAGCATAATATACTTGTTAAAAATAATAATTGATAATAATAGTAATGTTGAGAATAGTAATGATGATAATGTTAATAATAATAATAATAATAATAATAATAATAATAATAATAATAATAATGTTGAGAACATCTGAGAGAATAACTGTGTACATGTACAAGAGTCCAGAGTTGTGTTGGTCTGTCAACACCTTTTCAACTGTCAGAGGAAAAAGTAATAATATTTATGGAAATGTATACCAGAACACAATTAATGATGATGATTCACAGACGTCTTTCTCTCCGATTATTTTTTTGTGAGGCTAGGGATGCATCTGTACACAGGCTATTAATAGCAATGATTTTAAGGCATTGGTGAGTGTAACTTGCTGATCCAAATATATCTTGTTATCCTGTAGTTTTTACACAAAAGGTGGTTTGTCATGTAATAAACTAACACCTCTTGGAAAGAATGACATTTCCCTGCACTAATTAATGCTCAAGATGGGGTCCTACAATCCTGATTACTTGTGATCAACTTCATGTTGCTGTTACATTAATGCTGTTGCATAATCAGAAGTTAAAGTGGTGCATCATAAAACAATAATAAAGAGCCAATAAGAAGCATACCGGTGAATTGTTGCTACTTTAAAAGGTTAACTTTTTCTGACATTAAGTAGTATTCAGCTTTCTTACATTCATGTCAAGAGGTTACTCTTTACCGAGGCTAGACAGCTGGTTATCAAACGTATAACTGATATCCTCCACATCTGTTCAGGCAGTGCCAGGCCCTCCCTCAGACTGATTTACACTGCATGCAGTCTGCTTTTATTTTGGGTGTTGTGTTAGGATGTGTTTTTGGTTGGTTAACAAAAGCAATCCATTAAAAAGGAGGAAATACTGTATGTAGGTTGGCCTAAGCACCAACAGCAAGTATTTTATTTGCAATCTGTGTACTTTTTATAGAGTAGTAATATTTGATTCTGAACTGTAAAATGATGAATACTAGTTGTTATTTTGATTTCACATCAGTCAAAGGTCCCCTTTCGTTCAGACATCTTACCAAGACCATCTACCTGAGGGTGCTTTTACACTACTTTTACACTGCTTTTACTCTTACGTAACTTGCCTCCAATTTGTTTTTCTTTTTTGAGGTATGCTGTGCAAGAGGTGTTGTCTACTGTAATAAACACATCTAGCAATGATTCAGATTACTACAACAGATGGGCAGAGCTTTGTTAATCATGTACTTTGTACAACACTTTGTGTGCACAGAGTTGCTCATCTTACACTGGTGTCTCCTTTTAAGAGTGAAGAAATACAAATAAATCTAAAGTTACAGTAATAAAAAATTATATTAAGCATGCAAATAAAACTTCCCTTTGTAGTAAAGGTACATGTAAGTACAGGGCGCAACAGAAATGCTGTCCACTTGCCCAAGACAAATGATGTTTGCTTGGGGACAAGTTTATCAACAAAAAAATTGTTGTTCTGTGAAGGAGCTTTGTATACATAGTAGAGAGAACCCTTGACAGATTAAAGATAAAAAACAAATTAGAACATGGAAAAAGGCTATAATTATCTCCAAGGACAATATCAGATATTACTTTTCCAGTAAAACTAAAATCACACTTGTCCAAAGGACAATTTTTGTTTTTCGCACCCTGTTAAATAATATTGCAGTTAATTAATAAACTTAGCATTACTTTAAAATTTCAGGAACTGTATTTCTTAACTATCTTGTTTAGTCAGGACTAACTCAGTCATGAGATACAACATTCAAGCTGCTATCAGAGCTGCTGAAACGTGTTACAGCCCTGCTGTGGAGTCAGTAGGATAGTCCCAAGCATCAGCCTTTTTCTTACTTTGTTAATAAGTTGACGATTCTTTTTAGAAGAGCAAACAAAGGATAATTATTTTCTACTGTTGAAATTTTTAACAGAGTAATGTAATGTATGAGTGAAGGAAAGATAGACATGCATGTGCATGCCCTTGTTTTTTGCTCAGACCAGTAACGCGTACAAAGTGAGTAATAACAATACGTCCGGAAACCAGTTTGAACTCCCACCACTGTGTCTCAATATCATGGGCTCAAATAATCAAAGCTCTACCCTCTTGAACATTGATTTTGTAATATTTGCCAAGCGTTTTGCTAGAAAAGTATTAAGATGGAATCCACTAAGACATTGAGTAATATTTTTGATTTTTAGTGGACAAAAATCTTGTACCAGAATAATTTAAGGCATATTGCATTCTTTCTTACATTTTTCAAGGGCTAAAGATGTAATAAATCATCTGTAGTAAGACCAAAAAAAATTTCTCATGGGAGCCCGAGAAAAGAAATGTCCAATATGACAAAATTACATCTTACACATGAAATTTCGAAATTTTATCTGTGTAATCACTATTCCCAGTCCCATGATTCATACAGTTTGCAGGGTGGCTGGCTACTTGTCAATCACTTGGTTAAAAAAAGTGGATGTCCCCACATGATATAACCACTGACTTCAGTAAGTAAAAATTTTATTAAAGCATTGTACAGTACAGATAAATGATGAAAATTGCTCCTCCAGACAAATAAATGGAACACCACTTGGAAGACAATCCAATTTTTACACACGGAGGAGATATTAATTGGAAGAAAGAGATGACAATCATAAATAGACCTTCACCAATACATGTAATGCATCTAAAACAGTGGTACTGCAAAGAAAAACAGTTAATTTCTCAAGTTAATACTTATAAAAACTCAACAAGCTGACTAAAGGGTCATGAAGACAACATCTACTTCACAAAGAACACCTTTTCAGCACAAGAACAGAAGGGAAAGTAGTAAGAATGTTTGTTGATACAGTTTTTGGTTGTGAACTGACCCTACTGTGCAAGGTGGTGCACTGCACAAAATATTGCCATTGCCACAGGGCTGCAAGTGGTAAAGAATGTTTTCGCCAAGGTTTTGATTGGGCATTCTCAAAATCATTAATAATTCATTAAGAAAATACAAAGGAAATTAATGTTTAATGAGTGTTTGGAAATCGGATGAAACACTGCTTAGTATTTGCATCCTTAATTTCTCCTTCAAAAATGATTTTGTTTGAGAAGAAATATCAAACATTCGACACAGTGTTTCATCACCAGATGAAACACCTCGAAGTTCGTCAAAAATACTCCGCAGTGCGTCGTATTTTCAACTCTCTTCTCGGTGTTTCATCTGGTGATGAAACACTGCATCTCATGTTTGATATATTACATAAAGGCCATCCTTGCACTTCACCAAAGGTAATACACTTTGGTGATTGCACATCAAAGCAAAGTTGTGTACAAGATGTGAATAGAGAGACCTTTGATGCAAATAGATGCGTTATACCTATTGTTCCGAACCAAAAGTCTTATTTTGCCGCCCGTTTCAATCCAACTATGCCATACCATCGATTATGACAACAAAAGGTATATAATGTCAACAAAGCCGACTCATCATACCACACTAAGGTACATGTTTACAGTTACGACTTTCATCTAAGAAAAAGCTTGCTTAAATTTATTTTGAATCTGATTGTTTAAAGTTCCCGATTTGTAAAGTGAAGCAAAGAAATGCCCGTAAACATGGATTGTAAAGCAAGTCAAAAGACATAGCTTATACAATAAACCGTTGTTTTGTTAGTTCTCATTGCTACATGACTAAATTCTAAGAGCTCCTTCTCCTTACTCTTTCTAGACTTGGTATTAATTTTGTTGCCTTCAGAAGCTATCAACAGAACAGGGAAACCTTGACATGCAAAGCTGAGAGAATTCTTAAGCATTTGCTTGGGGGACTAGTAATCAACAATGGATTAGCAACTTTATGTCCGTGTTGCACTTAAGTAAGAACCTCTGATCATTCACACCTTTTGCAGCCTCAGCTTTTCTGATGGCCTCTAACTCTGCTCGTTCTTTGGCTCTAGCAGCCTCAACCTCCCTCTCTTGAGCTGCTATGGGTTTTAGATATTCTACAAAAGTAGAAAAATTACTTCATAAGACCAGGTACTGCTCAGCAATAACTGGTACATAACGTAAGAGCTGTTTTGGAGCAAGGATTAGCACAGTCAGTAACATTACTGTGAGGCTTTCTGTGCCGGACGTTTGTTAGTTCCTTTCCCAGGTGTGGCCTTAGAGAGAGGGGGTAAAATGAGCACACTACTGTTGTTGGCCTCAGGTCCGTCAGTCTAATGTGTACTGTTATGAGTTACTGATGTAACATAAGGACCTTTAAATTCAAACGCTTTATTTTTACACATCCCAAGGACCAGGTTGACAAAGTTAAATGTATGTCTTGGTTTTGGCTGTAGTTTTTTATGTCAGGTAAAATTTGACTTTGAATTTCTCATAATAGCACAGCAAATGGTATAATGAGTACTAGTGGCTCCTTTAGAAGATCACCTTATTTTTTCTGTTTCATTATTAAGTTTTGCCAACTTCCCAAAACAAAAATACTCAGGTACCCAACCTCCTCCCAGTGTTTGCAGACGTTAACTACTCTGTAATAGCTAACCAATAAAACAGAAATTTACCATTTCTCTTATATCCATAGGCCAGGCCAAGCAGTAAAGCAGCATACCTTGAAAACTGTAAAACGAAAAAAACTGTTACATTCAGTTCACTAGTCTGTCATACATAATACTGAAATAAAATTGAAATCAACTGATACCAGCACAGTGTTCAATGTTGATTCAATGTAAGATGCATATTCCAACATTATTTTAAAACACTCCCTTTGTTAATTCAGACAACTTGCTGTCATGAACACGTTATAGTTATTATGTCCCTGGCACACTTTCCAACTCTCATGGTTCGGAATCGCCCGACTCACAGTTTGGGCAGTCAACTCATGGTCTCACGATTTAGCTTCCAAATCTCATGGTGAATACTTTTTATAAACTTTATGATTACTTGGTATTATTTAATATGAAATGTGTAAAAAAATTTTAATTTTTTAATATTTTTGGGAAGCATATATTTGTGTAAATTTTATTATCTGCAAATATTCTTCTTACATTAAGTGGTTAGGTTGGTAGTATTTTGAATTTTATTCTTTGTAAATATTCTTCTTATATTACATAGTTAGTTTAGTGGTATTAGTAGGCCAGCTGGAAGACCAGACACTTAAATAAAGTTCATCATCATCATCATCATGACCAAAATATTCTGCCTTTTTGGTTTGCCGTGTCTAAATACCTGGCAGGCGGGAAATGTTTTCAAAAAACTAGATACCCAGCAGTTAGAAATTTTGACCAATTTTCATGAAATAGCTTGTTCAATTCCTCTTAGAACACAAGATATTTGTCTAGCAATCTCAAGCAATTGTACATATTGCTTTAGGTTAAAAGTAGAAGTGACTGTCGAGCTTGGGCATATGGTGAAATGTCGATGTTTTCGACACTTAGAAAACATTTAAGTTATGACACACTGAGTCAACTCCTGATGAATATCCACAGAAATTATCAATGAAACCTCACCAGAATATTAGTGTTTGTTCAGAACTGCCAAGAGATTCTAAATAGAGGTTTCGTCTCATTGTGGACAAAATGTCCGAGGTTGCATTAAGCATATTCTTTAGAATCTTGACTCACGGGTACGGTTTTCAAAATATTGCCGGGTACCTACACATTTCCTTATAGGAAGCATATTTTGGAAATCTCCACGTTTGAGGTCCAAATCTCCGGGGTTTTGGAAGCCTTTTTTCAAAGACACCAGATTTGTACAGTTTAGGGGTTGAATGGTCTGCCCTGGAGAAAATCCCACTCGGTAGTTTCGACTGTGGTTCAATATCTAAGATTAACTAAAATCAGCTTAGAAATTGAACGAATCTAATTATACGCTCAAAAAACAAGAAAATAGGAAGATAACGATCAAATATACAGCCCATAAAATGCATTCAATGTAAGCTTAAATAATTGTTTTAAGCAAAAACATGATTCTCACGGAAAAGCCCTTGGCAGCTAAATTTTAACAAGCATAAGTGCTGCGGCCTCAAGATTCCCTGTAACTAAAACGTCTGATCTCATAATTTTCCATCTCCCTACGTACCTTAATTGCTGGGTTTACTTTCAAAGGCATCTTTTTCTTTCAATAGAGTCGATTTAACAACCGGGAACTTTATCCAAAACAGTCAGGATAGGCAACCTATCCGACTCACAACCAAAATGGCGACGAGGAGTGGAATCAAACCCATGAATTAGCCCATGAATTGCCCATGAAGCCCATGATGCTTTTCCAACCTCGTTCCCAGGGTTCTCTCTCTTAGTCCTCGCCGCTGGGGACGTTTCGCTAGGAGGAACGTCTGCGACTCAGCGACAAAGGTTAACGACAAAGGTTGTTTTAATACCATTTATCAACCTCGTCCCCAGGGTCTTCTCGCTTTCCAATTTAAAAAAACATTCCAGAAATTTTGGTTAGGAGTTTTCGTTCTGTAAAAACGGTACGGGTCGTTTACCATTTGCCTAAGATTTCTGGACAGAATAAAAAATATTATAAAGCTTGTCAGCAATTCGATTTTGGACACAAATTAGCAATTTTTATGTCTTCTCCCCATTTAAATACAAGGAACAGCTATGTGTTAGGAATATTTCCAGAGTTGGAGAGGAATGACAGCAGCATGAACATTGGCACAATCCCCCATTTGCTGTGAGCCCGCCATGTTTGTTGTTGTCAGTCATAGTGTTGAAGCGATTGCGCTCGGCCAATAGCCAAGAGACCTGACACTATAGTGATACCTCTATAAAGTGGACCCCCAATTAAGCGGCACCCTCTATTAAGCGGACACTAAGCCGGGTCCCGAAATTAACGTCTTATATTTCCCTTTGTAACGAACCCCTATTCAGCGGACACCTCTATTAAGCGGACGCGGACTGAATTGACAATAGCAGTATTGGATTGCGTCCTCGCAATACGTATTGAAGTCAGTTAATGTTTTTCCATTAACAAACAAATTAAAGTTGGTAATGAAAGGTAATGAACTTCAACTCTGGATAGCTTCTTTAACAACATGCAACTTTATCACAGTACAGAGTAACCGTTGAAAGTTGATCGTTAACAAACATTAATTGCGCGATTTTTACAACCTCTATTAAGCTGAGCGGACACTTGGGAAGGTCCCGAAGGTGTCCGCTTAATAGAGGTTTCACTGTAGTACGAAACTCAAGAAACTTGTAAATGGTGAACGTTTTCCATTCGGAAAGTCCCAACCGGGAAAACGGGACTACCTTTTCAGAGTTTCCGTTTGTCCCGGGAATTTTCCAGTGAGACGAACCAAAAAAGTCTACCATTTACATCTCAACAGGAATTTCCAGGAATTTGTGGTAAATTGTAAACAACCAAAAATTCCATACTGTATTTGTATTTATTTATTTGCCACACGATTACAATAATTACAAAGAAATGGTAAAAAAAATGTAGGAAGAAATGGCGCGGAGGCCTAAAGGAAACTATGGCGCTTATGTTAATTAGGCCTCCTCAATTACAATTTTTCGAAGATGGCATAAAAATTACGGCGACGGATACAAAATAATATCAGGTGGAAAATTAAACTAATCAATATTACGGAAGTTTATAAATAATGTTGAATATTAAAAGGCTTTTTCGCAAGATTTCTGTTGGAGTATGCTAATAATTATTAGAAATAAATGCCTTAAGTGCTCTTTTAAAGGAAAAAGGTGAGGAAGCGATGATGATGTTGGTGTTTAAGGTGTTGTAAAATTTAGGTCCTTGATAAAAAACGGAAAATTGTTTGGTTCGAGTACGACAGAAAGGCAGACGAAATTTACACGACTTTCTTGTATTATACGAATGAATTTGACTTTGTAAAGTAAATTTACAATGAAATTTTAAAGGTAGAGTATGTTTTTGATAGGAGTACATGAATAAACCTATGAAACCTAGTTGTATTAAGTTTATATCATGAAATTTTAAGATACCAAGATTTTGAAAGATTGGATCAGTATGTGCATCGAAAGTGGTTTTAGCTATAGTTCTGATCACCTGTTTCTGTAAAATCTCAAGACGAATAAGGTTAGTTCTGTAAGTGGAGGCCCAAACTAAGTTGCAGTAAAAAAAGTATGGATAGACTAGAGAAAAATATAGTGTTCGTAAGGTTTTCGTAGCTAAATAGAAAATAAATGTCAAATTTCACAAGAATTGTGATTATACAGGTAAAATTCTAAAAATTTAATGTGTAAGATGTAATTTTGTCCTATTTGACTTTCATTTTCTAGGGCTCCCATAAGAAATTTTTTTGGTGTTACTACAGATGATTTATTACATCTTTAGCCCTTGAAAAATGTAAGAAAGAATGCAATATGCCTTAAATTATTCTGGTACAAGATTTTTGTCCGCTGAAAATCAAGATTAATCAATGTCCTGGTGGATTCCGTTTTAAAACAATGTGACTACTCCGTCATCCAATCAGCGGTTCTGACCGGATTCCGGACAGATTTTACGTCATCATTAAGGAATTTCTGTCGCAGAGTCGCAGACGTTCCTCTTGGCGAAATGTCCCCAGCGGCGAGGAGCGGTGAGGAACGGCTGTTTTCGCAGGTACCTCTACAGTGGAACCTCTTTATCCTGTACTTGGTTTTATTCTAAGTCACCCATGAGTTTTCCAGGTTCTTAATTAAGCTACGTGCATTCCCGTAAGCAGACAATTCCCGTAGGCGACCGGCCGCGGACACTTTTAGGGTTTACCAGTTAGATTTTACCTTTATTATACACACTGAGAAATACTCACCAAAAAGCTATGTCGTAAAATTTCATACGCAAATGAGTTCTAGTCAATCACACGTGAAAAAAAAGCTCTATTCCCGTGTGTTCTACGTGAGCCAGGAAGCATTCTAAAAGTATGTTTCCTCTTAAAACCTCCCTAAGATCTAGAGTATGCCGTGCTCGTGTGGCAGTCTATACTAGGTTATCTTTCTCAAAAATATAATCTGTACAAAAAAGAGCGCTTTCATAAGATAATTTTCGCATGGGCTAGTAACTACTGTGATGTTCTGGAGATAGCGCAAGTGGAGACAGTCTTACGGGTAGGAGAGAACAGTTATGTACGCAGTAAACGAGAAAAATAAAGGACCTTAACCATCCTCTTCACCATCTTCTACCGACACGCGCTAAAAATGGCTGCCCAAACACAATAAATCAGATCGGTTGTACTTTTATAAGGACGTTACCACCTGAAGAACTAAGCGGACTTAAGTTTTTTTTAACTCGTCCCTACTTCCAACAATATGTATATATGTGTTTCAGTTGGTTAAGATTCCTTATCCCAATACCCGTGAAAATTACGCCTGATCTCAACTTATGTCCCTTAAAACATGTTATCAAAGTTAAATGATTTCAAGATTGAAAAGTGAGAGAATACTCTGTAATGCATAGAAAGGTTTTTCCTCTGTGAAAATTTCAAAACCATTTTGAAATTACTCTAATTTAGCAAAACAAACAAAGAATAGTTTTACAAACTGATTTGTGACTCTATCGCCTTAGCTTTTGGCATCCCGCATGATCATCGCCAATTACTACGCTTTTAAAAGACGAAAATGTTTTCCACATAGTTTCAAGAAATTTGTTTCCCTTCAGAGTAAAGGGAGAAACCAGAGAAATGATGAACAAGCTCCTTGAATAATACATCAACCTCGTTCCCCCGTGATACGAAAAAAGATGGCCCATAAAGGCTCGTAAGTATTTCTCCGTGCAAGGGTGTACAAAGTTTGTTAATTTTGTTGTTGTTTTTCACTGAAAACACGAGAGCCTGGTTCTCAATGGTCGTAATCAAATCTTAATTCTCCGCCTAAGATTTTCTTTAACTTAGACTGGCGAAAGGTTTAAAACAGCTGAAATAATAAAATTAGAATATATATTATCTGCTTTGCAGTTTAGCCATTCGATAACGATTGGTAAAGTTTCCTCCACTTCTTTACATAAACATCTGCTTCGGGCTCCAGTTGATTTGTGGATTCGTTAAATATGAATTCCCAAGGTTTTCTCTCTAGTGTTCCGAGAAAATGAACAACTTTAACTTCATCCTTATATCTAGAAGAAAAAAATATATATATAAAAAACGTTCCCTTTCAATTTAAAGGCAATTAAAGGGACAGGAAAAACGCCAAGCGATTGTGAATCTCACGAGGACTGATTTTTTACCTTTACTTATGAAGTGAAAAGTAAGTGTTACTAGAGAGGTTAAGCATTACGTTTACGTCTAACAGCAAACGCGAATTTGTACCACGTGACCAAGTTTCCCCTTTAGTTGTCGGTTATTGTCCATTATTTCAACACATAAATTAGTAGTTTCACGTAATTTTTTATCCATAAGAATTGTTTTGAGCTGTTTTTATTGCTTATGTTCTATTTTGAGATATTCTCAACTTGAATCTAACGATTGCCGTTTGCCTTTTACCTGATGCTTAAACTCTCTACTATAAATCCCAGAAACTAAAATTTTATATTTTCGACGCTTTGCACCCTGGGCGAGAGAGTAACTATAGAGGCAAGAAAGAGCCTTGTGAACAAAACCGAGAAGTAACGGTACTGTGTTTCGGTTACCGAAAGGAGGGGGAGGGGAGTTACCGTTAGACCCAGAAACTTTCATGTGCGGTTTCTGGTTTTAGTCAATTCTTTTCTTTCCACTTCGAAGATGGATCGGCCTGTAGCCGACCCCGAAGTATCTCCAACGATACAAATCACAGCAAGCGAAAAAAAACAAAAAAACAAAAAAACAAAACACTGGTACTCAGAGTAGTAGGGAGAAGACATGTTTGGTTCATCGTGAAAAGGACGTTACAAAATGCTATACCTACTGGGAAAAGAAAGTAGTCACCTACAATCTGATGTCATACCTGTCATATGCACTTCGATAAATTTTGAATGTTGAATATGCCATATTGTAAGTATAAGGAAGACGCCTAATCGGGACAGTGCGCCAAGAGTTACCATAAACATCATTTAACAATCCTTGATCGGTACCTAGAAACAAAAGAAGTTTTACACACTCCGGTTTTGACTTTACATTCCTTACCAGCAAATTGCTGTTAGAGGGTGGTATGCCTGTGGTATCTCGACATAGTGCATGAACGGAAAAGGAGAGGGAAGACATGTTGTTCGGAATAATGCTGTGTTGGTGAACATCTGCTGTGTTGTCTATATAACATGGTACCAGGGATGTAAAGAGCCTCGAAACTGCTGCTTGAAGTCTCTCGGACAGCTGTGGGACGTGTTTGGAGTCTTAAAGTGGAGAAATTGGGGAAATCTGATCCGAAAATCCTGATCAAACATCTTTGCGCCAAAACTACAATCGACTGGATCGTGGTAAAATCTGTTTGATTCTTTGGATTTTCTCTGTGTTTTCGGGACTCTCTAGGGGAGAAAATCCGATAATTTCTGTCTTCTGCTTTTGCCGTAAAACATGTCGGAAGAAGGTGCCGAAGCTGCCGCAGCTGCCCCAGCTCAAAACTCAGGATTTTTTTACTGGAAACATAACGAAATTTTAAAGACCGAAGTTCAACCCTCGCCTTGAAAATCGCCCGGAGGCACTAAGAGCCTTTAAGAAAGAGTGCGGTTACATCTTCAAAGGAAGCCTTGTTAACATCTCAACGAATGAAAATGCTTACTGGTACAAGACTGGCTCGGACCTGAAGGTTAAAAGATTTACGATAGTTTAGATTGGTTCGAAGGTGAGGATACGACTTTGATCTAATGTGGACTAAGTTGGAGAGAGCGGTATCGGGATATCAGTTCTGGGATCACTCAAAGACCTTGGGCCAAACATTTGACGAATTCTCAACTCAGCTACGAACACTTTCTCTGTCTTGCGAATTTGCTAAACCAGATAACATGATCAGATACAAAATAGTATTGTCCACTGAAAATACTTCGCTAAAAGAGCGGCTGTCACGCGAACCGAAGCTAGACCAACAGAAGGCCGTAGATATTTCTCGATCCTC
This sequence comes from Porites cylindrica, assembly GCA_964035525.1. NCBI lineage: Eukaryota > Metazoa > Cnidaria > Anthozoa > Scleractinia > Poritidae > Porites > Porites cylindrica. The sequence goes on along the minus strand of OZ037778.1, from coordinate 52,885,349 downwards.
GTAGAGTAGCGAAAACTTTATACCATCTATACCCCTGTTGGGGAATTTTCCCTCCCAAGTCCACTAGGGGGATTTTGAAAAGTAGTTTACCGGATGAATTACGCATGGCTGCTTGTTGAACTGTTGCGCTTGTATACCGTTCTGTGTCAGGAGCCCATAACCCGGAGCGTTCAACTGCCATAAATTCGTGCAACGGCGTTTTTACAAGTGAGTTTATTTTTAGATAAGCTTTTCCCGCGGTAAATAACTGTTCCACGAGGTCAATTCCTGCATTTGATCGTCGTTTACACTGTTAGTAGCTCGCTTGGACCTTTTCACAGTCGGCTATTTCGAAGATGCTTTCGATTTAATTCCCTTTGCGTGAATTATGCGTTGTCGTCGATGAAGTAGACGTCCTGGCTAGGTTTTGCAAATCTTCTTCTGAACTGCTAGTTTCAGTGTAAATACTGAAATTGTCGTTTGAAGTACTGTCAGAAGACTCCTCTGAAGATTCCTCACCTGCGTCCTCTATGTTTTTTTCAGTGTGAAGGAGTTGTCCTAGTTACGTATTAAAAGTTTATCATTGATGACGCAATTGCTAGTGATTGGCTTTTCGAAAGCAATTCGCGGGAAAAGCTTATCTAAAAATAAACCTACTTGTGAAAACGCCGTTGCATAGGCGCAGTATGGAAGTTAGACGCTCTGGGTTATGGGCTCCTGTCTGTGTTCACAAATGAGTTCACCGGGTTTATGACCTAATAAACCCCCGGGGCGTCTTTTTAATTTTAGGGGTCCAAGCGGGGGCATTTAATAGATAGGAAGTCTTGAAAAGAGAGGGGCCTTTATTCTCAAAACTGTAACAAGCTCAACAAAACTAATCTGCTTTCGGCGAAAATATCAAGGTCCACCCCATCAATTGATACTACTAGGCCGTCTAGAGATCCGTGTCGCTCTTTCAAATCTGGCCAACATCCATGTCTGATTCCTAACCCATTGTTACTGTATTGTTATTGTGTTGCCATCGTTAGTCTATCTTTACTTTAAACTAGTAGTATAGGAATCTCATAAGCGTGAGCAGGAATACATTAACGTCGATGACGTCGTAGGCTATTGTCCTCATCTCATGAATAAAATGCGGTGGATTTAATTAAGTATACTGGTTTGACCGGTTTGTCAGGTTCTATTTTTAGCCTGGTTGATATAACTGGTTTATTTTTGTTTTATGACATAACCTATTGTCTTGAACTCATGAATAAAATGCGGTGGAATAAATTAGCGTCTATGTCGTAATACTCTATTTGAAAGACGCTCATTGGCTGTCTCGTTTCATTTTTATCGTTTTCCCTCCTGCTCCTCCTCCTCCTCATTTTTATTGTTTTCCCTCCTCCTCCTCCTCCACCTCCTCATTTTTATCGTATTTCCTCGAAAAGGCCAAGAGGCTAAAATCAGGCCTATATGGCCAAACTCAAATGTGATGGTCTGATTTTAGCCTCTTGGCCTTTTCGAGGAAAAACGATAAAAATGAGGAGCTGGAGGAGGAGGAGGGAAAACAATAAAAATGATGATCAGGAGGAGGGAAAACAATAAAAATGATGATGATGAGGAGGGAAAACAATAAAAATGAGGAGGAGGAGGAGGGAAAACAATAAAAATGAGGAGGAGGAGGAGGAGGAGGGAAAACAATAACTATGAGGAGGAGGAGGAGGAGGAGGGAAAACAATAAAAATGAGGAGGAGGAGGAGGGAAAACATTAAAAATGAGGAGGACGAGGGAAAATAATAACAATTGTCGAGGAGAGAATAAAAACATTGAGGAGGGAAAATAATAAAATTGTGGAGAAGGGATTGATTAGAGAGATAAAATTGAAAAGGGAGAGGGGTAAGTAAAACATTGTATTTCGTGCTAAAAAGAGCTATTTTGTCTTTGCCATCATTAATAAGCACGATTTGCCCGCCAAAAGTCAGTGAACCGGAACTAGGACAATCACAGCAGCAGGAAATAGGACTTACATAATTACATTACGCCTCCGTGATTTTAAGTCACAGACAAGTTTAGAATGCTTCGTCAAACGAGACAGCCAATGAGCGTCTTTCAAATTCCGGTCAACCAATCAAAACAACTATGACATCATAGTACCCCGCAATACATGACATCATCTTCCGAAAATAACTAAAACCTGTCAAACCGGTTATACCAACCATGACATCATCCATCTAAAAATAGCACATGACCTTATCTTTATGAGATACCACAGCATTTTATTCATGAGATCAGGACAATAGCCTATGACTTCACCTAGTTAATTTATTCCTGCGCACGCTAATGAGATTCCAGCGCAAAAAACCGGCGTAAAACATCCCTCCCGGTGGTGGTGGTGGTGGTGGTGGAGGGAAAACAATAGAAATGTGGTGGCGGTGGTGGTGGTGGTGGAGGGAAAACAATAGAAATGAGGAGGAGGAGGTGGAGGAGGGGGGAAAACAATCAAAATGAGGAGGAGGAGGAGGGAAAACAAATCCGCATTTTATTCATGAGTTCAAGACAATAGGTTATTACGACATAGATACTAATTTATTCCCCTTCATTTTATTCATGAGTACAAGACAATAGAGTATTACGACATAGACGCTAATTTATTCCACCGCATTTTATTCATGAGTTCAAGACAATAGGTTATGTCATAAAACAAAAATATACCAGTTATATCAACCAGGCTAAAAATAGAACCTGACAAACCGGTCAAACCAGTATACTTAATTAAATCCACCGCATTTTATTCATGAGATGAGGACAATAGCCTATGACGTCATCGGCGTTAATGTATTCCTGCTCACGCTTATGAGATTCCTGCTCAAAAAAGGGGCCTAAAACATCCCTCCTATACTACTTAAACTTGACATTGAAAATGATGAAATTCTCAAAGCCTTATTAGTCAAGCAAGGAATTGAATGAATTGAATGATTTTGCTTCTTTTTGCTAATTCCTAGTGTTTTGGAGTAGGGGGAATCTACTGGACGGGGGGGGGGGGTTATTAGAAAGCGGCATCTAATAGAATTTTAACAGCCTAGAGGGGGTGTTGATCATGGATAAGAGGCGTTTATTTGGAAGTGGGCGTTTAATAGGTCATTTACGGTAATTTAATTGGAGAGAGTTATCAGCTTACACAAGGTAAAGTCCCCAAGCATTTTAAAGTTTGCTAGAGGATTAGTCAAGAAACGATGACTCTTAAATCATACCATCCCAGCTTGGTTTTGACTTTGCTTCCTTTATTAGCCTCGTAAATGTAGCCATCGATGGTTCTATCACCAGAACTCCACTATTAAAGACGTCTGGCCACAAATCTTCAGGCCCAGCTGAAAGCTCATCACGTTGAAATAGATCGTCGATATTCTTCAGAACCAAGACATCAGTGTCCAGGTAGACTATCTTGGTGTAAGATGTCAGAGTCCAGATGTTGAGTTTTGTAAACGTTTTTGTAATCCAAGGTCTCAATAAAAGGTTTGGATTCTGGTCATTTTGAGATATGTTCAGCTCCGGTCTAATCACAATTTCGTCAAAGACACCAAAATTTTTAAACCTGGGATTAAAAAATTTACTTCAATGTTTTTTTTCAGCGGTGGGGGGGGGGGGGGGGGGGGGAGGGGTGGGCTACTCCCGTATATTAGCCATATAAGTATGTAGACATTACTCATTTTTGTTTATACAATGACGTTAATGCTACGCGCGCTGTGATTGGTCGTTGCCCATGATCTATTACAGTATAGATACATGGATGTCGTCACGGGAAACTTGTTTTTGTTGTTGTTGTTGTTCAACATGGCGCGCGGTTTTGAAAATGTTTGTGAGATTATTTCGGATTAAGGCAAGTAAAAGCCTCCAAAAAAGTTTAGCAGGAGCTATTTACAAAGACGAAAAATGGAGAAACGGAGGCAAAAAAAGCTCTTGACTATTTGAGAATGCCTAAACCACAAAAAAATCTTCACTACAGTTGCCATCGTGTGTCATCGCCACGGGAGACTCGCTGTTTTGCAAAATGCTTTTGCCATTATTCTGCTTTGTGCATGGATAATAGAAAGACTGGATAGGAAACTGGCTGACGCGATCGGTTCCAACATAGTGGAAAAATGTGACGTCACATTATCGAGAGCCATTCAACCTCATTCGACGTTTTGCGCGTCTTATGTTTCCTCGCATATTTCACTATCTCTGTCTTCGACTATACATATTGGCCATGTTTTGAAGTATAGGATGAAGAGGACTTGCTCTTGGAGAAGACAGTTAGAGGGTACAAACCGGTAGGAGGCAAAAGACAGAGTAAATGATTATGAAACTTGTGAGAGCGACGAATGACTCCTGCGCCCGATAATTTTTTGCACCAAACGGGAAGCCTAACTGCATAAAAAGTATGCGAAAACTTATATGTATACAGCTACAAAACACCGATAAAAAAGGCACAGCCTAATTTTCTTCAAACCACAAAAAAACCGGAAGTAATTTTAACCCTTTTTATCACGGTTTTCACGATTTCTTTTCTGCTTTTATCGACAAGCTCAGCGAGTGTCAACTTCTGTAAGTTACCATCCCTTGATAAAATGATTTTATTAGCGGTAAAAGTACCCAACCCAAACAAGTGTTTAATTTTCCCTTCAATTTTATTTACGGACAACCAGTGACAAGAAGTCGTATTTGAGAAATATAAAAAAGCGGGGAAAAGCTCACAGCAGAGAAACAAAATTTGCTTGCGGACCACCGTGGAAACGCTGTCTAAACTTTTTCAAATCAATTTTCATTGTGAAGCAAGTTGTTTTGTTATTTTCAGGTATAAATGTACAGTGACCCAAGGTATTTTTCAGTTAGGTCTTTGAAAAAGCGAACTGCTTTAAAAATGTTATGCAAAACGGTTAATTGTTAACTACTAGAATACAACTGGGAAGCAAACTCTCCTGGTTAATAGTAGAACCTTCACTTCTTTTTCATTAGGAAACACTTGCCTTCCATAAGGCTTAATAAAACCTAGAAATGTATTATCTTTGAAATACTGACCTTTTTCTTAGGATGAAACGAAGTTTAAGGTTTTGTGTAGTGTTAATGATATGGATAGGGAATATTGTAAATCACCTCTGAAATAAACATAAACACTGTTCCCAAAGAAAAATAGAAGCTGCTTGAACATATGAAAAAAAAAACCCCAGTAACATCAGGGGATGTGGGGTTTTTGTTTAGTCTGCAGTAAGTGGATGAGGGATTGAAAAAATATGACTGTCTGGTCACTTTATCATGTTGTTGAAAACAAAATGCATACCCCAAACAAGTACAGGTATATGTTTTATCAATTTGATTTAGAATATACCTTGGTATGGTTTATCATCTACAGGTACATTGTTGCTTTGGATCTCTAAGAAACCGAATACAATAATAGTGCTAATCAAGTCCATCTTTGGTTTGAAAAACAATGTGATTCAGATATAGACCGTTTCAGGGAAGAACACTAACCAACTTAAACACATGACTCTGTAGCTGATTGACCCTCAAACACAGTTGATTTGTCCCACTCACAAAGAAGTAATAAATACACTTCAGAAGTGATAAGTAAAGTTTCTGATCATAGATCATTTAGATGCCACCTTCTGGTTCTCATGCATGACAAAAGCAACTTTGTTGCTGTTTAATACAAAAAGATTGATTGATTTGTGCCCTCTCAGAAGTTCCCTGCTAGCAGAGGTCTCTCACGACGAGGCAAAAATGAGAGAAAGGAGAGAGACCTCTGCCGGCTTCCGACGCGTTTCCTATCACGCCTGCGCTGGCGTTTCCTTAACAACCAGTGACGTTTTTCTCACGTGCGACACAACCCACGGAACCGGTTTGCGCGCGAAACTTCAGTTGAAGGCGGGGGTATATGTTGTGGAGAATTCTTCGCAATGTGAAACGATGCCGAGAACTCCACAATCTCGCAAATTTGGGGAAAGAGCGTCACCTCGGACGCCCATTAAACCAGTTGGGTCTGGAAAAGACGTTAGATGCCTTTTGTGTGGTTTAGATTTTAAAGGTGAAAGGTGTTGACAGGCCAAACACGACTCATAAGCTCGTGATAGTGTGATACGTGACCTTATAGTTTTGCTCTAACGAGGATATCTCCCAGCCATTTTGCTCTTTTATATGAAATGATCTTAGGCTCGTTGTATATTTCTCTCAGTAGTGGTTGATCTTGAATTAAGTGCCATTTGCTCATTAAAATGTTTTTAAGGTTCGGCAAAGCAGGGTGGTATGTGGTAACGAAAGGCAGAATTTTCTTTCGCACTTCATTGTTCTTTTGTAAAGCTGACTTCCGTTCGGTAAATTTAACCTCAGAGGTGATTTTTTCTATGAGATTGTGAGGGTAACCTCTAGCGCGAAGGCGTTTTTTTGAAGTTGTAGATGTTCTCATAGAAGAATTTAGCTGAGGAGTTCAAAGGAGAGGCAACTAAAACCACTGGTTCTGTAGAGAAGAGATCCTTGTAATTGTAAAGAACAGATAACTCGGCCGCCACTCGTACTGCTAGTTGGTAAATTAAAAATTTGCCGTAGCCCGTCGGGAGACACGCAAACGTATCGCGTCCTTTAAGGAAACCAAGTAAGACTTTTCTTCGTAGGGAAGTTATTTCTTTTATATATACGTTTGTCGCCAAGCTTAGAAACGGATAATTTTATGGCTTGATCAAAGTGAGAAATTTCGAAACTCGCGGATCTCATGGAAGCCATAATTCACTGTGGGCTCAATAATTGTCATCGTACAGTTTAACAAGGCACGCGCATTACACATTAAACGTAACCGGTTTTAAAAACCGGTAAGTTTCGACCAGAAATCTGGTCGGCGGCTTCATCAAACAACGCGTCGGAAGCCGGCAGAGGCCTCTCTCCTTTCTCTCATTTTTGCCTCGTCGTGAGAGACCTCTGCTAGCAGGGAATCTCAGAAGAGTACTTGACCACAATTTTACTGTCTTCATTGACTATGTGCATTTAGCAAATCCTACAAGAAAGAAAAACAAAAGGAAATCTAAAACACTGTTTAAAAAATAACAACAACACTTAGGAGCCTAAACGGAGGACAAAAATGTCAGTAGGTGTTTTCCCATTGATGCAACAATTATTATAGTTTATGTAAGGGAAAAGTACAAAATTTATTCGAGTCTCTTCAGTACCTTCGAATACAAGCTGCGAGGAGAGAGGTGAGGTGATTGTATTCACTGGCTATGTAATATAGTAATTTTATTTCAACACTAAAAGATGAGCGAAATTAACATATTGCTTTACGAACAATTAGCAGGGTTAATCTAGGATATTACTTGAACGAACCAGTTCTCAACACAAACTTGTCGGTCGATTGGAACTTTACACACCGTGTGCGTACACTTGCTCGGCGCCAGCTTCGAACGTAGTTAGTTTCAGCCATTTTCAAATGAAATTTATGGCTGAAAAATAACAGAATTCAGTCTGTAACTATGCCTACGCCACAATTCCATCCTTAAAACATCTGTCAATCGTCGTTAAGAATAAAAACAAGAAGAAACCTTCATAACAAAGGCGTCCCAAAACAGTCGCCAAGTGTACTAATTATGGCTCTGGTCAGGTCAATTTTTGGGACGCAATTTTCTCAAAGACAAGAACAAATAACACAAAACAACAACAAGAAGTGCTTACCTCGAAGGTTCAAGTGTGGCTTTGAAGGATCGCCATCGCCGTAAGACAACAAACGAAGGAAAAAACACCCACCAAAAATTAAAGTACCACTAAAAAATCCGAAAAAGAACAACATGTAGGCAAAGAAACCCTACATTTCGACTGGTTTGCGCCACATTTTCGCCATCGTTTCGTCACAAATCTCCACTATGATGGAACCATCCAACGCCATCTTGGAGCACGAACCAACCAATCGGCGATAAGAAATCAGCCCACGTGACATAAGTTTCCTATCCAGTCTTTCTATTATCCATGCTTTGTGCAACAAAAGACGTTGAAAAACGTTTCGAAGAAACTGTATAAAAGTAGAATAAACAAAAAGCAGAGACGAAAAGTAGCGCTAGGGACTTTAAAAATTCCTAAACTAGCACAAATCCTCGAAAAGTCAAGCAGTACGAGGCAGGTATGTGTATCGGTCGTTTTTCGTTTCTGATCATTGTATAAAACAAATAGATTCCATGTTGCCTTGGGTCTGTTTAGTAAAAGATCACAGAGGACGTCAAAATGTGGTAAAAACATCAGTCTGCCTGCGGCTCGTGTGCCACTTCTTTGTTTTTAACACATTTTGACGTCATCTGTGATCTGTTACCGAACAGACGTACGGCAACATGAAATGTATTTGTTAACTGGAATCGGATACGGGTTTCGAACGTATTTGTCGCTTCAAAGAGTAACATGCGAATTCGAAATGGATTTCTGTTAACGTTCTAATCTAAATAATTTCTGCTTCCTGTGCAAAGATGTATGTCGCGTTTGTAACCCTTGCTTTTTTGGTCTGAAAACGGGTTTGTGAACTGGCATTTTTTTATTTGGAGTACCGGGCAGCACAATACCACCAAGAATTGTCAGCAGTACCCTCCGGATTTCAGCTTCAATTCTTCGAAGATGTAACGTACCACAACGTGACGCGTGTAATAGGGATAAAAACGTGAAGATTCTCACCGAGCTCAATTTTTTTTTCGTGACTGAAGCTTACTGTTTTTCACTGTTATGAACTGAAGAGTCACATTTCCCCTCCAAGTGAAGGCCAATCCTAGAAACCTCACCTTGAAATAGAGACTACCCCCGGAGTACAGATAAGGACCATTGGCTTAGTTGTTTGCACTTTTTTCAAAGATAAAGCTGGTACAAGGGCTCGCTCGGCATATTTGTCATCTGTAGCCACAAAAGCAAATGCTTCTCGTTTGATAATTCTCAAGTGAGGAGCTAAAAAGTATTAAGACAAGTAAAATATACACTATCAAAAGAGGATAATCATAACACAATAATATGAGAAAACACGGTGATAGGTGATTTGTTTATTGAAAGGATAATTCGTTCCCTAGTTTAATAACACGAGTGACAGAAGGACTCATTTTGAAGCGCAGCTGTGCTATTGTCGCACACGTGCTGCGCCGGTCATGAACTTTCCACGGCTTCTTCGGCATGAAGTCTACTTTCCAATTAAATTGTCCTATTAACACTGAAAGCATGGCTTGTACTCGGTCAGTGTTCCAATCCAGTTACGTACCATTCAATGATTACTTTCTTTGTTTTGCCTTTGAGAGTTCTATAAATGGTTTTAAGGACGGCAAGGAAGAAGAAACGGCCTTTAAAAAGGTTAATTTTTACAGAAACCGCGATGCTGTGTTGGTGGTGTTGGTAGTGTGGAAAAGGGAGGGACATTTGATAAAGTAAATTAGCCATCGCTGAGAGACTGACTAAGCTCCCGCTCCGAGGGACAGCTCAACGTCAGAGCAAATTGCCCGGACGAAGCAGGACTGGCGGCGCTTCGCAGGTGTGACGGGCTTCTCAATCTCTCGGTGGAGACCAATTTACTTTATCAACAAAGTTAATAAAACCGGATTCTCGACGGAAAAATTACGTTCTTTCCAGCTTATTTATCTTCTGCGTTCATTAAAGTACACAAAATATGACTTCTTATGGAAGGGACAAGTTTTTTTACCAACCTTGTAGAAGTAACAAACATAAAAAAATGAAAATCGCTAGGAACAGGACTTGACAATTTGAAATTCTCATGTTAAATCTGCAACTCAAAAATATATGAATTTAACTTTATTGCACTTATCAGAAAGCCATTAGATTTTGTTTCTTGTGCAAACAAGAAGCAAGAACATAGGCCCAAATATTTAAACGTAGTTTAGCCAGTGTTTAACAAAACCGCGTTCTAAGTCATTTTCAATTTGCCCGCCGATTTTATCTACACCTCATTTATTGTGAACAGTTTTATAAAAGCACATAGAGAAGACTAGAAAAGCATTTATCTTCTTAAAACAACCCACCAAAGGAGAGATCTGGAGGTTCAAAGATTCGTTAAACCGCGGCTTAAGTTAGACTTCGTTTAAATATTTGGCCCTTGGAATTTTAAAACTTAATACAATTCTGCCCGTTGAACTAAAATGACACCATTGATTATCCACGGTCTGTCCTGGAATCAAGAAGAATTCAAACCTTTCTATCTGTTGCTGATTTTGGTTAGTATTCACGTTATTAAATTTAATGTAAAATTATCCAGGATGTGGAAACTTGCATGAACGTTTACGTTAAAGCACCTTGACGTAACAACTACATAAAAAAAACTGTTTCCGGATTGTAACGAGCCAGTAGTGGTATAGGAATTAACCCGTGGATTTACTTAAATTTTGTGTGGAATACAACAACTACAACAAGCTTTATTTGCAGAACCATAGAAGTCAAGAGACCTCATAGTCTCTTGTAGAAGTACATACAGTATTGCAGTAATAACACCGATGACGTCATAACTATAGTCGCAGCCTTTACGCGCTATAGTTTTTATCACACAAACTTTATTCTAGAACTTCTACAACTGGTGAAGGGAAACAAGTGAGCCGATGTGAAGTATAACGGTACTGAAAAATAACAATTAAACAAATACAAAGTCAAGATAAAACAACCTACAAACTGAACGAAAGCAATACGGCAAACTGGAAATGCGAATGAAACAAACGAGATACTTACAAGACGATAGCGAGGTAACGACGAAAAACTAGGACGAGCAAAAACCCAAACATTAAACTGTAAACTGGACCAAGCGCACAAACAACAGCACTAAAGTCGCGAACACGAAAATAACTAAGAACGCGGCGAACATAAAAATACTATAAAGGTGACGGAAAACATTCCTGGCGCTTACAATAACCTTTTGTCTTTATCTCATTAATAAACGCGGCGGAATCTCATCAAGATAAGTTCATGTGATATTTTGGTAGTTTAATCGGTTTGAAAGGTTTTTGCTATTTTAGATGGATCTTGTTATAGTTTATTTAAAATTATGTTTGTCATGTCCTTATCTGGGTATGATGCCATTGTTTATTTTACTAGGATCAGTCCTTATTTGACTTTTGTAAAATGGACTGTAAAATGGGTACTGAGCAGTCTTTAAACACAGTAATAGAACTTGATAACTAACGTATGATGAGGAGGACCACAACTCTCTCAAATGAAAAAAATTTTGTGACGTACCCGGATCAACAATTTTTAAGCTGATAGAAATCAATTATGATCTTTTGACCGCGGAGGAATGAGAATGATTGAATTTTTTTCTGCGGAGCAGAATTTTCTCCAAGTTTAAAATGTCTGATAATTAACTGGACTGCCTCAAGGAAGCACTGAACATTATCAATTATCAACCTAGCAACCCAGAGGGCGTTGCGTGATCCATAAAACATGTTTCGTAGAGTCTGTTTAAAGATTGATTCTGTTCTTGTTTATAATGCAAGCAAGATATGCCTTTTGGACTAAACTTCGGATAGGGAAGAAGAAGACCCGTCCGACGAAAACAGGAACTTTGAGAATTTCACACACAAGTTGATCTTATAGTCTCATTGGCGAGGGGGCAAGTAAGCCGCGAAACTTCGAGAACGCAAAGCTTTACCGGGAGCTTCAAAAACCAACTTGAGAGAAGTAGAGAACTGGGCAAATTACTTACTAGTACAAGGTTTACTGCGATGATCATTCTTCACTTTCATCTACAACCGCAGTTCAAAAATGAATTATTTCATATACTTCACATCATTTCACTCCTCACGGGAGATATGAACTCAATAAATTGACCTCGCTCCCAATGTGTGGCTTCATAGCTCAGTTGGTAGAGCAACGCACCGGCAACGCGGAGGTCACGGGTTTGAATCCCGTTGAAGCCCTGATTTTTTTTTTCAGGCTTCTTCTTTCCAATTGCTTAAATTGGAAAATTTACTGCGATGATCATTCTTCACTTTTATCTACAACCGCAGATCAAAAATGAAAAAATGAATTACTTCATATACTTCACATCAAGGTTTAGTGACTTAGCATCCTAGACCTTACAGTTGTTCTCAATGTGGTCCAGAGTTTTTGTTTTTTGTTTGTATCTGTACTATTAAATTCGTGCGTGATTGATGAGTGATTTCTGTGTCTCCGCCCATCGTGTACAGACGCCCCTTCCACCCTCCCGCAAAAAAAAGTCGGTGAGAGAGTACGTCTGTGAATCGCCGTCCTTAACCGTATTCCGGTATACATTTGCATAATTTAGTTTGTTTTCTTCTGACAGTTGAAAACTTGTTGACAGAACAACACGACTCTGGACTCTTGTACCCGGAGTAGTCAATCGATAAAAATTGGTAAACCTTATTTGATTGATATCGATTGTATCGATCAATCGATAGAAATCGATGACACATTCGTTTCGTTTATCGGTTTATCTTGATTTTTACCGATTTCCCTGATTTATATCGGAAGATACATCTGTTCATCAAAAAAAGAAAACTGAATACAAGCAAAAAGTAAATTTGTTGACAAGTTAGTTGCAGTTGAGAGTTGAAGGATCAAACAATTATCAGTTTTTTTAAAAGAATCATTTCAAAAAGTCATCTTCTCTTTAAACCAGGTTTTTAAAAACTTTTTCTGATATCCAGATCTGCCACCTTCTTAAACTATCGTCAGTGTAGTTCCGGGTGTACTGAGTTACATCCCGGAGTAGTCAATCGATAAAAATCGAAATCGATAAAAAATCGTTAGGTGGTTTTTATTGATTGATAACAGAAAATGGTGAAAGTCTATCTAGCCAAATCGTTTAGCCTGAATTTAGATTCGATGGGTTGTCTGTATTTCTAGTGATGCTTTTCAGGAATCTGAATGTAATTAAACGGCACCGTTTCTGTTATAAGGAACAAAATGAGGGGTCTTTGAGAGAAAACTGTGTTTGTAGTAGGTTTCACATTTCTCATTTTCATGTTTTTTTGATCAGTTGTTACTCGTAGCATCCAACTTATGCCAAAAAACAACAATGGCGGATCTCTTTTATAAATCGTTAAAATCAGGAAAAATCGATAATATCGATTTGACACAGCAATTTATTTTATCGATTTTACCGATTGCTGTTATCAATCGATAAAAATCACTCAGTTTCCTGTGCATCGATTTCCTATGGTTTTTGGTTTGACAGAATTTTGATCTCTGAAGCACCGTCTACGTTTCCAGTCAAACGTTTTACGAGTCATGTATGTGTACTACTTAGTCTCCTACACCAATAACAATCTATTGTTTTTATTTTCATGTGTTCAAACTCACATGTAGGTATTTCAAAATAAGCTGAAATACCACTGCTCTAAGTCAATCAAATTGCAGAAATTTCTCATGTGATGGTATAAGTATAGGTAATAGCATGATCTGTAGTGATATTTGGCACAAATACTACGAGTGATATTTCAAAATTGTTATACGTAATTTCACAAGCCATTTGAGACAATTATGAAATATCACAAGTGGTATTTATGCCAAATATGACGTACAAATCATGCTATTATTTGTTTATACTACTACCTACAAAAGGTTTGTAATTTTTACATGTGGGTATTTCAAATTAAGCAGAAATACCACCGCTCTAAGCCAATCAAATTGCAGAAATTTCTCATGTAGTAGTATAAGCTTGTAAACCAGAGCTATTAAACTTTAACCCGCTTGCAAGGGTAACCCTAGCACAAAGGTAATCCTAGGCCTCTCTCCTTGCAAACAGGCCCTTAAAAGCTGTTCGCTGTCTGTTCTGATTAACTTATCGTTTTCATGTAGTACAATAATTCTGGATGGTCTAGGTTATCGTGAAAGGGCTTCCGACAAAACAAATAATCACTCTCGATACTGTTGTCTACAGATATTCTTTAACAGATTTACCCTCATTTACGGTTACATATTCCACCTTCTATTGCACGCAATGGCCGGCAACGCTTTTCGGCGAGTCTAATATATTGTCAAAGCGCGTGAATTTTCAAACGAGAGATGTCAAAAATGTGTAAAAAAGGTAGATTGCTTTATGAGTCACAGTCCTTAAGTTATCCATTTATCTCATACTCAAAGTAATTGCAACAAGACCAACATCAAAATATCATTCTCAGCCACAATTTTCAGTCGCATTCCTTACAAAAGAGGAAAGAGGCATCGAATAATAACGTCGAATAATAACATCGAATAATAACGTCGAATTTAGAAAAACTCACCTCTCTCTTTTTGGCCACTTGATCAGTTTTCAGTTCATTAAACACTAATTATGCCCAAATGCTTGCATGAACACTGATCCTGATCGACATTTGCATATGAACATACGAAACTCGGGAAAAAAATCTATGTATTTTCCAGTAATTCCTAATAATTCACACGATCTTTTGAGACCATGACACTAGTCGTTCTGTTGTTTTCTACAAAATAATTTTTTGACGTCATAGATCCCGTTTCATCTTTTACATGTTACAGATCATGCCTGTTGAATAAATGGAAAAATAGGAACTATCGATTTGTATAAAATCAACACGCATGAATCGAATACATACATGTGACTTATATCAAAATCACTGAAAATTTAGTTGATTTTTCTTGAACGATACAGTAAGTAGTGAAATTGTTCTTTAGCATGAAAACTTCGGTCGATAAGTACGTTAGTGTATAGTTTGGAAAACTGCTGAAAAATGGGTAAATCACAGGAATTAATGAGTTCGGACAATTCAGCAATTAATGAGTTCATACACAATCTATATCAGTTTTGCCAAAGGAAAGCACACATATTATTACCCGGCAGTATATACGATGTAGTGACCATGCAGGCATTAATTAATTTACCAAACACATTGATCAATGACAAATCTAGATATGTTTGTGGATTAGTAGTCAAGACACCTTTGCAGTACTGGTATAATGCCCATTCTACTTAAATTTGTGAATTTTCTCTTTGCAGCTATTGTTATTTTTTTTAAAGCCTTGCAAATTAAGAAACAGCTACAGTCTGTTTATTTTGCTCAAGCTAACCTGGCTTCTGGTTCCTTCAAAGTCCAAAAACATGAACTTCCACCTTAAGGTTACAGTTTGCCTCTTATAACCAGCTTAAAAACTTACCTTTTCATATTCAAAATTATCAAAAACGTCCTCTCCCACTCCTCATGTACGTAAGAAATTACAAACCTGCAGTAAAATGAAAAATATACAGTAACACTGTTTGAATATTATGAATTAACATAATTTAAGACCCGAAGAAAGAGAGTATATACCTCCCACTACTCTCAGTATGGTAACTTGATATAAGCTTATGTTGGGAGCGATGCAGTTGAATGCTTACTGTACTTTGCGAAACGAAACCAAAACAAAACGAAACGAAACGAGATTTGCGAAACGAAACGATACCGCTAAATCGAAACGAAACAAAACGAAAACGAAAAAAACAAAAACAAAAACATCACCAGGCTGATAGTTACGGCAGTTAAATAAGCATAATGATTACTGCGGTCTTCTTCATAGTCGCTCACACCCGGACAATACTTCAAAGTCTAATACCCACAGTTTTGGATCTTAAATGAATCCCGGGAAGAGAATAAACATCATGACCCCCCACCTTTGACATGTTTGAATTATTTCGGGGTATATGTTGACAGGCATTTTTTCATTTAGCATAGGTTTTCACAGAATTTGTTTGATGTTACGTTTGTGGAACGCTTTTGTAGCCTAGAAACCCAGGCCGTATTCGATCGGACTTTTCTCCCGATCCATCTCGCACTAAATGACAGGAAGTCATACTCATTGCTCTCAGTTTCCAAGGCTTAGTTTTTCGAGTCTTTAAGTCTTAGGTCTTATTTTTCCGGATACCCCAAGGATGACCGAACAGGTCCTAGCCTGCGTAGCAAGCGTTTTTGCGCAAGTTCATCGAGAAAGTTGGGACGAGAGCAGGTCCAAACTTTATAGTCCCGCTTAGAATACATTCGTAGTGATCTATAACAGTACTCTGGATAGCCTAAAAACTGTTTCAATGTATTAGGAGGAGACCGTCGTTGGGGTGCCCCTGAAAAACGTTCACAAACGTAGCATCAAAAAATTGTACGCAAAAAAACTATATTAAATGAAAATATACCTGTAAACAAAAAGCCCCAAATGATTCAAACATGTTAAAGTTGGTGGTCATGATGATTATTCTCTTCCAAGGCTTCTCTTTAAAAGGTGTTTTGATACAGTTTCTCGGAGACCATACCTCCATGGCTAGTACATTTTAGTATGACTTTCATTGCATATTTTGAATGCAAAACATTCTGTCAATGCTCACATTGAAATATTCTAGCCATGAAGGTATGTATTGTGGGCATTAATTTGGAAAAATTAGCATAACGTTAAAACAGTGAATGTTGTAACGCGGATTTTTGGTCGGTTCGTAGGCTAGATTCGTCTTGAAATTTCAAGGTGTTGCAGTGAATCAATCTTAATGAAAGTTTTAGATATTATTATATACATCATGAAGATTATGTGATAAGGTTTAAAAAGAATTCTGTCGAGCCGTTTTAGAGATATACCGAAAAGCGCTAAAAGCCACAATTTAGAATAAAGTTGCACTCAGACAGGTGGTGAGAAAACAGGTTAGTTTTCAGGATCGCAAGAAAGGAAATAAACCAAAATTTCCCTGCATCAAAATATGATATTAAGCAGCCTTCTGACGCTACTTAAGATTAATTTGAGTTATTTAGAACTTTTTAATTAAACAATTTATCACGGCTATTGAAAAATATAAGGTTTGAAATATATTTACGTTTTATTTGAATTCAAACATACAGAATTTTTTACTTCTCACGGAGGTTATTTGCTAAATACCACACTTTAAGTTCCTGGTGTCGGATTTTCAGTAGCAGGTCTAGATCGTACGAAATTCGGATTTAATCGATTTCAAAGTTTTTTGTTTATTGTTGTCATAGTGGTATTGATTTTACTAGAAACCACATTTTGACAAACTTCAATTCATGATTAATCACTGGGGAAAATTTTGTGAGGATCGGACAAGGATAAAATTACTTGGGCGATTGAAAAACATCGGTATGGTCTGCGAAAAATTGTGGGTAGACTTTGAAGTGTTTTCAAGGCGTGAGCGACTTTCAACGCTCGATGAAGAACACCGTAGTAACTATTATGCTTATTTAATTAAACCCTGAGGGACCTGAAGAAAGCACATCTTCCCCAAGTTAGTTCCAATATACTAATCAAAGCCTGTGTTCATTCGGGCTATTATTTATCAAAAAAAAAAAACCATCCATCAACCAAAAGCAAAACGATTTCATGATCCATTCTTACGAACAATAAGCAATAAGTGAACAATCTGAATAAGAAAGAATTTAGAGATGCAATCAAGTTACCGTACGACTGGGAAATAACGGACACGCCCATAATCTGCGCATGCGGTGATGAATTTAGCGTGGATCATGCAATGGTGTGTCAGCGCGGCGGGTTCATTATCCAGTGCATTAAAGAACTGCGCGACTTGGAAACAGAGATGCTAAGGATGGTCTGTAATGCTGTGGAAGTAGAGCCAGTCCTTCAGAAGGTCACTGGGGAGACAATAAATCATGGCGCTAACTCGAGGCTTTTGGGAGAGACAGAGATCTGCATTTGTCGATGTTCGGGTGTATTACCCCTCGATACCCCAATGCAGACTCTTACAGAGATTTGACTTCTAAGCAAATCTACAAGAAACACGAGAACGAGAAAAAGAGGCAGTATGCGGAAATAGTAATGCAGATCGAATAGGGAACGTTCACTCCTCTAGTTTTCACGACCACAGGCGGAATGGCGGATGAGTGTGTTAAGTACCACAGCAGCCTTGCAGGGCTGATCGCAAGTAAGAAAGGAAAAAGTTACTCAAGAGCAATTTCCTGGATAAGAGCTGATAGGTATAATGGACGGTTTTGTCATGGATATGTTTTACAATGGATTTATATATATATATATATATATATACATATAGATATATTTTTCAACTAACTCCTTTGCTTTTAGTTTAAGAACTTCATGTATGTATATGGCGAGAAACTATAATTACCATACTGCAGTTGTTTTTACAACAGTTAATAAAGTTGCTATTATTATTAAAGAAATCAGTGTACGATAACTGAGAGGTATTTATGTGAAAACCATTAGCAGCATGGTTTTATTTAGCTTGCACGAACAGTTTTAACTCGTGAATAATAAGCTTAAATGTGAGGATTTATGTGAAAAACAAAATAATAGCTTTGCATGGTCAAAAAATGTAGAACAACTGTTCGACTGCGCTCAGTTTACTCTTTTCTTTAATATTTATAAGTATATTATCATAAATCAATATTCATAAGCCTACCTTCTCAAGGTCGCCTCGTTTGCTACACGCCGCCATGTTCTGAGAACCATGAGGACACCTTAAGCCCCAGATAATCAGATACCTGAACTCGCAATCAAAGTGGTACTAAAAGTGGCAGTAAAAGAAGCAGTAAAATAAAAACGCTGTGTGTCCCTTATGGGCATCCGTATACATGTGATTCATATAAGAATCACTGAAAATTTAGTATTACTTTTTAACGATAATGTAGTGAAATTGTTCTTTAGCATCAAAACTACACAGTAGATCTGTCACGCACGCAACCGAAATTAGTCATGATGTCTTGACGATATGTCGTCATTAACAAATGTATGATTCTTCGCCTTCATATATGAAAAAATGGTTCCGCCTAATTGTTCCCCCTTGGGAGTTTACAGATCGACGCACGTGCTCAGCGGGGGGACGGGGATGGGGGACTTCCATGTTTGGCTCACTCGGTATGTGCCGCTCTGCATAATATAGGTTTATGGGATCTTCAATCTTAAAAAAGAGTTCAATTTCACTATTTAGCGTTTAAACAGGGTTGCAATCTTAATGCATTTTGCCTTAAACAGGGTCAGAATCGAAGGGTTTCAGCAGTACAGCCCCAACCAAACTTCCTTTAAATCTTCCCCCCTCCGGGGAGGTTTCCTTCCTTGTACATAACGATAGTACAAATTAAAATAACAAAATCATTTTATCACATCAATGGGACCTGGGTCCCTCAGGAAGTGACCAAGGCCTCTTTGTAGAGGACTCAACGCATGCGCATAACTAATAAACGTCCATTGACAACATTGTCTAGGGGTACCCGGTATTAGCGAAAACAGTGTAAATTTATCTGCATAACAAGACAGCAGCATACATTCATCGCAAGATCAGCAGAGGTTGTGAAATCGAGACAACTGAGAAGTGGTATGAACACCAGCCAACAACAGTAACAGCGAGGCCACAATACTCTGGGATATGCCTGTGAACACACTTCGGGGAAATAAAAGCCAACAGACCTGACATTGTGGTCGAAGACAAGGAAGAAAGAAGGTGCATGCTCATTGACATGGCAGTTCCATCGGAAAGTGACACCTCAGCAAAATTCATAGAGAAGTTGTCCAAGCATGAAGATTTGGAAATTGAGTTTAATAGGATGTGGGATATGAAAACGGAAACAGAGGCCATGAGGGCGAGAGGAATAATTGTTTTAGTAAAATCCAACTAGTTGGTCAAAAATATCAAGAACCAAAAAATTTTAGCTGGTTAAAGCTAGACTTTAATCCTTTTTGGCCGCCAAAAAGCCGGCGCTTTTCGCTGCTAGTGAGCTATAACATATAGCCTAGTAGTAGCTCAACCAATCAGAACACAGCATTGATAATAGACCACTAGTTGGATTTTACTCATAGGCGTACGGGCAATTTTCGACCAGGGGGGGCGGTAAACCATTTGCCCAAATTTTTACAAAACAGTCGAAAAGAAGCGAGGGCCATACGATGCAACAACATAGGCCGTACTGGCATATGAGCGTGCCTCGATAAAGTTTTTCAGGGTCAATACCTGCCAAGTTTGAGCATAAACTACGTCGCCATAAACAAACATTTGGAGAAATTGCCACCACAGTTGTATTAGATAAAGATGAAAATTTGTCATAATCAGCGTTGCAATGATATCGGAGTTGTCACAGCAGCGAAATGACGCCATTACCTATTATACTTGCAGCATTATTTCTCACTGTTTAATCGTTCTCGGGAGCTTTTTCCTCCAATAGTCGCCTCGATGTTCGTGAACTTAAAACGGAATCTGTAAGAGCGTTATCGGGATATTTTGGGATAAAGTTTTTATCGTTAGAAATACAGTAAGAAAAGGAAATCTTCATGTTTAGCCGTCCTCTGTAGAAAACAAAGCGCTGTTTACATGCAATTTCACCTCATAGTAGCTTCAATCTTTTTAAAATGCGTGTGAATTTTTTTAGAGATAATTCTGGTCAACTGCTACAAAGAAGGATTTCATTAGTATGGATCTTGGCGCTCTTGTTAGCGGTTTTGTAAACACTTCGGTCTACTTTAACAAATTAGTGAATAATTTGAACCACTTGATAGATTTTTTAAAAAAGAATTAAGATTCTTGTCGTAATTCAAAGTGAGAATTAGTCAGCCACTTCTTGACTTTCAGATCAATCGCTGATGCTATCTGCCATACACTGTTCTACGAGCGGAGATGATTCTAGAAAGTTAGGGGGAAGTTTATGCTAATCAATTCACAATTGGAAATAGCCCATTGCAGTGCAGTGCCCAACAATAAAAAAAACTCGGCATCTAATACCCTTCCCTTATAAACAGAAACTCATCACGTGCTTGGCAACCACAGTCTCGTATGAAAGTAATTGGATTATTACGCCGACTTCAGGTTAAAATAGAAAATATTTATCTCTTCAAAATGCTAATAAAAAAACGTCTTTAAAAGCTGGCTTGCCCAAATTTTCTCTTGCTGCCCAAAAAATCTGAGTTGACAAAAATTGGGGGGGGGGGAGGGGGCTGCAGCCCCCCTCGCCCCCCCGACCCGTACGCCCATGATTTTACTAAGTCTTTTGTTCACTGATAAAGTACTCCCCCCAACCCGGCCAAAGTTGTAGCCTGTTCCAGGCGTTCAGATACTGGGGAGCGGTGCGAAGTAAAAAGGGGCGCGAAAAAATAAAAGCGAGGGAGGGGGAGAGGTGAGTTCCCGCACCTCTCTCCCCAGTCTCCCTCTACTTTTCATCGCTTTCTTCACTTCGCACCGCTCTCCACTATCTGAACGCTTGGAACAGGCTACCAAAGTTGAAGTACATGGACTTTACAAAATTGCTTCCACATTTTATAAGACTTGGCAACACCTTCCCAAAAATAGTACGGCATTTTATAATTTGCGAAACGACTGTTGTATAAAATAAGAAGTTTATTCTCTTTAAAAGTGACAAGCTGAGATGGGCACCAAGAAGAGCACTTGTCAGTTGACAACCGTTTAATAAATAACTCACACTGTCTTAATTTATAACTTTTAGTTCCAAGAGACAAATAAGGAGAACTATTTTTGATCTGTAAACTTTAAGGGGATATCAAATAAATAAAATTGAAGGCAAGAAAAACAAGGCTGGAAAAGAAGACGAATCTTCTGATCTTTTTCCAGGTTAATTACTCATTCCGACTTAAAGAATAGAGCCAAGGAACATGCAAAGAGTTTTGGATTGGATCTTTACATTAGCATTGGACACCTTAACTACGCAGATGAGCGCGAAAGTTGAGTGTTGTTAATAATTGTGAATGAAATCACTGAAAACAAAGCCGGTTAATGGCTGTACTTCTGCGGCCGTGATGATACTAGAAAGTGTTAAACATACAAACGTACAAATGCTAAACGTCATCTTTTTACAACGACAAATATTAAAAAAAAAATACTGAATACTTTCTCAAAAGAGCGAAGAAAACTACCGAAAACAGTCTAGAATTTTACGGGTTTTCTCTTAACAGATGCGCCACAAACTCTCAATTCACACGATTTACACACCAATATCACTTAATTTTAAATGCTTTTATATCTTTGAAATGCAAACAGATTAGATGACATGATACACTATCGTCGTTCGTTTTAATAAAGCGATATCGTTAACACTTAACTTCCCCCTATCTGAATGCCTGGAATCGGCCGGCGGCCGGACATGATAACCACAAAAGTATGTCCTCCATTTTTTTATTTTTGTTGCTCATGAGCCGCTACTGGGCCTCGTAAAGATATCAACTGCTGGTCGATTGTTGACCTCTATGTTTTGTTTCTCTATGTTCTCGTTGATATTTAACAGATAACTGTCTAAAAATGAATCAAGCACTAACTGCAAGTTAAGGAAAACAACTAACGCTGAAATCTCCACTGTTTCTTACAAGTCGTCTTGATTAATCGATTAGTGCAGTTTGATTCATGGTTTAGAGAAGTGAGAAGTGAGGGGAAGGTTCTTCTTTTGAGCTGAAACTGAGATGCCATAATCTAGTGTAACAATACAATTTTTATCGATTTACCTTTTTCTCAAGGAAACAACGCATGCACTATATTTTCAAGAAAAAGAAGAAGTGATTGGTATTAATGAAGAAGAATAAGCATAATAAATAATGCGACATGCAGAGGATACGTGGATGGTGAAACTCCTTCTCTCCTGTAAGACTGACGTAATTAGAGCCATTGTAGAACCAGCCTGGTGGCAAAGGATCCAATCTGTGTTTAGCCTGGGAAAACCAAAACACCCGCGATCACTTATCTCACAACAGTCGTACTAATACTCAAAGTGTTAATCAGTGCCCAGAAAAAATAAAGGCTAGGGCGCGGCGAGGCAGCAAAAACGCCTACGACAATCTCCGAAAGAGGTGGGAAATTTACATCCAACCAAAAGCGTACTAAAGGAAAACCGAGAAGCAAGGTCCATTTTACTTCTTCCACGACTTCTTGGTCTACAGCTATTTTTCTTTTCTTGTGTGTCTTTTTCTCTGTGTTACACTTAAATATTCCAGTAACGAAATTAAAACCGCTTTTAAACTGGATCAAATACAAGAAACCTATTTTAGTAAACCACAGAACAAGAGCAAAGCAGGAGCACGACAAAAAGTAAGAAGGAGGAAAACCTTTTATCGCTTCTTTATAATTTATCGTTGTCAATACTAACGACATTATCGTTGTTTTTATACTAGGCTTCAGTCGTAAAGACGCAATGTCCTAACGTATAGTAGAAAACCACGAACAATACACTTCGTGCTGGTTGAACTGAACCTTCCTTACATGCGGAGCCACGTACGACAAGCACCGAAATTGGTGTCAAGAGCCTTTCAGGAAGGAATCTTCTTCTCAGAGGTCCCGGATTTAACGAACCAGCGTCGCCATGGATCGCGAATGATCCTTCTGAATTCCACCAGATACTTACGTGCAGAGAAAAGTAAAGTAATCTGATCTTCTGGGTACTTACGTTTATTTCTGAAACCTCTTTGTCCGACAGATCCTTGCGCGTTTTCAACTTCTGCTTCTTGGGGGCCTAAAAGTTATTGTAACACAAACGTCAGCCAAGCAGGTATCAGAGCCCGTCACTTGAAATTGGACTTGAGACTATTCAGGGTTGGTGGACAACTTCATCACTTCGTTACTTGAAAGAAATTACAACGAACTGGTTCAGTGGTTGTTCATGTTAAAAATACCAAGACATTCAATCACATACCGGTTTACAGCACGTTTTAAGCCAATCTTTCAAGTTCTGTTCCTGAAGGTTAAAACCCACAAAAATGATGCAGTACTCGTTAACTTTGTGTGTGGCGCCATTCTGTTGTGCAGCGGCAGAGGGAGGTCTGGGAATGGCGGTGCTATCTAATGGGTTCATTCTCAGCACTCCACTCAGGCGGACCCACTGGACACGTACTTCCTTATGAGGCTCCTCTTCTGTTAAAATAGCAATTCATACTCCTCATCAGTTAGCTTAAAAATAAAAACTAAAGATATAAAAAATGAAATGAAACTGCATTTGGACCGAGAGTCACTGTAAAAGCATTTGGACATTCAAGGAAGAGGTGGTGGTGCAGGTAGTAAATTTCATGTGAAAGTTATTGTCGCAAAAGAGGAACGTGTATGGAAAGAAATCAAAGCCAACGTCGAATCAAGTGAAAATATAAGTTGCCAGACCTTTACAGGGAGTATAAAGATTACCAAAAGTGATTTAACAAATGCCGTACAATTCATCTGACTAAAAATAATTCCCTTTTCCCCTGCTCTCCCGTTTCACCCAGGTTATTAGAAAGATTAGAGAGATAAAGATTCACGCTTACGGCAAACGTCAGATTCAAGTTGAGAATTTCTCAGAATAGAAAATAAGCAGATAAAACTGTCCAGAACAATTCTTCGGATAAAACTGGCGTGAAACTTTTTATTTTTGTGTAGAAGTAATAAACAGTAAACGACAATTGAGGGGAAAACTTGGTCACGTGGTACAAATTCACGTTTGCCGTTTGGCGTAAAGGTGAATCTTAATCTCACTATTGAATAATCACATGTCTTTGGTTCAGTACCTCAAAAATACATCAGCCTCGAGATCCAAGGAAGCAGCGTCATGCAGTAGATATTTTCAACGGTCATAGAAAAAAATAAACAAACATGAAACAAAAGGGCCAAATCGTATTACCTGAAAAACAGACGTGCCCTCGCAGACTGTGAATTGCTCCTAAACACAACAGAATAGATGTTACAAAACGAACTCAAAATGCAAATATTCCCCATCCCTTTCGAGTCAAGGAAGATGAAGCGGACATACACAAGTGTGAGAGGACAGAAATCGATGGAACACAAGAAATCCCTCAGATGCGAACCATTTGGTAAGTTGTTTTGTTTTTTTGCTTGAAATTAACTCCGTGAGTCTGTACGTGTTATCCAATTTACACAATAAAATGAGAAGAAACTTCAGATTGACTGACCTGATTCGCGTATTCCTTTATATGATATGGGACTGTGAAGTGCTGTTTATTTGAAGTACACAAATTACAAAAGTCAGTACGAAGCAACTTATTGTAGTTGTGCTTTGATAACACGCACGTGGCAATCGCAAGATTGCCATATAAGTTGCCATACTCTCTTTTTCACTCAAGTCTTCGACAAACTTCACCTAAGTCTTGCCCTGTAATAACAAGGTGCATATAAAATTTAGATCCCCTTTTACCTCTTTTCTATTTCATGTTGTTTTATTTTTAAAAAAGACACTAAGTCGATAATGAATAGATCTGAAAGGTTGTTCCAAGTTGTTTGAGCATAAAACCATCGTATCGCAATTTAAAACCTCTAGACAATATGAAACTGAAATATCAGACGTCGCCACTTCATAAAAATCAATAGTGAGACTGAGAAACAAAATTCAAGGGAAAAAAGCCGTCTTTTGAAGTAATAAACAGACTGTGTGTGACGCGGTCTGTATGTAAACTGAGCTAACAAACCCTTACCTTTAAGATTGGAGACAAATCTCGGCTTGTGGAGTGGCCCATAGAATGATATTGAAATCTAAACAGGAAAGATCCATTTCAGATTGAAATCGTCCAACTTCACCAAAACAAGTTGAGAATCAAACGTTTGCGTGATAATCTCACCTCATTAACGAGTAGTTCTGATTCTCCCGAGGAAAACCACCCCAAAGACCTGAAAGAAAACAAGAGCTGTAATAACCGGAAACGACATTTTGAACTAAAGTTTTCTGAGTTTGAGTTTACTTTTGAGCAGGGCAATCATAACCATGTCCAGACTCGCCTTCAGTGCAAGAGATGGATCGAGAATCCTTAAGTTACTCAGGTTCGCTTGTGATCGTGAGAAAAGAATGGGATTAAATGCTGATGGTCGCCCGGCTTTGATGTATGGGGCTAAGTAAAGCAAGAGTAAACTGACTAACCAGCCTGGACACATCAGCAGTCTCTTCTGAGCCATCTCGTCCTCATCAAAGGCTCTGTCCGACAGAATTAACTCTACATCAGGCGTCCTAAAAACCAAACACAAACCAAACTCATTACAAACTCCTCGAGAAACTCCAACCTCCCCCAGCCCGGCTAGCGATCCCTCTACACCTTGAGATCGTGCGTCTCTCAGTACTGATGTACTTGATTCTATTTATTCACAATGCTTTGTATCCTCCTCCTTTGAACGTGAAATTTACGTTTCTCTAAACTAAGCGTTATAATTATGAGAAGTGTTTCATCGCTGAAAGCTTTAAACTTTGTACAGACTGCGCTTAAGTTAGTCAAATCTCTCAATGTCTATATTCCCTCCGTAAATGCGCACGTTCACAGACATCTTGTAACTGCTTAGTTCAACGAATTTCCTTCCACGAGATCGCCATCGCGAAAAATGTCAGAGTAATCTTGATATTCCTCTTGTACATTTACGGAGGTTTTATGCCACATACAAAACAATCTCTGTCAAATCTTCTGATTTTCTCTGTGAAAAAGGCAAGAGAGACAAAAGAGTTTCTGCCGCTCATTATTACCTTGTGACTTCTCCCCCTTTAGCAAGAATAAACGCCACATCAGGATTACAAGCTCTGACAAGCTTCTGAATCAGACTTAGCTGAGTATTCTGCGAAATAAAAGTTGAAATATTGAATAAGTGCATACGTGGCTATTTGATAACCAACCAAACAAAACGACGAGGACGTTGGTAGAGCCTGTTATTTAAATGTTCAACAGCAGAGGCATAAATGTAACTGAAAACATGATAAACTACAAGTGCACATTCCCAAATAGTAAGTTGTTCACTTAAGCTATAGCTCTTACGCCGGCACGAAAACCATATCGGATAGGGCTTCAGTTCACACACGAGAACGGTGATTTCTGTAACGGAGCGAAGCCGCGCCGCGACGATTTTGAAGGTATGGTCCTGTCCAGCACTACTTTCCTACGTCAGTATTCATTACGCAGTGCAAGGAGGTCCTATTTTGTCCACGAATGAATAGGCCCTTTCTTAGTTGCTCCAAGCCTCTTTTTCATAGCGAGGCTAGGTACGTAGCCATTGATATGAAAATGATGTTTTATTCTCATGCAAATAAAACTCATTTTTACAAGAAAGGTTTTGCGCTTAACCTCGTTTTGAAAGTGAGAGTATTTGGAACTCCGAAATAACCTATTCCAGTCATGTGTTCATACAAAGGAAAGTTATTCCGTACTTTGCCCTTTCTACGGTTAATTATAAGGAAAGTAAGAGTTAAGGTAGCGACTCAGTTGGAGAGTGTCCGTCCAGACCTGCGATTCTAAGCAACTTGTGAAGACGACATTATTGACCCATCCTGTTTGCAAAAGATAAAAGAAATAAAAATAATTATTAGAAACAAATGTTCAATGTTATACTGATAATTAAAAATGGAGTTTTGTTACTAGAGATGCCGTCTAGCTCTTAAGTATTGCTAATCCTATCTCTACTAAATGAAGACAATAAATAAATAAAGACAATGGTAAACAAACCCTGTGCACACTGTTCCAGCAGCTTGGGAAGTGTTAACCTACACGCAAGATCAAAACATCATCCATCAGTTAATTCCATACATGCGCATGTCATAGAAAGTACCCCGTCTCTTTAGTCAATCAATTAATCAACCAAAAGACTTTATTTTAAGAGGAGAGCGTGTGACAGTAGTAAAACTGATGACCCTGTGGCCCTCTATAAAATAAAACTTAAGATAGAAAAATGAGCGCTGACCTACACTAGAAATATTATAAAATGCAAAAATGAAATAGAAATAACTATTGATTATAGTCTACGAATAGTCTACGAAAAAGCCGAACAGATGATCCCTACCATTTCTCGGGTATCGTGCACTGTAAGTCTTCATGAGGCAGTTTAAAATTTAGTACTGAACAAAACTTCTCACGGAAAAGCGCTTAGTTCACTCGAAGGCATTTAAGTGAAACAAGGCCTATGCACTCGCCAGACAAGTTACTCT
Source organism: Porites cylindrica (assembly GCA_964035525.1). Taxonomy (NCBI): domain Eukaryota; kingdom Metazoa; phylum Cnidaria; class Anthozoa; order Scleractinia; family Poritidae; genus Porites; species Porites cylindrica. The sequence continues at coordinate 52,857,570 of OZ037778.1, read as the reverse complement.
TACGTTCGTCTCAATCTTCGAGCTACCATGAAATGTGCAGCAAAATTACGCCCTCGATGCATACTAGCAATCGTCCTTCGATGACATCCTTGCCTCGTTCACAGGGTTCTACCCTATTCGTCCAGAGACGAGTAGGGTGAGTACCCTGGGAACGAGGTTATGACATCAAGTGCTGGTGCAAAAACTTGTGGAAAGGCTATTAGTCTGTCACTCAGCTTGCTGACTGCTTGTTATTGTACATTATACCAACCTGTTCTGCATAAAGCAATTCAGTGGGTCCACACAGCAGGTTACAGCTCCTATCTTCAGACATTTGCCAACCTCGCTATCAGGATGAGTCTTTATAGCTTGTACCACGTCTATCACGTCGGTAAACCTTAAGTGAAAACACCACAAGTTATCCCTGTAGAAACAAACACTCTGGTAGGCTCCATTACCAGCCGCTGTTCGAGAAATGAGCCCGCGCTCCTCCCTCGAAAAGGACCGAGAGGGCGGCGGAAATCGATGCTAACACTGGCTGATATTTACTATATGTAAGGCCAAGGACATGCCTTAAAAGTTAAAAAACATTTGCTACAGTTACGACACTGGTGGCAATTCTAATTTTTCGATAAGTGTTACAAAATCAAATTGACATACGCCTCAAAAAGAGGCAGGAAGTTTGAGCCTACAACGTATCACAAGTCTTGTTTCCATTCGTGACAAGTATCAATTTTTTAAAGCAATTCTTTAATTCTTTTCAACTACACTGCTGGTTTACAAACAGAGTAGCTACCCTAAATTTCATTCGCTTGATGAGTTACCTTATGATGGCTGACAAAGCATACATATTCTCTTACCCCGGTGTAACAACAATAACTCTAAGCCTTCTTCCACTAGCTGCAAGTCTTGCGTGAAGTCGCCGTTGGCTTAATAAAGTTGTGGTTAGAGATTCTTGTAACACTGCAATTATCAATGAAATAATCAAAATATCAGTCCTTTATTATTCTTAATCTTCGATCAATACCTTAATGATTTTTATGGTTAGCTCAGCTCAGGGTATTACTGATTTGTTTGATTTTTTGTTTGTGTCTTTTTGTAGGTTTTTATTTTCTGGGCTTTTGTCTTGCTTGTCTTTTTATGTGTCTACAAATGACAAAAAAATAAAAACAAAAAGATCGAGGATCCGAGGATCCGAGGACCTTCCCCTTATGTACGGGTGTATTTTCTTGTCTCGCAAACCCTTCCAGTTTTTTCTCAAGGATGAATTTCTTAGCACATCCGGGTGGCTGGATTATTCCATGAAATATGGGTCACCTCATTCCTCTATTATCTTATAATTCTCTGTTTAATCTAAATGAGGTAACACAGTTCGAGGGATACGATCGTTCGTCTTCCGTGAAAAGAAATCAGGTTCTGGTCGCCGAACTTGTTTTTGAATTACAAAGCGCTAAAAAAAAAAGGTTACAGCTAGTGAATCGCTAGTGACTGCAAGGCATTTGAAGAACACAGTATCCTGGCAACAAACAGTAGAAGTGTTGATTCATTAAAGTGTAAGTGATGAAAACGAGTGGAAACTTAGAGGAAATTACAGACCAAAATTTAACCAATCGAGAGTGGTTGTAATTGAAGAAAATACAAGCCATATGCGGGCACTTGTATAAGGGAGCAATTCTGCCCCCCCCCCCCCCCCCCCCCCTCCTCCCTCCCTGAGACCCCAACACTGAGCAGCAGAGGTAAAAGAATATGAAATGAAAATGAAGCTTACCTTTGGGATCAAACGGGTCAGAATTGTTGTCGGGTCTTTGTAAGATTACCCATCTGTCAAAAATCAGAATTACAGTAAGGAAAGATGAATATCAACTGAAATAAAATAGAAGTTCGAGAGATCTTCTTCTGAATATCACAACAGACGAAATATATGCTAGCAAGACCTCATCAGACCTTTAAAAAAAAAAAAAAAAAAAAGAAGCTCAAGCGCGGAAAACTTCGTGCTAGCGTATCCCTGCATTTACTGGATAAACCTCTGATGATTTGTTAACAAAGAGGCGAAAGTTTAACCACTCAAAGTTTTACAGGGCAATTTTTCTTCTCCCTCTCGAATGAAAATGCTTGACAAATCATAAATAGAAAGCATACTTGCTATTTTCTTTGGCCAAAGCTGCTAAGGCTAGACAAAGTGAATCTTTTCCGCTTCCGGGTACTCCAGTCAGTATAGTCAATAACAACTTGAACGGAAATAAAAGAACAGAATCGGTAAGTTTATCACTTTTTCAATCAGTGAAATTGGAATTTTGGTCGTTCTTGCATCTTACACAACTATTTTAATGATAACTACAACTTACTTCAGTAGTCATACCTGAAACGCTGGTGACTGTTTCTCCTCACTAACAGACTTGTTGCCTAAAACTACGGGTAGATCTGAGGACGCGATGGGTGTGTCGGCAAATGAGCTACTGGCTGATAAGTGACACAAGAAACTGAAATGTATGGAGAATAGGAAATTGAACAGTTAGTGTTAGTGCAAAAAACCCGCACCAAAGTGCCGACATACCACTGCCTACTTTGAAACAAAGCTATCTGTCAATAAATAACCTTATCACTTCAGACTTAAAAGGGAAACGCTTTGTTCAGCGTAATAATCAGCACAATAGAAAAGTATTACTCAGCAGGTTTTATTTACATGCACAGTACTGTACAGCATACACTTATCGTCCCAGTGCGCAAATGATGATCATGATTAAGAACGCATGAAACCAAAGTTCAAATGGATGGAATATTAGCGACTTTAAGATTTGACGACGACTACGAGATCGAATACGAGTACCACTTAAGAATTCCGAGCTAATTTTATCACCCAAAATATAAAACACTTTCCTGTTGCTGACTAGCAAATAATTAAACGCCTGGTGTGATAAGTATTAAATTATAGCGAGAAAAGAAAATTTGGTTTAAAATTGAACTCGTATTCGTACTCAAAAATATCGTACTTGAAGTCCCGCCAATCTAAATTAGGTCCTTATTGAAGTGTTCATCTAAAAAATAAAACCCATATGAAAGGTACAGTTTAGAAACTCTTTGGACCTCCGGAAATCTCCCTTAGTGGGTAATTTTTAAAAAACAACTGCTTTTCCAGTCTAAGCCTTATGCTTTCATGAAACTTTCACGAGAAATGGTGTTTATAAAAGCATTGGGTGAACTGAAAATACTAAGAACGCGTTTTTGTTAAACGCTGTCTTGTTGGTCCAACAACGGAAAACGTAAACACTACACAGAAACTTTTTGCTCGGAAAATAAGTGCTGCCACTTTAAGTACAACGAACCTTTTTTCCCTAATAAAGGTTTTAAAACAATTCCTTACTAACTTGCTTACTTTTTTAAATCTGGCATAGAGGCTTCAGCAGAAGACAAATCCTGGATGACGGCTGGACTCTCTAACTGAATTTGTAGACAGGAATGCCTGGAAGGATGAGATTATTAAAAATCAGAAGAGAATCCAATATACATCATTCTGGCATATTCTGCTACTGAAATTTACTGTGACTGTTGGAGTTAGATGCTATTGGTGCTAGCCTTAAACTGTCTCAAAAAACACAATTATTACAGCATGAATTTAGCAGAACAGATATAACTACCCACAAGTAACAATAATTAATCGAGGCGGGTGGGCAGAACAAGATATATGGACCAAAATACAGGACGTTACAGCCAAACAACTGAAATTACAAGGTTATTGCAAGACGTTCGTTAAATGTTTGCACCCAGCTGTTAACGCCATTTAACAGTTGAATGTTACAATTCAGAACTAGCCTATTCTCAATTTACAAAGTAGACACTACTCACCGTTCATTCAAGTCATCAGACAATTCTAAGGAGACAAAAAAGTACCAGCCATTACAAAAGCATATACTTTAAGAGCACGGCAGTTGTTTCTAATAATAACAGATAACACAGTCTGGCTGCCTGTACGATGTTACCTTGAAGATGACTTTCTTTGTGTTAAAAATCTCCGATACGCTCCCCCGACTTCGCCGCCCCCCCCCCCCCCCCCCCCCCCGAAACAAAGATGTATAATTCCCACAGCACAAAAATATACAATGGTATGTCCCAAAAGCAAACACCGTTTCAGGCTTTGTTTAAGAGTACGTACAATAACAAACTTGTATAAATGTAAGAATGATTATCTTTCCGAAAGTTAACTAAAATTATATCATTTTCGCAAAATCTTACCAACTAAAGTTTCAAAGTGAGGAAAGCTGGGTACTTGGTTCTCTTTCCACAGATGTAAAACATCAGAGTAAAACTGTCTGTATATATGTGAATGTGGAGTGAGAGCTAGAACCAAGTTATTCTGTTTATTTATCAGATAATATGGAAGGTTCTCCTTGATGCTTGCATGATACGTTAGAATAAGGAGTGTACTGATAGTGGTGGAGCCCTGTGAAACGAAGGCAAAGACTTCAAATTAAATACAGCAGCACATGTGCCGCGTTATCAGTTCAGTGGTAGTCATTTCTTCTTATTTGTCAAGCTACGTCAGTCTAATAACTCATACAGCAAAGAATGACATTTTTCTAGGTTTTCATTTGTTCAACGTTTAAAAATACTGAAACTTTGTATTCTATCACAACAAAACATCGCCGATGCATACCTAACCAGTTAACAGAGTCAATGCATTCAGAGCGTCTAATACGGCACGTGTGTGGGATCTCTCGATACAGTAAGGAAACGCGCATAACACCTTATCTAATAGAAGGGATTACCTGTAAGGAATATTGACTTTTGAAATACAGTTACCTTGTCATAAAACTGCACTCTTGAAAACTTAGAAATAGGCAGTGAAATGACACCAAATCTTGGATGGACGAATACAAAACCTTGCTCGTATACGTAGAGTGAACCTAAAATAGGGCAAAATAAATTTAAGAGAACAGCAACTAAAACACTGGTGAGCTTTACAATGAAATTCCAATAAAGAAATGGAATATAAAAAAACTCAATTAGTACTATCTCCTAACAAAACAAATACCATACAATTTCCCAGAAAAACAGAAACCTTCTCCGATGTGAGGAACGCAAGAACTATCGACCACAAACCTGTTTCCCATCCATTTGCTGGACTTAAAATAAACACGTGGCTGCCACAAAGCAACTGTTTCCCAAGAACTTTACTTTCAGCCTTTGTCTGCCAAAGAAATATCAATTTTCGCTTAATCGTCAGCCATTAAAGCAGTTAGCTGGTCTAACGTCATAGCATCTACACCATATAGGTCATTCCTGGTATAAAACACTCGTGATGGAACAAATAGTACATCTTGTACAAATTAAATTCGCAGTACAAGTTTCCGCTTAGAAGCCAGAAGATCCTATTTACAAGGTTGGTTACATCAGCTACGAACTTGTTCCCCCCAGCAGGTCGCATGAGGCAGTGACATTAAAAGTATAGTAATGACAAGATAAATGATGTTTAAGTGGCAACACTGCTCATTCAAAATATGTCTCCGTTTCCGATACGCTCAAATTCCCGACTAATTATTCATAAACAGCTAACGTTGACCAAATTTGCAAGACGTTTGCAACATCCGGCAAAATGACGTCAATAAAGCAGGCTAGCACCAGAAAAAGGTACCGCAACCGAGATGCCCTGGGGATGAGTTTGGGTTAGCTCAGCTGTTTTGGAAGAGCTGGAGAAAATGGCTTAAAATTTCTTGCGTTTTACGAAGACGAAAAAGCCAAACTGCTGAATAAAAAAACTGCAACTTGACCGATGACAACTGACGTTACACTGATCACTGTAAGTATGTTTTTACCGCAAGAGTTAATTTGAATGAATGTCGTGGTTCAATTTTATCCTTGGTTTAAATTTTATTTTCTTTTGTTTTTAGGTATGTTAATGTATGATAATGAGCTTAAAACAAAAGAAAATAAAATTTAAACCCAGGATAAAATTGAACCACAACATGAATGATGAAACAATAATTAGATTCAGCTTATCGTATGATCTGAATAATCATGTAGATCTCGGAGGGTGTTATGCACCCTCAGCCCGCCATCTGCATAATTCTTCAGATCATACTTAGTTGAATCACACTGACCAGACACATAAGTTGATAATTAATTTTCAACGCTAATAAATCGGCAAATCATTTCACGGTGGTGATCAATCAAAATGGAGGCTTGTCAAGGAGAATATAAAGTAACAAAAAATGAAGTATTGTTGTCAAATGAACTAAATCTTGTCAGACCTTAGCAAAGGACTCTATTTGCTGTGATGTCTGCTTTTCAATCCCATCTCCCTGATAAGATGAAAAACAAGGAATAGTCTGCAGTTACTCCACTGTTTTATTTTTGTACATCAACAATCATAACCTCCTCCCAGTACGTATTATACCCTCTTTATACCTTCCACGAAACAAATCTTGGAATGTTTTCTGTCAAGAATACAAATGAGGTGTTCCAAACACTTGCATTGTCTGTAAAAATAAAGTTGAGCACATAACCTTCAGTTATAGAGATAAGGTTTTGTCCATACAACCATTGAAGAATCTCAACAGGAGGAGGATTCTTTCAGGTAAGTACCAATTGAAAATTTATTACAAGTACACAAGAAAAAAACGGTCTGTGCTAATCTTTGTGGGGGTAAAAGAGCTGTTAACTGCTCAACATATTACTGAACTATGTGCTTCTTTTTCCCCTGAAAACTAGCTACTATTGGGACTATTAGACTACTGCTCTAACATCTCAAGTACCCGGCACTGCCTTCAATCAGGTACCATCATTTCTCATCTAGTTTTTGTAAGCTCTTTCGAAAAAGAAGTGTAGCTTAGGGTTAAGACCTACAACTACCTACTTACACTGTATGTAACAACAACACTGTAAACGCGCATGTACGGCAGCTGTTACTCCTTGATCAAATGCTCAATAAATAAATATTCATTTGTACCTGGAACAAGCATCCGGACTGCTGAATCTAAAAATGATTCACCAAATACCACAGAACCCAAGACATGTCCAGGGTGTTCAACACTTGGCACATCATACAAATAAAGACAAGCCTACAAACAAAGCTACAGGTGTTCAAAAAGTAATTTCTAGCAGAGTAGGGTCTTTGTCGTAAATAATTATTTATTTATTTATTTATACGTATTTACACATGTATTTAATACAGTCGACTCCCGATAACTCGAACCCTCGCTAACTCGAACCTCGCGCTAACTCGAACCAAAATCGATTTCCCTTGGATTTCCGTCCTACTTTCACTGTAATTTTACCCTCGGTAACTCGAACCCTCGACAACTCGAACTCCCGCTAACTCGAACCAATTTTCGTTTCCCCTCAGGTCATTTTCTATTTAATTTTACCCTCGATAACTCGAACCATGTGTTGAGCCCTTAAAAAGTCGGGAAAAAAGCCGTCTATTGGCGTCCGAAACATTGAATTTTGGATTTCCCGTTAACGTGTTGTAGGAGTATAGTTTACTAATGGAGGCTGATGTTGATTGTCACAGGCTAACGTGAAGCAGCTTCACTTCTCAAAACAGTAAAACGCATGCTCTATTTAGGTTATGTTTTGTTACGTTACGTTCTGATTTATAATCTAGAAGTATCTTTTACTTTTCACTTGACATTTCTACAATTAAATGTGATTAAAATGTTCACTGTGCAGTAAAAACTGTTTTTTACCTTACTCTCGCCTATTTTCTTCGAGCTCCCGATAACTCGAACCCCCGATCAGCCCGATAACTCGAACTTTTTTCGATTTCCCTTGAAGGTTCGAGTTATCGGGAGTCGACTGTATGTATTTATTTGATGGAAGATCAATATCACTAGAAATGAATTTATAAAATACCCTGATTACATTTTTGGTCCGGAAAAGTCTGTTATGTGGCCAAGATGTATGCAATCAATGTGTGCTCACTGCTGACTCATTCAGTGACGCATTTATCACAAACAAAGCATGTGTGCTTTATTAAGTTTATGTCACTAGAAGGACTGCATGAATTTCACACAACATTCTGTCCAGTAGAATAGTAAACTTCTTCTTAGCGCACTTTGGGGAATTTTAAAAATGCTTTCAGGGCTTGAAACAAATTCCCGGCAGGTGACGGTTGAGATGTTTGGTCAAACATATTTATGCTCAGACACAACCCATTTTTGGCTGAATAAATGTATACTATGTCATATTTCTATAAAGCAGCCTCCCTCCGCACATGATGTACAATCATCAAACTAAGTTCTTATTACACAAAATGTCCAGTAAATTAAGGATTTGACTGGATAAGGCCTATTTTCAGTTTAATAGCTAAAAACGCTAAGGAACTAGCCCAAAATTTAAATAATACATTAGTATTTTAAGTTCTATCTTCAAAGGGTTAGGCATTGTTGGGCAATAAAATGATGAAAATTTACTTGTCCAACTGTTCACTCTCCTAACCTCTAGACCACAGCAATTTTACCCTTCCCTGACTTGGTAATGTTTACTGTTCAATTGACATAAATATTCACATATTTATGTGAGTGTATGTGAGCATAAAAAGCTTACTCTTTTCACAGCAGACAAAGGTTTATTGCTTGGTAGAACAACGTTCCTGAAGCAAGAAAAACAACCATAAACAATGTTTCTGTCCAGTCTATGGAAAACATGCGCAAATTGTAATACACCTACGTCTTAATAGCAGATATTCTACACTGAACTCAAACGTTTAATGTTAAACTCAAATAAGAACCACTTTGTGTGCTTATAGACTGTACCTTCCAAGACAATCACACGCTTCTATGGAAAATTCCAAATTGCTTGAAAGAAAAGACGACTTCACTTCAACTTTTCTTTCCTCTATGCCACGCTTCAGTTCTGATAAGACAGTTGAGTAACTCTATAAAAGAAAGCAAACTTATCTAAACTTGGAATTAAATTATTATAAGTACCACAGTGTTAATAATATACCTTTTGCCTGTCAAATGTTTGTGAAAATGTCTTCACTCCCTTCTCAACAGCACTAATTGACAGAATATAAAGATCCACTAACAACCTGAAAAGAAAAAACATGTATATACACATGGACAGATTTAGGGGTTGGTTGAATCGACTGCGGCCACTCCCCTTTTTTTCGGTGAAATTTTGCATAATTTTTGAAGAATTCTCAGTGAAATATATCGTATCCATTTAGCTGGCAAGTGTTGGGGCCGTCTCTTTCTGAAAGTAGCATAGCCAGAATGCTGTGGTATCTTCTCCTTGATTTAGCATTTTAATACTGCAAATGCCAAATTTCTATTTCATTTTATTAACTTTTTCCACAAATAAACACTTGGAAGAAAGCATTTAAACAATCTTTGTAATAATCTAGAAGTGCTTTTTTAAACTCACTTTAGGATCTGTTTGTAATTACATTTATTTCGAAACCAGTGACCAACTTTTTTAAAACAACATCGTAAACCTTTGGAATCATGGTATTTGCCACTGGACCAACCATTTCTTCAAGAAGCTAAAAGGACTGCAAGTTTTACTAAATCAAATCAGCCACCTGAAAGTGAATACAAAACTCTAAGACAAGTAAAACATTTCCGACTGATACCTGAGGTCTCTGCTGGGTTCAAATGATGGCTTCTCTGTGTCAACAACTGATAATGGAAGGAATCCATTCTCCAGAAAGTATGTTCTTGCACATGTTACTGTTCCTTTAGGCTCCATAGCAAAGCAAACCTATCAAACACACTGTATAGCTGTATAAAGCACTCTTCAAGTTTGTAAGATTTTCATTTAAGCTGCAATACCACAACCAACATATAAAGTCAAGGACATTTTCTTTTATCATTAGCACTTTTTTGCTCATTCCAAAACACACTTAATTGTAATGTTGCAGCTGTTTGTCCTAAATATACCCCTGTAATCCTCTCTCACAGCTTGGTCCAAGACATGATAGTTTCCTTACGCTGACATAGTGCGGATAGCTTTCCCAGAAACTCTTGAATTTGAAAGGAAAATTGGTATGAGTTGAGCACTGATGTTAAAATGTCAATATGAGTGGCATGGTTTTTCTTTGTACACACAGTCTTTTTTGAATGGAAATCAAAAAAGTAACAACACAGGACACTAAAACTGCCAGCTGATTTATGATACTGAGTGGATGTACAGTATACCATACCAAAAGCCAGTTATACCTAATTAAAGTGATTTAACTGCTGTCTTGATTAGTTGATTCAATCTGAGTTTAAGCTGCCATTTACTGACCAGGACAGTGAAAGTTTTCACTACTTACCGAACTGAGATTGAATTGACCAAAAACAATAAACTGTATTGACCCTTGGGTAATCAGAAAAGTTAACAGGACCTTTTCTTTTTCACTTTAAAAGTCATTGAAATAGTTAAGTTCTCAAATAAACAAGGAACTCGTATACCACATAGTCAAAAACCCCTGTAATGAACAAATTCAAATTCACACCATGTGCCTTGCAGCTCTGCCATCAACACCACTGTTTGCCATTGTAGTATTATTGTTCAAAAGGGACTGTTTGGCTGCACTTTTGATATTTTGCTTCGAAGAGTGTGTTCCCAGAAGCACGTATGGCTGACAGCCTTCTGATGAACTGAATACAAGAGTATCAACAACATTTAAAGTAATAAAATTAATATATAATATGCATACAGTAACTATTTAATTAAGAATGCCCTCAAATAAAGAATACTTTCTTAACACTAAATATGACATTAGTGCTACTTTCTTTTAACAAGAGTACTGCCTTCCCTCTAGGATATTTACATCCAAGTCACATTTCACATTAGATTATTTACCAATACAAGGTTCTTACTTTGTATTATTGAGCAGGTAATCAAGCAGTGCATGCATTACATATTATATAATCCCGTTTAAGGCCTACCATACTAGGACTTTTTACAGGAATGACATTTTACCTTGTTTCTGCGAAGGGGAGGGAAGGAAGGGATGGGAGGATGGTAACCCCTCCTCACCACTATAGAACTGTTATACCTTCCATCCACTATCTAGCAGGTCATGTGCTTTTTGGTGGGCAAGTTCAGAATTCGCTATCCTGAGTTGCATTACATATCTTCAAAACATTTTTTATACGTATTTGTCATTGAATTATAATATTATTATACGATACCATGGTAAGAATTTTCACATCACTTAAGCTCCAAAGTAAGGAGGAATGGTTCCATAACATACATGTGTAATTTTTGTATAAGTTTGACTACATACCTTTTGATGGTTTCCCTATCTCCAATATGTCCATGAGCAAAGTAGCTCACAATGGGCTAAAAGAATAGCAATTTTTTCATTACCAACAAAAATCACTTTAGATATATACATTATGTATCCAGCCTACACATAAAAATTAAACTCAACCCACATTTAAAATTTAAACTTGACAACTCATGATCAATGATCTTTTTTAAAACTATGACTACCATTATCCCACACATTCCTCTTTCTCATACAAAAAATTGTTTACACCAATCTACAACTGATGCGCGCGCATGAGAACTGGTAGTGCCTAAATATTAAAGCACTATAGGCACAGCAATCTGAAGATGTCTTTGTACAAAATCCTGTTTGGTGTGATTTTTGTGACTGTTCCTGTGGCTGCTGTTTAACGAGTAGCCTGCGAAAACATCCTTTTCTCCAACGTCCCCAGTGGCGAAGAGCGAGGAGAAACGGATGTTTTCGCAGGCTATTTAACGAGCCATATCGCTTTTAGTCTTTGTTGTGCGTTACAATAGAAGGAGTATATTTTATTTCAGTAAACTGTAATACAGAGTTTTGGAGTTTGTCTTCAGATTAACTGTCGGGCTACACAAAGACCCGAGCAGTTATAATTAAACTGGGACTCATGATTTTCCACAAAATGAGCCCCAGGACTCACCACAACTATTATTTGTAACAAAATCACTGCAACTGTGTGAGCTGAAACAACCTTGCCAGAAGGCAGCCAGGTTATTTTTGGACTAATATAGGTTAATTTACTAGCTAGTACCAAATCTGCTGTAACAATTTTCTTAATGATGATGCCACTAACTTGCAGGAAAACAACAGCACAACAAACAGCATTATTTTAGGGTAGCAGTGAGCAAAGAAAGTCATGTCTGATAGCCCGGTACTAGGGGATTTTGTTATCGGGCTAGTGAATTTTTGGCGGGATTCAATTTACATAGAGTGTTTACTTTCCACTGGATTTGATAAAATAATTTTAAAAGGTTTAAAAGTTACAAAGTTTGATATTCAATACCTCACTCAAACTCCTCTCTGTGACTTTAGACAGGTCACTAAACATAACAGTACAACACAAGAGTGAATATAAAGCATCATCTACGTAGTTTGGACAAGCCCCTGCTAGTAAAAGACCAAAGCATTGGTAACACAACCATTACATGTATCTTAAAAGTAAAAACATTGATGATGTTGTTCTTGATAATAACGTGCTAAAAAAAAGCCAGCATTTAATAATAGCATGGAAGCACACAAGTGCTACAGGCACTGAATTCCACTGAAACTGATGAACTACAGGGTTTACACCCCTGCTGCTTGGATAAAGAATTCAAGGACTTTTCAAGGACTATATGCTGTGCAAATAAAAGCGAGGTTTTTAATCTCCTTGTATATTATTTTTTTACTATTTTTGTGTTGCTAATACTTTGCCCGTTAAGAATCTGGGTTGGATGAAGCGAGCAACCGATTTCAAGGCCTTTACTACAGCACCCACTGCAGTTTTTAAGGACTTTGAAGACCTTCAACCCTCATTTTTAAATTCAAGGACATTTCAAACCTCTCATGGAATTTAGGAACCCTATAATTTCCAACAAGGTGGGAAATTTTAACCAAAAACTTTAAATTGACAGCTTACTCTGACCTTTCTGCATCCACATTTTTTAGAACAGAGTTGCAGTGACGCTCAAACAAGGGAAGTGTCTGGAAATAAAAAGGTTGTAAACATCTTGAACTTAAAACTGACATAACTTTACTTTCTGTCACACCTGGCTGATTACAGTTACTCAAACCACTAATTGAACTCCATTTAGATCAATGTTTTGTGAAATTTCAGCCCTATGAGTGAAAACACCTGCCAATATGTTAGACTCTTGAGTTTCACAGAGTTCACTGCAATGGTGGCTCCCCACCTACAGGTAGTTAAATTTAGAACACAAGAACTGCCAATTCCTTTAAAGAGAACTTCGCAAAACAATAACTTTTAATAAAAGCAAATGTTATTTGAACTACCCTGCAAGCAGATGGTTTCTCCAGGGCAGAAGTTACACTACGAAGGGAGAGAAACCACCAAGAGCAACCGTTCGCTTTTCCATCGAGCATGCGTATCCATGTGATGCCAATGTCAAAACGTCAAATGGCACCACTTCTTCTTGTTTCGCAGGAGGGACTTAAATCCAATGACAAGACAGCAACAAGAATAACCTGAGATCAGGCCCAATTTTAGCGGTTCTCATACATTCTCTCTAACGGCTACCGCTAAATTTCGCCTTGCGCGCTGGAATGTAATTTTCAAAGCGAAACAAAAAATGAGCCTGATCTCAGGTTACAACAAGAACGTCAACAAAACAAAAGGTATAATAAGCAAAATACCAACTTTGCACGTGCATCACGCTTTTTGTACATTTCTTTGCCATTTTTGAACCACTACGATGTGAGAATGCTTAATGTCGCGTTTTATGGACAACGTAAACAAGCAACAACAAAATTTCATTTTTCTTCCTGAACTTGGATATGGTCCCTAGGAATTTAACTCCAGATGGGTTTGCCTACATTTGACAAAGTAAAGTAGGTAGGAATGAATAATCCCAATAAATACTGAATTGAAAGGGTGCAAATTCACAGCAGGCTTGCTGCAAAAGAGCCTTTAACCTGCTTTTCAACAGGTTTTACATGTTTAAAGTTAATTTATTTGTCCATGGCACTGGACGGCAGCTCAATCAAAGAAGCAGACCGTTGCTCACAGTGGTTTCTCTCTCTGTGTAGCATAGCATCTGCCCTGGAGAAACCACTGCTCCCCAGGTAGGTTTGAAGCCAAGGGTCAATTCATTTTTCCTAAGAGTAAAAGTCAATGTTGTAAAATGATTTGTGTATTTTGCATAATTGTTATAAATTTGTACCTGTATACTATAACAATCACATTTTTACCTCAATGATGATGGATTCTACTGTCAGAGGGTCCAGCAAACCATAGATTTTGTCCAACTCTGATGTAATATTGATAGCCTAAAGAAATTTTTAATTAAGGTTCAATTAGCTTTATGACATAATACATCAAAATAGCTAGCAAAATGCCAAAAAGCAGGTCCCATAATGCAAACTGTATTTGCTACAAGCACATACATCTGTGTGTAATATTCTGTTTTATAGGAGTCATTCACTAGATTAGCCTTTGCTATGGGATTACAATACAATACTTTATCGACATCTGAGCCCCATTGCGGTTTTTCAGTGACAATAATTAACAGATGAAAGTTAAAAACTGTACTGTATATTGATAAACCTTAAAGGTTATAATTAATTTAAGAAATTAACAACTGGCTAACATTGGCGACAGGATAACTCATTGTAACTCATCGTAAAAAGTCTTTCATAAGATGTTCTCTTAAATGGCACTTAAAATTATTTAAACATTTGCTAAGCTTAATTTCAGATGGTAAATTATTCCATATATTAACAATTCTGTAAGAAAAGGACCTCTGCCCTGTTTTAGTTTTAAATAATAGAATATTCAATTTTTGAGAACTTCTAGTCACCCGCCCACTTACCTTACCTCTAAAAATGCATTTTGTTACCTAAATATTCTGAGGCCACGCCCATCATACACTTAAATGCCAAAATGGCATCTCTGAAGTATAAATTGGTTTTTATTTAGGTTCTTAAGCACCAAAATTACATGATTGTATTGTTTAGTGTTACTAACTATATGGGCCGCAAAATTTTGAACACTTTGCAGCTTCCCAATATTCGTATCAGTAGTATTACACCACACCAAAGAAAAGTAGTACAATTTACTAAAAACCAAAGCGTTTATGATTGTTATTTGTAAATCTTCCTTGAAAACATGTTTTATATGGCTTATCTGTCCTAATGGGATTATCCCAACTTGCTTCCTAATTTAGATGTAACTATTTTATTCCTGACTATTTTTTTATCAAATCATCTATGTTAATGTCTAATCTGTATCACTTATTATAAAACTCAGAGAAATCAAACTAATCATCCTGTCTTGTCGCAAGCTTTTAAAACTTTGCACCTTATGCATTAAAGTGAGGAAAAGTCAAGCCTATCCTTCCCTTACCTTATGCTTCATAGTAAAAAATCCACCACTAAGAGAAACAACAGAAACAATCAAACTTATATGAATATTCGTAAAATAGTGATTCAAGGTATAAACCATAATCATGAGGGCAACTGTATTGTGGTTCAACTTTTATCGTTTCTTTGTTCTTGTATGAGTCAATAACGAAAAGCACAGATAACTGATTAAGTTAATTAAGCTACAACTTGCAGACGTTGATACTCTACAAAGAGATTAATTACAATTATTTAATTGCTGTTAATTACCATCCAAAATCTTCCAAGGCAAATGCTTGAATTAAAGGCCATTTTTCAAGAATAAATGGATCAAAAGGAGGCAGTTTATCACCAGGGCTTGCTTCTGCAAAGAAAAACATATTGCTATTACATAAAAAGAGCAACGCAACACAAAAATATATTAATTTATTGTATCACTACTGGGTTGATATAAAAGGTAGGTCTACTGGCCACCACCTTAACAGTGCTAAGAAGGAGCAGGTGTAACCTGTTCTGGGCTCTGGTTGCAACGGACAGTTAACTGCAGTTGTAACAGGTGAAAAGAAAAGTGAGCAAAGAAACTTATCATGCCTGCTTCTCTTTTTTCAGATTGATTGTCACAACTGAGAGCCTGCATAGAATATATAGGCAAGCAAGGGTGTGACGCACTGCCTATTTAGAATGCGTAGAAAAACATCTATGTCACAAGACAAAATAAAATATGATTTTTCTTATAATATACTTACTTATGACGAGTCTGCAACATTTTGACAACTCACTTCTTGTCTTCATTAAGTGATGAGGTTGACTGGTTATGCGTCCCCTTATAAGCCTAAGCCATGATGCTCTGATCTGTACTAGCCGTTTTTAAGTAGCCATGATCACTGAAAACTGAACAAAATTTACCACCTACATGTACTACTTACTGTATAATGTGCTTGTCTTTACACCTGCCAAATGTCTTGTAACATAAACACAACCATACAACAGTGAACCACCAAAGAAACAACTCACTACATCATTGAGAATTGAAATGCACCAATAAAAGCTGTGATGAGTAACCAGTCAACCCCATTGCCTGATGAAGATAAGCACTAAGGACACTATAATCTACACGAGTGACTACATCAGCAAACCAACATTATTACATTTCTCCAAAATGAATACAACAATAACCTTCGTTTGTTACGACACTAGAAAACACTCTTCCTGGTTATACAGATATACTGTGGGATCCCAACCCATGCATTGATATTAGTAAATAAGTAAATAAATAAATAAATAATGATTTGCAGGTAGCACATCCACATAGTGGTTCTTCGTCTACCTGATTCCTGGTCGAATTGGAATTTGGAAATGTTGGTTTTTGAGGAGAGGGGAAAACCGGAGTACTCGGAGAAAAACCTCTCGCAGCAAGGGAAAGAACCAACTACAAACTCAACCCACATATGGTGTCGACGCCGGGATTTGAACCCGGGCCACATTGGTGGGAGGCGAGTGCTCTCACCACTGTGCCACCCTTGCTCCCCACATGAAGAGGAGCCCTGTTTTAACAAAGTATCTATTGCGACAAGTATTGTTATGATTGTATAGATTATCAATTACAAGGCTCTGCTCTAAGGAAAATTGAAGGGAGCCCAGTGCTTTAAACCTGTAAAATCAAGGGTGCCCAGCATTATGACTTGTACAAAAAAGTAAGATTTTCTAGTCGCCCAAGATCAAAAGTTAGGCACCAATAAGGGCCACTGGGCTCCTCTAGAGCACAGCCCTGAATTAAATTAACAAATATGAATAAACAAGGCTTTTTACCTCCATATGGTATACCAAGACAATTACAGCCTTCCACCATGGAAATAAAACTAAGAATCTTGAATTCCTCTGCCTTATCTTCATCATCTTCATACTAGAAATTAAAAATAGTACACTGACACCTAGAACTCCTATATATGATTGCAGATGTACACTGTACTTAGAAAATGCAAGACTCCAGACAAGTTGTCATTAGTTTCTAAAAAAAAGCTGGGGCTGGCAAGCTTTTCACTTTTTATTCAATATTAACTTAGTTATGAGGTATAGCCATCCAGGGTACGCTTTCATAGAACCTGGCCACATGGACCTTAGACAGCCCTACTGCAGTACAGGTCTTGTGGCTTAATATTGTATCCTTATACTTCAAATTTCATTTTCCTCTGTTTCCATCTCATTATCATACATCAACGTACTCAAAAACAAAGGAAAATAAAATCTAAAAACAAGAATACAATAATTATTGAGCCACAACACATGCACATTCTTATCTCGATCTGTTCTATGATTTGGACACCTTTATTATAACAAGATGCTGTGGGAGCATATATAAGGGCGTTGATGTACTAGGGATGTGTGAAGTCTTTTTATGTGTATTAGGGATGTGCGAGTAGTGCAGGAGTGTTGTATATTTTAGGGGTTGGTTGAGATGCATGAAGTGGAAGGTGAAGAGTTATATTGGACCTGAATTAGTAAGATAATGGATGTAGTTTGTTAATCAGTGAATTACTTGTTTCTCGTAGAATTCAATGTGACGTAACAAAAAAAAAATCATTTTGGGTGGTAAAAGTCATTTTAGGTGTTGCAGTGAGGTAGTTGTGGAAGTGCTAATTTGCTTATGAAGGGATAGTGTAGTTACAGTGTGTTGAAGTGATTACATGATTACATGAGCCGGGCTGGCTCACTGTGCAGAGATCCCGGCACTCAGTTAAATGCAACAAAAATCAACTTTGCAATTATACGACAACCATGCCAGTCTGGTTAACAGGGATCCCAGTATTGTGATGCCGCGGTGCACTGCAGACATTCTCGTCACTTGGCTTGTTTAGTAGGCTTGTTTATGTTTGCATGTATTGTGTGCCTATTGCAACTTTGAATCAAAACAAGTGAACTAGATTACTTTATTTGGGCAATGTCCAAATAATTACTGTAAATTAATAATACTCATACCTCAACGCTATTCATACAGTGAATGTGAAGATTTCTCCAATGTGCAATAAACGGTAGCAAATAAGGATAGTTAAGAGGGTTGCAGTAAACATGAACACTTTCTGCCTTGACAACTACAACAACATCTGGCAATAAACAATAATATAAAAGGAAAAAAGCATGAGCATCACAAAATGTATGCAGGCAACTTTGCAAATGCAAAGCTCTATTTTATACAGCCAACTTAATGAAAGCCGTTTACCAACTCTACACATGCCAGGCTTAGGCCTCAAAAAAAATTCTCTACAGGAGCCACACAAGGTTTTCTGGGGTGTTTTAGACAGATACCAATGAGCACTTCATACAGAATTGCCTATAATTAAATAGTTGCATACATGTGCAATGCAACACATTATCAATGCCAGCATACACAGTTTATGAATGAACAGAAATCTGTATTGTAGTTAATTTCATTATTTCATTTTATCGGAATAGGACTTTTATACTTATACAAAACGCATAATAACAACAACTGATCTTGCTTTTCTGAAATAAATCTCTGTTAAGTAAGAATCAAATATGGCCAGTTGGAATAGACCTTTTTACCGATACGGTGGCCATATTGAATTAATTCGATTTCAGGAGTATTATAGGATGCCCAGGGGGCATGAACACATCTCGTTTGTATTTTTGAGCGCTTTTCGGGACATTTTTTCTTAAAGTTTTCTTAGATAAGATTGTGATGGGAAAAAAGATCCTTGTGCCGTGTTTGGATGTAATAATGATCGCCTTTTTTTAGTTTAGTATTGGAAATCTAGTCTTTCACTGTCAATTACGAATCCTCATTATTTTCCATCGATTTATGGCCTGTGTGCTTCACGCTTGGGCCATAAATCGATGGAAAAAAACTTGGTCTGTAATTTACAGTACGGACCGAAAACTCGGCTAATAAGAGGTATATATTTCTGAATGGTAAACACACAGTCATATAAGTACCTATGATTTTTTTACTCTAAGTTATGTTTTGGCTTTATCAAGTGACTTGTACTTGTTGACGGCACATTTCAAACCTTCTTTTCTTTGTTTTCTTTTCATTTCAGAGCTCCACCATCTCGTAGTTTTATTATTCCCCCCAGCGTTTATCTAGACGATCGCCCGGTCTATGATGGACCATACATTTTAGGTCTAGAGAACGCTTCACCGTCTGCAAATTATCCACGCGTGGAGCCAAGTGCAACAGCTCATTTTCCAATCTCAGCTGAACCATTCAGAAAAATCGAAACTGCTGAGCTCTCAGAATAGCAAAAATCAAAAGGAAAAGAGCCACAATCGTCACAATCACCCACTCAGATTCCATGAGGGAATGGTGAAATATTTCGAAACGACTTTAACCAATCAGCAATCATGCACACGACAAGGAATATCTGTATTTATTCTCATCTGCCACCAACTTAACGTTTGATGACACAATTGAATCATGAAAAGCACTGCAGAAAGGTTAAAGTAAACAAGTCCGATTTACCATAGTAAACTTTGTCTACCTTTTTTTAACCATAGTTAAGGCTTTAACACAACACTAAACTCTCAAGTGTGACCTCAGCCTTTGACTAATTAAAATTTTCATTAGTCTTTGCATAAGTCCATTTCACTGGAAGGTGACCAGACATTGGGACTTGATATTGCTTGTTACATTTGAGGGTATTTATAACTTTTAAGAAAGGGTACCTTCTAAATCCTCTTCAGTGATTCGGCTTCCACTACCAGAATAAACCAGAAATAAATAGCACATGAGAACTCAAGATTTAATCTTTGACCTATTATAAACATAATAATAAAGCTAGTTTTTTTTCTTCTTACCCGATATCTGGTGGTGTAAGTTCACAATATCCAAAAAGTAAGAAGTTAAGAAGATGTTTTGTCCCAACATTGTACCTAAATTGAAAACAAACATGTGTGATGTATGTTAATGCCATGCCTGTACTAGGCATGACGGGTAACTAATTAAATCAGTTGTTACACTCAACATGGTGTGGTTTGGTCGTACATTACATGGTACCAGGAGTAAATCGAGTTGAATGACCCGTTAGAGTAGCCATCCATCGTGAAAAAGAGTTCCGTATCACGTTTAAGAAGAAATGGAGGAAATGTCATCGGCAAATACACCAAAAATGGACTGGAACAGCAAGGATTTACCGACTGCGTGGAAGTCGTTTCGACGCCATCTTGAATTTATGTTTGGCGGACCGTTAAAGTCGAAATCGGAGGAGCAGAAATGCAATTATCTCATGATTTGGGTAGGAGAAAAGGGAAGAGACATATATCAGACCTGGACGTTTGGAGATGGAGAGGAGAAAAAGCTTAACAGCTACTACGAGAGGTTCGAAGCCCATGTGAAGCCGAAATTGAATAAGGTATTTGCTAGATACAAGTTTCACAAGAAAGTTCAGGGCGATAATGAGCCATTCGAACAGTTTCTTATTGACCTCAAGCTGCTAGTGAAAGATTGTGGATATGCAGATCCAGACGAAATGGTCAGGGATAGAATTGTCATTGGTTGCAACTCCAAGAAAGTGCGAGAAAAGTTGATACAAGAAGGATCTGAATTGTCGTTAGAGAAAGCAGTTGAAATTGCACTCACACTGGAAATGTCTCAAACGCAACTCAAAACCATGGAGGACGAAGACAGCAAGATTCACGCTGTTAAAGTGAATCAAGCTCGAAGGCAGAGTGAGAAATTGGACAAGAGGAAACTTGGCAGACCGGGAGTTGAACAGGAGTGTGGAATGTGTGGCTACATACACAGCAGTAAAGCAGAATGTCCGGCTAAGGGAAAGAAATGTCTGATTTGTGCCAAGTTAAATCATTTTGCCAAAGTCTGCAAGTCAAGAGAGAAGAGAAGAACTGTCCGATATGTGGAAAAATGCGGAAGTGGCGATGAAGCTCGGACAAAAGAAACCAGCAGCGAAAGTGAAGATGACATGTTTTATGTGGGTTGTATAGACGCAGTAAATGCAGTTAGCCTCAGTGAATGGCGCGAAGAGCTGACCGTCAACAACAAGAAAGTTATTGTTCAGTTGGACACTGGAGCGAAATGCAATGTTATGTCTTTAACGACGTTAAAGACTCTAGGAGGGGAGACAACAATTCAACCTACAGCAGCCAAGTTAAGGTCATACTCTGGTCACCAGATACCTATTCATGGTTGCACAACACTCTTATGCGAACACAAGGACAAAACGTACCCCATGAAGTTTTACATTGCAGAAGGTGATGTGCTGTCCGTCTTAAGTGCACAAGCATGCAAGGATCTCAATTTAGTCCAGCGGGTGAACTCTGTCATAGACTCGTCGGTTATTACTGATGCACGTCCAGATATTCTACTAGAATATCCAGATCTCTTCCACGGGCTTGGATGTTTACCAGGTAAACATACCATCAGAATTGACCCAACAGTCATCCCAGTGGTACATCCACCAAGAAAGGTACCGGTTGCACTGAAGGGCAGAATCAAAGATGAGCTTGAAAGAATGGTGAAAGCAGGAGTGATAGAGAGGCAAATCGAACCAACAGCATGGGTTAGCAGTATGGTTACTGTGGTCAAGCCGAATAAGATTCGCATCTGTTTAGATCCTAGAGATTTAAACCTAGCTGTTAAACGAGAACACTTCCCTATGAAGACGATTGAAGAGATAGTTGCAGACATGCCAGATGCCAAAGTATTCTCTGTGTTGGATGCAACATCAGGATTCTGGCAAATAGAATTAGACGAGGAAAGCTCGAAGTTGTGCACGTTCAACACCCCCTTCGGGAGGTATCGATTTAAAAGGCTCCCTTTCGGAATCAAATCGGCCCCTGAGGTGTTCCAGAGATACATGACCGAGATGTTGGAGGTAAGGTTATCTCAGTCTGCTCTGGTCTGGCCTCAAATTTCTGTTCTCCTGGTGCCCTGTTGCGATTGAGGTGTCGTCTGTTTCTGCGATATTTCCTTCCACTTGCTGTCTCAACTACGTAAGATCTAGGAGTGTGATGTTTGTATGACACTACAGCCGGTACCCACTCGTCTCTGTGTTTCATCGTGACAGTATCTCCAGTTTGAAGTGATTCCAACTCCCGTCCACAGTGTCGATCAAAATAATGTTTTTGCGTTTCTTTCACTTTTTTGAGCTTCCCGACTACTTCTTCCTGTCCTTGCGGTCTCAACAATTCTGCAGTGGTAGGTAATGTTGTTTTCAGACGTCGACCCATCATCAGTTGACCTGGGGACTTGTTAATTGCGTCAAGTGGCGTGGTTCGATAGCTAAGCAGGGCTTTATTTATGTCGACGGACTTTGACATCAAGTTTTTGGTTGTTTGAACTGCTCTTTCAATTTGTCCATTTGATTGCGGGTAGTGAGGGCTGGTTGTTGTGTGCGTGAACTCATAGTCCTTTGCAAACTCCGCAAACTCGGCTGCTCCGAACTGAGGCCCATTGTCGCTTACGACTTCATCGGGTATACCATATCTTGAGAAGTGCTTCTTCAGTGCATTAACTGTCGCCTTACTGCTTTGGTTTTCGAGTTGGTCTACTTCCATCCACTTAGAATAATAGTCAACAGTACACAAGTAGTGATGACTGTTCATTTCAAACAAATCTGTGCCTATTTTTGCCCATGGCCTGTTTGGGGAATCATGTGGTATCATTGGTTCTTTGGCTTGCTGTCTCTGGTGCTGACTGCATGTATAGCACTTGGCTACTTTGTCTTCAATTTGCGTCGACATCCCTGGCCAGAACAGCACATCTCTCGCTCGCTGTTTGCACCTGACAACCCCAAAGTGCCCCTCGTGTATTTTGTCTAACAGAAATTTGAGGCCAGACCAGAGCAGACTGAGATAACCTTACCTCCAACTAACGTGCAGAGGGAAACCGCTAAGCCAGTAGCTAAGCCAAGCCAAGCCGCTAAGCCAGTAGCGGCTGCAGAAGAACCTGTTACAGTGACCAGGTCGGGACGTTTGGTTAAGACCCCATCATACCTAAAGGACTGTTACACTTGAAGGGAATGGAGCAATTGAATGGAACGTTGAATGCTGAATGCGAACTTGTGAATTTGAACTTACGAGTTTTTGAACTGATTTCGAACTGATTTTGTTATTTTTTTTTTTTTTGTGTGTGTTATTTTCCATTGTTTATTATTAGTTCGGTCTTTGTTGGAGAAAGAGAGATGTGATGTATGTTAATGCCATGCCTGTACTAGGCATGACGGGTAACTAATTAAATCAGTTGTTACACTCAACATGGTGTGGTTTGGTCGTACATTACACATGAAAGAATTTTATTTATTTTATTTTTTATTTATACATTTTGCCACATAGAATAAATATTACAGAAAAAATTTGTTTGCTAAGATTACAAATTTACAGGGCAGCAAGAGCTACAAAAAAATAGTTCAAAGTAAGCAACTTAAGTTTTGTAATGGTTAAAGTAGCGAAGAAGCCCAATAGAAGCTACAAAGCTTGAAGAAATTGGGCTCAAGATCCTCATATTTAATTATGATTTAGTGTAAGCTGCCATATCGTGGTCAGGCGAGTTTCATTTAGAGTTCTCATGATAAGTTATTCTTTAAATGAAGTCTTGAATCTAGAGTAACTTGTCAGTTGCACAAGATTATGGGGAAAGGAGTTCCATAGTTTATGTCCTCCTAGTTGGAGGATTTTAAACTGTTTAAGGTATCATCCATCCTTAAGCACCCTCCCCGCGTTGATCGGCGCTAGCGCTTTTGCTTTTAATAAATACCCCCATAAACCGTACATTTTCTGAAAGCTTAATAGTGCCAGATTATTGCTTATTCCTTTTAAAAAATCAAAATATTAACGCAATTCAGAAATGAGAAGATTTTTGTGAAAGTGGGTGTCGCTGTGAATTTAAGTCCAGGCCAGCCAAAAATAAACGGGAGAAGCCAATTAAGATCGCATTCGCTTCTTAACACGTTTGACTAAAAAACCGTGTCTCAGATTTTTGTCAAGTGCATTTGTTCTGTTATTATAAGCAGGTGAAGTTAGGGATAGCAAATCATTAGCACTACCTGTGAAAAAAATACTCTAACTCAAAAACGAAAAAAGAAATCAAAATTTGCAGACACGGTTTTTTAGAAAAACTATCTGACAGCAAGTTGGCCAAATTTCAGCCAAATTGGTACACGGGTTGCCGACTTGGAGTTTAAAACGTACCCTCAACTTGCCCTGATTTTCATTTCGAGAAAACAGGGGAAAAAGAGTTTTGGCGGCGTGATTGCCCGTGACGAGATTATAACAGATTATAACACCAAAGCTGTCAATGTTGATGCATACCAGAAAAGGGACAACAATAGTGACACAGCAGGAAAAGGTTACAAACGAAACCCAAGAACAGATGAACAGTTTATTTCAAACGCTCTGCTCTGTTCGATCCTTCTGTTGTCGAGAAAGCATCTTTAGTTATTTGCGACGGGCAGTTTTCATTTTGAGCCAAGCCAACTTTTACTCGATACATTTTCTAAATGTTCGACACTTCCCTGGAAAAATCGACAACAAACCGCTTCCTGAAGTTTTTCTTGAGGCTGCTCTCCCGCTACAATAGACTTTCAAAAAAGTCCTTCGTCCGATTTTTATATGGCGCGGGACCGATCGCGAATTTGTCGCTCGCTTGGTCGCTTCGCAGCTTAAAAAGCTTGCTCCATTCGCTAAGAAACTCGTGAAACTCGATTTCGCAGTAGTTTCAATGGGTTTTTCAGAAGCTTTGTCATCTTTTAGCCATTTTTCTTGATTGTAGTAGGAGCCCTTATCGCTCTCTGCTAATTTCGAAACCCACACTTTGCAAAACGATTTTGCCGTCTTCTTTCGTCTTGGAGTCAAGGATGAAAACGGACAAGCTCTTTTTTCTTCTTTGGAGGCATTCACTTCCAAAATCGAGGGAAAAACAGTGAGCACTATACTTGTAGATCACGATTTCTGTCAAATTGCGTGATAAGCTTTGTTCAACAGCGGCATGCGCATCAAGTATGACAGGACTTGTCAACGATCAATTAAACTAATTAGCATAGAAAAAACTTTTGCGCTCCATAAGTCTGCACAGAAAAAACATTTTTTCCTGGAAGTTTTTGTAAAAGAAAGCTCTTGTTGAGCTCTACTTAATCATCTAAAAATTGAAAATTTCGAAAAATGATGGTTTTTTACCCTGGATGATACCTTAATGTTGGTTCTACAGAAATATAGCAGGTAGTTATTAGCATTTCCAGTATATGTGTTTACTTGGTGATTAGTACCAAAGATGGTGTTAAAAGTATTAGGAAGGAGGTTATTATGATATGAGTACATAAAACAAGCAACAAAGAACGCACTTATGTATGTTAAAGATTTCAAGGACATTAAGAGTCCGAAAAAGAGGTGCAGAATGGGCAAGATATTCAGCTCCACAAATGATTCTGACAATCCGTTTCTGTAGGTAGAGAAGCCTATTCAAATTGGATGGATACGTTGAGCACCATGCATTGTTACAGTAGTTAAGAGACGGGTAAACCAATGTATAGTATAAGGATAACAAAGATTTAGAAGAAAGAAAGAAACGAGCCTTACTTATGATTCCTAAAGTCTTTGATACTTTTTTAGTAACAGGACTTACATATGAAATTCCTAAGGAAGATGCTGATCTAATAAAACACCAAGAAACTTTGTCACTTGAGGTTCTTTAGTTCTGAAGAAAGTTTGGCAATTTGTGACTTCAAAAGCTCAATATTTTCTTTTTTCAAGGTAGCTACTTTTTCTGGCATGATTAATAAGCCAGAAATAACATAAAAACATACAAGAAGTAAACAAATATGTCGATTTCAAGGTGAGGTCAAAAAGCCAAGGCCATCTTGCTTGCTCGCCGCTGACCACTGTAACTTACAGAGAAATCCCTCAGGAATGATACTATTGACTCTAATAATATTACCATAGAGCTGTAGATCTTCATTTTTTGTTAACACAAATATTGTCTACTGTAGACATTTATCAGTATGTTTCATTGACGAAACCCTGTTTTACAGTAATACTGTACAAGCGTGTAGTTGAAATCTTACCTGCTATCCACACCTAAAAGGAAAATAATACATTCAATAAATTTTGAAACCTTTTTAGCAACATCAGATAACAAATACACAGAATGCTAAATAAGCTTTCTAACGTAAGAATCATCAATACCTGAGTGAATTTTTTATATTGAAAAAAATAATAATATTCTAAGAACCTCTAAGAAATTTCTGCAGTATTTGATAGGAGATCTATAGGAAGACAAAACAAAAACCATGGGAAAAAACAATGCACAAGTGTATCATTATTGACAATATTTTGGATGGACGTCAAATGCAGAAAAATGTGAAATCGCAAGGATTATCACAAACAAGATAGCATAAATAAACACATACATTTTTTGAGATACAGAGCGACTATGAGGGATTGTAGCAGGGGTATATGCAGGGGTGGATCTAGGGGGAGGGTGCACCCCCCCCCCCCCCCCCAAGATGACCTGGGCTTTCTAATACAACTGATATTCTGTAAAATATAGAAATATGTATGATTTGTATTCTCTGCAGTTCACATTATTTTGGTGGCTAGTCAAATGCCTTCTTTGTATTCACTTTTAAAATTTGTTTACGTCACCAGTCAGTTATGCCATTCCTAAGTGGTGCATCCCCTCCTAAGAAAAATCCTGGATCCCATGCCCCTGATATGTGCTACAACATGTAACTCTCCAAACTGTACACACATGTAAAAAATGGGAAATGTACCAGAGTTTAATAAATGCTATCAAACAAAAAGAGAAGCAGTAACAGACTTACCAAGGATACAAAGAATCCCATCTATGGCACCCAAAGGACTTCTGCTGCACTTAATTAGGTCTTGAATTCTCCTCAGTCTGGTTGAACTAAACAAAAAAAAGATACCAATGAACCCCTCCACAATGGCCACCTTGAGGACTGAGAAGAAAGTGGCCATTATGGAGAGGTCACCACAATAGTATTGCAAGTAAATCCTGAGGAAGTTGCAAAAAAAGTTTCCAAGTCTACATTTTTTAACAACAACAACAACTTTATTAAGCCTTAAAGAAATACATTTACACATTCACACTGCCTATAGTTCACGGCAGGCAGTGTGGCGACGCTACATACATATAATATATACCAAAATAGATTTAATAAAGTTAAATTCACTAGCAAAGAAAAGTTATTACAATCATAAATTTAATGAAGCTAAAGGTAATATCAGGGCTAGATGGACAATGAAGTAATATATAAAACAAATCAAAAGCGAGTGTAACACATCATTTCAAACAATATGAACAGTCACGGATCCACATTTGATAGCCGAAAATTTCAATGACTATTTTGTAAAAATATAAGGACAAAATCTGGCTAAAGAAATACCAACCCATCATTAATTCCCTTAGAAGTTTTTTAAAGCAGAGATGTTCTGCTTCAGCATTTTTAGATCCAGTAACAGATGACAAATTAATTTCATTAATAAGGGTGTCTATATCAGCATTGATAGCCATCCTGGCTTTGAAGATTGAGAAATAATAGATTGTGTATTTTTTTCTTAAAAGCATGTTTTAGAAGTTTTCTCAGATTCTCAGGGATACTATTCCAAATTTTAGCCATGATACTAGCAAAAGAGTTTTTGTATGGTTTAGTCGAAAGTATTACCAGCTGAAGAGGATCGGTGATGTAATAATTATTACAGCATATAACTTGACTTGTCGGGGTGAACATATCAGAGATGTTAGAGGGTGCGGAATTATTTGAGACATCAAGCATCAAGATAGAGGAGAGCTTGAAATATAGCATAGATATTCACATTTTATTAGAGGAAATGAAGTATGGAATAGGGTAAGTTCGGTACTGGGTAAAGTTCATTAATTGAACCACCCTTTCTTGGAAAACTAAAATTTTTTCTACATGGGAACGAGCAGCTAGGCCCTAGGCGACAAGACCATACAACAGATAAGGATATACATGTATATGGGACCTGTAGACATGCTGAAGTGTTGAATATGGAGCAGGGATGTCACTAAGATTTCAAGTTGCCGGATAAACACAACAAGTAGGCAGGGAATCAAACAGCTAGGGATGTCTTTTGGTTCTAGTTTTCTTCTATTTTCCTATGCGACAAGCCGGGGCCATGTTCATAATAGCCAGGGGGAGTTTCCGGCCCCCAGCTCTTAACGACAGCCCTGTGGAGTAAAATGTCTAAGCCTAGCAATGATTGCGATATATCTTCTTATCTTTGAAGCAACATGACCTATATGTTACTAACTGCAGGTGAGATGACTATCAATTATTAGGACCCGTAAATATTTGATATAATCTTTGCATTTTAAAGTAAACTATTAACCCATTCGCCCCTGAACCGCCCGTAACCGCCCGTGCGGATCCAGGTCTTTTCTACCCTTTGTGACGTCATCAGTTTTAACGGTCAAGGACAACTTTCTTCGTTAACTTGTGCAGAGTGAAGAGATCTTTCAAACCATACCAGAATGAGCACAATTCAGTCAAGGACACCGGAGAAAGAAGCAAAAAACCACATGACAAGGGCCTGAAAATCTCCATGAAAATCTTGTTCCATTACCCACCTACCTTTCCTTTCACCTAATCCTAAGATCCGAAATGCTTTCCTAAAAACTCTTCCCACCAAAATGAAGCCTACTAAATGCCCAGCAAGAGAAAAAAAAAATGAGGCAAGAAAAGCGAAAAAAGAAGGGAGGAGAGAAAGCGAAAAGTAAATGTCAAGACTGCTGTGTCACTTTTAAACCCAAAAACTATGTCGAAATTTTGCTTTCTGCGCATGCCCGAACTTCGCAAGCTGATATTTTGCATCTGGATCAGAAGGCCGCCAAGTGTACGACCTGTAAACCGGTTTGTGGTAAGTTTTAGCTCTTTATAGCACGACAGTGACCAGAAAACCACTCGACTAGCTTCAAAACGCGTTTTTCGGCAAAATCTCCAGGAGCGAATGGGTTAAGGTGTATGATTATCATAAATCTTAACACTTACTTAATGATTTAATCGTTTTTGGTAAGGATGAAAGATAACAAAGGGAGAGTTTACTTGCATTTAGCCACTTGCAAACTTTCGATAATTCGACTTCACAGTAGTTTCAAGAGACTTCAATTTTTTATCGGCATATAGTAAGTTAGTGTCATCAGCAAAAAGATGAAACTCTAGATTATCCGAAGCATTATATATGTTATAAATATAAATGACAAACAGTAAAGATCCGAGGACAGAGCCCTGAGGGACCACAGATAGGGTTATCTCCTTTTTTAGAAACGCGAGATTCTATCCGTGTTGATTGAGTTCTTTCAATCAAATAAGAGTGGAACCAATCATAAATAACAACATAAACTCGGACATAGTGATTAAGTTTCTGCAGGTGGATATAATGATTGACAGTGTAGAACCCTTTTTGTAAGTCGATAAATACACCACACAAAAACTTCTCCTTATCCAAATTTTCCTGAATCTTGTGCTACAATCTAGTGCGTTCTGTTGAGCAATGATCCCGAAAACCATACTGTTTCTGGTAGAACATATCATGTTTGTTAAAAAATGACTTAAATTGACTGTACATGATTTTTTCAAACACTCAATCAAAAATTCAGAGAAGGGATATAGGTCAATAATTACATGGTTCAGATTCATCCCCATCTATATAAATGGGAATAATTTTGAAGTACTTAAGTTTAGAGGGAAAGTGACCTTTTTGCTCTGAAATGTTTATCAAAGTTGCAAGTGGTCTGGCAACAATGTATTCTTGAGCACTTTAGTAAGCGTGTAGGACATGAATACAAACCATAAGCTTTATTTGACAGTATCAACATTAGCTCTAGCTCTATTTCCTCGGCCAGGACCGGATCGAAAAGAAAAGAATCATTATAGCCACTTGGTAAGTATTCTGAAAATCGCCTATTACTACTTGGCATTGTTAGCGGCAATTTTATGACCAACAGCGGCAAAATGAGCATTTAAGATGTTAGCTTGTTCAAGTGGATCATAAGACAGACCTTGAGTTCATGGACACTTGATTACAGTAAAAACCCACGTATAAGAACCTACATTTTTCCACCTTAGCCTAAACAGGTCCTTATAGAAATGGTATTTGGTGGGACTTTAGGCTACTTAGGTTCTCAAATAGGTTCTTAGTTTGATAGGGGCACAAGCAATCAGCCCAGATAACTACTACAAGGCATAATTTTGTGATGTGGAATATATTGCTGTATTAAATAATTATCTAGAATACAGTTTAAATGATAACCATACAGCAAATTTATCTTTCCAAAGTACTACCATGCATGTCTTTTATGCTGCACTGTCCATACAATGCTGTGCCACATTTTGAATCTCACTGACTCCTAGAAATTGAATATTACTGAAACCTAGACTAAATTTTTTTTTTTTGGTATTTTCATCTGCGCCTTCATTTTTGTAAAACAAGAACCTATAGAAAATTTTGGGCCAAATAGGATCCTATGAAAAGGGGGTTTAAAGTGAGAATTTTAGCCTAACAGGTTCTTAAATCTTAGGTTCTTATACGTGGGTTTTCACTTTACACAAAGGCCTTTTTTTACATTTTCTTAATTTATTACTACTGTAGACACACATGCATTTTTGTAACAAGTCCTTTTTTATAGGCTTATCAATGTCATGTGTTTAAATGAAGCTTTTCACCTTCCCTTTTCACTTTTTACTTTATCATCAGCCTAACAAGCAACATTCAATGCAAATAAGAAAGATATGATAAACTTCGTTTTCTAAAGTTCTCAATTTTTTCCTAAAATGAATTATTTCTTTTCACAGTTGTAGGAGCAAAATCTCAGAAGATTCTTTCAGTCAGTTTTAATCTCTAGATTTACACCGAGTAAAGGTTCTTTCATTGAAAACTGTCCTATTTGCAAAAGGCTAAACAACTGGTTCACAAAGCATTAAGTACAACACAGACACAAGACATGACTTCAGACAGGGCCATTTGATCAGCTGCAGTACTATTGACCCTACAGGTTCAATAAAAAAAGTTGTGCAATATTCTCAGCTAATAATTATGTTTCAAAAAAATGTAAAATTTGGAAACACTAGTTTAAAAATCAAGAATTTTATGTAACACTGGCTGCTTAAAAAACTTGGTGGATGAAAAAAAAAGGGAAAATCCTAGCATTTAAAGAAAATTTTGAAAATCAAGTTTAAGAAAATATTTTTCAGCAGTTGAAGGACAGACTATGGCTTTTTCCATTTTTCACACCTTGAAGAAAATTTCAATAAACTTCAAATCAAACATACAAAGTGGGTTGTTCTGTAGGCAAGTTAATTGCTAAAAAATACTACTGTCATTTGAATTTTAGAGGAATTTTGTATTTATAGTAAAGTATAATGCCAATTCAAGAGGCTGGCTGATTGGACACTCTAAATCTGTCTCAACATTTGTGAAGTATTGTGATGTCAGATAATTGAAAAATTCCTTTTATATTGACAACTCAAATTTATACCAAAATTCTCTCTAAAGGTGAAAAAACAGATAAAATACACCTGCAATGGATATTTATGTGTGGATACACAGTTGCAAAAAAGTGATAAATCAGACCACAACAAACCCATCTATACTGACAAAAAGGTTAACAAATTACACTGAAGCTACTAAATTAAATTTTCAGTTCACCATTGCAGTAAGTCAAAAGATAATGCTTCACTTGATTTGCTTTAGCTTATTTTAAGGAAAAGGAATATGCCATACATTTATTATTCTTTTTGTAATCTGGCAATTAATGTCTTACACATCTCACATGTTCATAGTCAGCAGTCTGATTTATGGCAAAATAGTTCTCAGCTTAAAAATTACGGCCCAATATAATGGACAATAACAACAACTTAAGGGGTTAAAATATCACTTTAAACAATAGTTGGGGACTCTTTAAAGAAACAGGTACAATTAAATATTTTATCTCTTAAGTTACTCCTACTTTCTTTTTCTGTATGACATAGCTGCAAAAATCTTTTAAGGTATGAGACCAACATACCTAATAAGTGAGTGTTGGTGCAGCCTGGGTTTGACCCAACGGCCTCCAATTATCCAGTTGAGCTAACTGGGCAGTGATTGTGTGGCTGATAAATAGAAACTTGAATAAAGGCTACATTTACTTGAAAGAAAAACACGCTCTTTTGCCATCAATTTACTCCCCAGAAGGCTGGAAATCACTTTTAGGGCTTTGAAATTTCAAAAAAATCTGGGAAACATGCCCCCAGACCCCCCTAGAAAAGAGAAATAACAGCCCCTTGTTGATACAGTTGGGTACTGTTTAAGAATCTTTA
This sequence comes from Porites cylindrica, assembly GCA_964035525.1. Taxonomy (NCBI): domain Eukaryota; kingdom Metazoa; phylum Cnidaria; class Anthozoa; order Scleractinia; family Poritidae; genus Porites; species Porites cylindrica. The sequence goes on along the minus strand of OZ037778.1, from coordinate 52,824,993 downwards.
GAATGATGGGGAGTGAAGAAATATCTCTCAGTTCTTTGGGCAGATCATTCCAAATCTTAGATCTAAATCTGAAAGACCTTTGACAGGCAGCAGATTTGAAGTGGAAGCAATGTCAAGCTGGTGATTATTATGTGTCTGACAATCACTTCCTGTGCACATTTTGCAAAACTTACTGCACAAGTCAAGGGGTAAGGCCATTAATGCACTTGTTCATGAGAATCTCTCTAATGTGGCAGTTGGTCAACAGGTAGCCATTTAAAGGGGCTGTGTCACAAGGACATCACTTTTTTTGCATCAATTCTGTACTGAAGTCATTACACAGAGCCTTTACCCATATACAAAATGCTCAGGCTAAAGAGTTATGAGGAAGATATCAAACATTAATAATTTGGTGGGAGGGGGGTGGAGGATTTTTGCAGACATACACATGTAATGTTATTTGAAAAAGTTGGGTTTCCATCCATGTCCATCCTTGCCATCCGCAGCAACGGACATTGCAAAAACAGATTCAATGCCTAAATACAGTCTTCAAAAACAAAACAGTACCATTAGTTTTGAAATTCAATTGCCGCAAAGACAAGCTGTACCTCTTTAAAAAGCATGCAATGTATCATGGTGGCCCCTGGCGACTCCTAGAGGAGGCTAGAAAATCTTAGTTTTCTCATGGAAATCATGTCTGGCAACCTGAATTTAGCAAGTTTAGAGCATTGGGCTCCCTTCAATTTCTTAGACCACAGCCTAAAGCATGACATAGCCCCCTTAAGTTGGCATTGGCCTGAAGTGATGTGTTTGCATTTTCCTTGTGCATATTGCAATTGTGCATACAAAGTTCTAAATTAATAGCTTGCAGTTTCTTGATGTCTGACGATGATGTGTTTGACCAGACAACAAAGCAAAACGTGAGCTTTCTGAAGGCTGAGGCAGATATCATAAGCAGCAACATATTACTGTCAAAGGCAAGCAGTTATACATTCTGTAGATCTAACAGGGCCATGTATAAAGAGACAATCTTACTACTGTACACTTTGAAGGTTAGATAATGATAATAATGACTCCCAGATCCTTCACTGCTGTGACCAGTTCCCAGGTCTCTCCTAAGCAGTTAAGGCTTATGTCTGAGATTGGCCTCTTAATCAGTTGGCATTTACTAACTACCACAAACAAATAATTGAATGTAAGCAATCATTGTATGAACCATCCACTTGTGAAAAGTGATTGTTAAGAGAGGTTGCCTTTTATGTTAGTTTCAGTTTCAACCTTTTTTCTACATTGCCAGTGTCATTAGCTACACCAGCATGTATACACCTACACTGTATTTCAAAAAACGTTGTCGAAAGAAAAGCAGAAAGTTTAAGCCAAGACCTAGAGGTAAAATGGGGTTCTTATAATGACCCGCTACAGGTCCTATAGGAGGTTTGCAGCCACTCAAGAGAACAGTGTGGAACGTCTTTCTGTAAGTGGGAGTATTTCTAAACATTGGACAATTCTTAAAACAGAGGTGGTTGGAGGGCCTTCAAACAGTACGGAGCTTAAGCAAATACAATGGCGACAAAAGAGACTGTGAACAACAATAGGTTAAAATGAGCAAAACAACAACTTAATTTGCATGTGCATCACACTTTTTTGTCCATGGCTGTTGTTGACCAACTACAGCTTGAAATTTCTCATGTTTTATAGGGGAAGTGAACAGCAGACCACAGCTTTCTTTTCTTTTTTTTAACTTAAAACTAGTCCTTTAGAATTCATTTCCAGAGGAATTGCTAGCATTTCAAAAATTGAATGAGGTGGAACGTGGTTGTCCACACATTCTCACATGCTGGTGTAGTGCAGAATGTTACCTGCAGTAGACTTTGGCGAGCTTTAATTAATTCTTTCGCCCACTTCATTACAATGTTAAGCAAATTGACAAAATGTAAAATTTAATGACATTTTTCCTTGCTAATTAGCTGAACAAATTGCTTTCAAAGATGGGAATAAGCAAGAGAGCACTTCAACTGAAACGTAAGTTTACCATGTGCTTTTTTAAAAACTAAAATAAGTATGGTTCAGTATAAATGACGAATAAAAATCAGCAATCAGTTTAGTGGAGTGAGTGTTTTCCAGCAAAAGACGGATTTGAAACAACCCACATTACCTTGCGGTCTTGGCTTGAAGAATTTTTGCTTTTCTTGCGACAACGCTTTTTGAAATAGCTGCATGTGCATAGTTATTCTGGCAAATGCAAGTACAACTATACCATGCACAAAATAGGATTACCATTTCCCTTTTTTTTTGGTTATTACGCTTGAATGGCATAATAAGGAAAGTGCACGATCTCTGCACGAGAATAGTTCCCTTTTTTCACTCATACCATACATTCATAATTTATTATTGGGCTGCCCATAAGGGCAATGACCAATCAAGAAATGAGAAGCAACATTCTTTCTATGTCAAAAAAAGACAAAATGGTTGGTAGACAGAACTCCCAGAGGGCTTTGCATGCCTCATTCCCCATTCAATGGAGCCAATTTTTGAGGAAAGGGGACAGGTCATTTTAGGTCATCTGGCGAAAAGATTTGGACGTCAATTTGAAAACACAAAATTATTGCATGGAGTTATTGGCCCTATATCTACTTCGAATAATTATCCAGATACAGTATTATTTTGACGATTGTATTAGCCTGTGTGGGAGCTGCTCAGTAGAAACAATGCCCTCCCACGTGTAATGGCGTGACCGCATGCGTGACACGCCTAATGATTAGTATGCATATTAGGTGTTATTGGTTTAGAACGTGCAGGTTGTATCATCACGTACGTAGTAAAGGATTGTGAAAGACCTACGATGTAAGCTCGACATTAAATTGGCGACGAGGTAAAAGCGGAATGGCGGTAAACATTGGATACAAACAATTTCCCGAATTCGACGTTTGGAATGACCCCGAAACGGTATACGCGCGCTTCTCAAAATATGCTAAGCGGTTTAAGAACAACCACTTGAAAGCCTACAACATCACAGACAAGCACCAACAAAGATCATTGTTCCTAGATTCGATAGGCGAAGCCACACTAGATATATTCGAACAGCTTGACGATACGGGAACGGATTTGGATGGAGCTATCACCACACTTCTGAACAAGTTCAAAGAATCGCAAAACCGGCTGTTCAATATACACAAATTTCGTTGCACTATACAGGGAAAAGATGAAACCTGGGACTCGTTCATCGCTAGGCTAAAAGCAGAGGGCAAACACTGTGATTTTCCGGCAGGGTGGTTGGATACAGAGATATTAATGGCCATGATAACGAACGGCAAATCAAAGAGAGTGAGAAGAAAGCTTTTGCAAGACCAACTAACGCTAGCTGAAGCTCTCAAATACGCTCGTGGCCTTGAGAGTGCGGATCAACACGCTACAAGAGTAGAAAACCAAACGACGACCGAAGTGACTGTCAAGCAAGAAATCAATAAAACCACTGTTGACAAAGGTAGAGAAAAACTGTGTTTTAATTGCGGGAAACGTTGGCCACACCAGGGGAGGCAAAGAAAATGCCCGGCTTTTGGAAAACAGTGTACGCGATGTGGCAAAAGAAACCATTTTGCAAAGTGTTGCAAAAACAAGCAAGAAATTAAATTAGCACAAGGAGGCGAGCAAATATCTGACACATCGTCGGACAGCAGTGATGAAGAGTCCACGTGCACGCTGCAAGAGGTGAACCCCGTGGGACAGTCACACAATAGGCCCCTAAAAACAGTGCTAATTAGCGGAGTTGACATTACGGTACTACCGGACAGCGGTGCTACGGTCAACGCTATGGATGAGGCAACGTTCAAGAAATACGGCCTAGACAAAAGAGTAAAGGTTAGAAAGTCAAGAGGCCAAATAAAACCATACGGGGCAGCGTCAAAAGCAAACACCCTGCCTGTTCTGGGTTGTTTCGAAGCGCTTACGGAATCTAAGACAAAGATGAAAGTGATCACGTGGCAGCTAATAAAAGGAGACACCCGCACCGAACCTTTGCTCGGGTACAATGATGCGAGAGACCTCGGAATGATTCTTGTGACCAATTCAATTGCAACAGAAAGCAATCAGCCAGAAGGGACAGACAACCTGAAAGAAGTGTTAGAGGAATACAAGGACCGGTTTCAAGGAATTGGAAAGCTAAAAGGAATCCAGGTCGATTTGAATGTAGACCCTGATTTTAAGCCGGTTGCACAGCCACCACGCCGGCAACCGTTCAGCGTACGTCAGAAGATGGAAGAAGAAATAAAGCATCTTATTGATCAAGACATCATTGAAAAAGTCAATGAACCTACAGGATGGGTGTCACCGCCTGTGGTTACGCCCAAGAAAGATCAGAGCCAGATACGTCTGAACGTGGACATGCGCGTGGCAAATCAGGCAATACCCCGCAGACACACCCAGCACCCCACAATAGACGACGTGGTCAACGAGCTGAGTGGGTCAACGGTGTTCTCCCACCTGGATATGAGCAAGGGATACCACCAACTTGAACTCAAAGAAAGTTCGCGGAACGTAACGACCTTTTCAACTCACATTGGCTTGTACAGGTATAAGAGGCTCAACTATGGTACAAGGTCAGCGGCAGAGATATTTCAAGAGACGATCAGAGAGGAATTGACGCATGACCTGAAGGGAGTTTTCAACATAAGTGATGACATCATTGTGCATGGGCGTGACAAAAAAGAACACGATGCAAACCTGGTAGCATTACTCGAGAGAAGCCGCGAAAAGAATGTCACATTCAACAGAGCAAAATGTGAATTCAGAAAAGATCGCGTGGTCTACTATGGCTTGATGTTCTCTAAAGATGGAGTATCTCCAGACCCATGCAAAGTGAAAGCCATTAAATCTGCACGACGCCCTAGAAATGCAGCCGAACTTAACTCATTCCTCTGTACGGTCAGATATAGTTCGCAATTCATGGAAGCCAGACAGTATCAGAAAGCGGCGTGCAAACTGGGTGAGCTAGTGACCGGAAAATTCGAATGGAAACCGGAACACTCAGAAGCATTTGAGGAACTTAAGAACATGCTCAGTTGCTCTCTGTATGCCTTGATTCCCCGGTTCACTTCATCCCCGGGTGTCACTTTCCGGTGCTCAAATCAGATAACGGACCGCCCTTCAACAGCCATAAATTTGAAGAATACGCAAAAGAGGAGGGGTTTAAGCACCGGAAAGTGACACCCGGGTGGGCAGAAGCCAACGGCGATGTAGAAAGGTTCATGCAGAGAGTAAAGAAGACCGCTCGGATCGCCTCTTTGGAAGGCAAACCCGTGAGGGATGAAGTGAACTGGGGAATCAGGGCATACAGAGCAACTGAGCATGCGACAACTGGAGTCAGCCCGAACAAGCTCATGTTCGGAAGGGAATTACATGGAAAGAACCCTGAAGTCAAGGGACAGCCTAAATACAGGGATGACACGATGATCCGCTGTCGGGACCGAGAACAAAAACAGAAGATGAAACAATATGCTCATAAAAGAAGACACACAGCCGTGATGAAAATTAAAGTCGGGGACACTGTGTTGTGCAAGCAGGAACGTAAAAACAGCCTGACCCCTCTGTATGACCCGGAGCCTATGGTAGTCATTGGCGTCAAGGGAAGCTTGGTCACTGCCAAGAACAGTGTCAGGATTCGCACCAGGAATTACGCCGATTGGAAACTGCTCAAAAATGGTTGTAGGGAATCACCGCGGTGTGATAATTCTGACAGCGGTGAGGCATTTGAACCGGATGAAGTTATAATTGAATGTCCAGAGCAATCCTTAGCAGGGCCGAGTGGGGATGCATTGCCAGCAGACAGACCCTTAGCAGGGCCAAGTGGAGATGCAGTTCCAGCGGACAGATCCAGTGAATCAAGGCAAGGTCATGAGCAGCCAAGAGCAAACAGCGACACAGCTGAGTACGAGAGTAGGCAGAGATCTCGGCAGCCCAGATCAGACCGTGACACAGAGCGAAGACATGTGCCCTTGGACAGGCCCAGAAGGAAAACAAGATCCACAAAGGACACTAAATATAAGGACTTTATTTGCGAATAGCGAGAATTTGCGTGTCTACTAGCTACATTAGAGCCTGTAAAGGACACAAGGGCTTACTCGTTATTAGCAACATTTAATTTATTTAGTTTATTTATTTATTTTTGTTTGCTGTTTTCGTTCGCACCGTTGCGTCCCATCCACGTGATGGGGGGAGAGATGTAATGGCGTGACCGCATGCGTGACACGCCTAGTGATTAGTATGCATATTAGGTGTTATTGGTTTAGAACGTGCAGCTTGTATCATCACGTACGTAGTAAAGGATTGTGAAAGACCTACGATGTAAGCTCGACATTAAACCACGGTCCTCACGGGAAAAGTTTTGACTTGTTACAAAATTATTCTCTGCCCGTGTGTGAAAAGTCTTTCCTTAAGAAAGGAATATGCTATTTGTAGATCACCCTGTCAAATAGCAACATATTCACTTGGAAAGTCAGAAGGGCTTTAAATGCAACATCTTATAGAAATAAAACTAAAACTTTACTTTGTGAGTTTTAAGAAAGAGAAAATTCGGCTCATCCTTGGTGTAAGAACCTGTTAAACGCACCGGTGACATAAAACAAAGAAAACAAAGAAGTCAACACCATAAAACCTAGAAAAACAAAAGGTACAAAACAAAGAAAAAGTTCACAGGTTCTTACACTGAGGTAAACCTGAAAATCACTGTTAAAAAAGGACCAAAATTAACCCTGGCACATTTTATAAGCGTAGAATGACAATAATTTTTGGAATTTCCGGTTAGATCACGTTTTATTTATTTATTTTATTTATTTATTTATTATTTTATATATTATTTTCCCACAATAAAGATTACACAAGCATTACATTATACAAAGATGTGGCGAGGGGACGTTAGTCATGTTAGTACCATCATGCCATATTTTCGGTGGCAGAGGGATGGGGGAAGGAGGTGAGTTGTGGAAATGTCCCAGTTAAAAATAATGCCAATCGTTTCTTGCTTCAAAAGGCTATCTCTATCCTAAGGCTGTCTCTATCCTATAAGGAGTAGCTATACACTCAAGCAGGTAAGAAGGGTAATTAAAATCTATACTTCCCAAAATAATAAACGACTGCATCATGCAGTTGGCAGCCCAATGAACCCCTACTATATGGGGGTCTTATTACATAGGAAATGCCCTTCTCAAACTCATTAATAATTCATAAAGAAAATTCAAAGGAAATTAATGTTTAATGAGTGTTTGGATGTCTGATGAAAAACTGCTCATATTTGCATCCTTAATTTCTCCTTCAAAAATGATTTTGTTTGAGAAGAAATATCAAACCTTCGACACAGTGTTTCATCACCAGATGAAACACCTCGAAGTTCGTCAAAAATACTCCGCTGCGCGTCGTATTTTCAACTCTCTTCTCGGTGTTTCATCTGGTGATGAAACACTGCATCTCATGTTTGATATATTACTTCAAAGTTCCCAAAAACTACACAAGGCATCAGGAGTGCATAATAATTGCAAACAACCATGTCAAGTTCACCAGAAAATTCTCATCACAAACTACAGTGTTTTAGTGAAATTCCTATGCGGCGAATAAGTTAACAGATACCGAAAGAATAAAAAGCACCTCCCTGAAAGTAAAACAGATGTAATTTTAAAAAATGGATCAGGTCTCTCCTTATACAAACAGACTAAAATGACTGTTTTCACTCATTTTACTTTCACTTTACTGCTTTAACACTTCAATTCCAAAGTTTACCCAACCATCCACTGAATTATCCTTTAAGTTTTTTTTTTACAGGTGATAGCAGAGTACAAGTCACTATGTTACACAAAAATAAACAGAACCAATACTGTCCCATGTGAAACTGTTTGGCCTAGTTAAGTATCAATAAAATAGTCACCAGTATTTGTGACCTGTTAAAGAAACCTCTCCATATTATATGAACCATCTAAGAGGCACCAACAAAAAATGGGGGAAAATATCCACCAGGGTTTAAAATCATCAGAACCATAAAATCTGTTATACCACCTTTTGTTGTCAATGAAGGTGTTTTAGCACTAAGGCAATGATGTACTTTTTTGCAAATTCTGAGTAGAAAAATATACTGCTGTAACCTCCTCATGAGCATTGCATGACAACATCAAGAATAGCTGCAGAGGACACTAACAGTTGTGGGATTCAAGAAATATTCACGGCACACTTTTGCAATTGCTGTAAACATATTTTCCAAATTTCTAATAGGAGAGATTTTGTTTGTGGATACAGTTTCTGGAGAATAAAAATATAACAAAAAATAAACATCTGAAACAGTACGTGATTAAAAGAATTTTTAGATTTAGTCTGGCAAGTATTTATTCCTCATTCAACTCTGACAGAAGATTTGAAGGAAAATGACCGAAAAGGCAATATGGAAATCTATAAAATTAATGTAACATGCATTACTGATTACGGGTGCATTTAAGTCGGCTGGTGCTGCTTTTTTTATTTAAACGCTTTAGCAAACCAAGAGGGACAAGCAAATATCGACATTATTTGTGTTTTCCAAGTGATTTTGTTGATTAAGGAAATCAAAGAACAGAATTCCACGTAGTTGAGTTGGTTGCTCGGTTCAGTGTGTCTATTCTGTATGCCTGTCAAAACCTAGCGTTTTTGGTTTCATCTAGAACTTTAACACAATGCGATTTGTTAAACAAATCTACATTAAGGATGTCAACAGTCTTGTGTCAAAAATGTATATATTAACCTTGAATATTATTAACAAAGGTCAGTTAGTTTGGACCGCAGCAAGAAAAGCAAAAAAGCCGAGGGTTTAATTTAGCATAGACATCTTTGCTTTAATTTGACGAAAAACAATCATCAGTATAACTACATCACCAAAACAATTACCAGTGTTTTATGTCCAAAGTCGAAATAACAGGTTCAATTTCCTCCATAAATAATATGATAATTATTATTAATATTGGTGCGGCGGGGAAACTTGCAGCTTGTAAAAACATGCTCGATCAGCTTGGCAGGTCAATTTGTTCAAGCTTCAGCTAAGCATGCTTTTCCACCAAAAGAGGAAAATTAACTAAATATATTTTCCCTTTAAGTAAAGGAATAAATTCCCACATTTATAAACCCAAGGTGCGTTTTCTAAAGTCTTATATGTTCTAAATTTAAACACTACGTTTCCATTGTCGGTCCAGCTGAACACCGAAATCACGCTAAAATGCGAGACTTCTTATTTTAAGAAACAAAAATACAAACAAATCATAGGATAAGATTTTTTTCTCATAAATCGAAACTGCCTGTTTAAATTACAGAAAAAAGAGTTTTTAGCCTATGATTTGTTTTAAAGTTTTCTCGTAAAATAAGAAAATCTTTTTCGTAAATTGAGAGATTCAGAGCAATCTCTAAGTTAGCCTCGCGAGGCTAGGAGCAAGTGGCCGAATCAAAACACCCGCCCTTGAAGCTGCAATTTACAAATCCAATCCACTTACCTAACAACTGGTGAAAAGAGTTTATGTTGTTTTCTCCTTTTAGCGGAAATACCTCTCGGAAAGGGGATTTTGCCCGCAAAATAGTCGCTCATGGTTTTGCGCAAAACCAGCTCACAACAAACATGGACGCCATTTTTAAGCGTTCCCAACAACCGTGACGTCACGCCTGCTTATCTTTCATTGGTCGATGAATAACACTCCCGCGAAATCCAAATTTGCGCGGTAAAACATATCCCGAAAAATTTTGTTTATATTTGAAATACGATTCGCTTGAAGGGATAGTATATTCCGATCTACTTAGATAAACGTTTACTAGAAATACTGAATAGGCGCTTTAAAACAATCTGTTTAATGTCTGGTTAACATTTTTCCTCTTCATCTTTATAGATACTCTTTTCCTTTTCCTAGATATCATAAACTTTATTAGCGTGACTGAGGAACTGCTCTGTTATTTCATTACAGTCTTAATATATGCAAAAATATACAAGGACAGTGACTACATGGTCATAATCACAGCGATAATAAAACTCCGGGGTTTAAATACAGGGCAAGAATAAATGTTTGTTCTCGTAAGTGGTCAACGTATGAACTGTTTTATTTACAAAACGTCAAAAAGTTTCGAAGACGACTATACTATACACGTCAAAGGCTATTTAAAAAAGGTCTTCTTCAATCGAGTGCAAGTCCAAGTCAGACTCGTAATCCAAATGAAAAACTCCTTCGTCTTGTGCCTTGGGGTTTGACTCTTCTAATCTGCTGTTTTCCACTTCAGTAAACTTAATCTCGCCTTTAAGATCGCAAACGATTTGAATATTTTCGGAATCCAGCTGCTTTGTAGGAGAAGATGTTGGAGTTATCATTATACTGCAGTCTTGTGCGTCCAGTGGGGATGAAGCGATTGGCTTAAGCTTGAAGTTTTCGGATTCAGTGAAATAGCTCGTTAATCCTTTTGTAGGCCTTTTATTCTGAAAAAGAAAAACATGCATTTGCATTGAGTGGTGTCATCTGGAGACAACATTCAAAGTTCGTGAATACAATACATTAAATTACCATATATTTTGGGATCCGCAAGCCTTTTTCTCTATCTCTGCATCGGTAGTAAGAGGTCTATAAGAAAATTTAAAAAACACGCCCAGTTATTAGTTATCTGAATTTCCTATTTATCGTTTCTAAGACGGAAAATACAACTGATTTAGAACCCGTGTTTTGTGAAATATTCATAGAAATAAATTATTCAAAACTACTCAGTGATTATTTAGGTTCTCTTCAAGGATAAGAACTGACAATTTTTCATAATTTTCATGGTGGTGAAAATTGAAATTGAATCTCAAGACCTCTTCCATTTTTGATAAATCCAAAGCTGGTCTCCTTGCATCTAACACCTCATCGATTCTCCTTTTCACCCCGATCGTTCTCATCCTATCAAAGCAAGGTTGCGAACGGCTTCTATGCAAGCCAAGTACATTCGGTTTCCAATTAAAGTTAAAGTCTCTGACATCGTGTCCGGCAAAATCACAATGTGCGCTTTCGTTTTTGAAGACTGTATTCTTATCTCCAAGGGCCGCATTCGCTGAGGCAGGTCTTGGTGTTGGCGAAGCAGGAGGTGTCGAAATAACCTCCACCTCGTTGTTTATCCTCATCGACTCAGCCAATTTCATTTTCTCATCCGGGCAAGAAATCGACCGTGGTTTTGCCCCGCAGTGCTCGACCGGTTGCCAAACCGAAGAAGCCCGAGGAACCCATGATAATTGCCTTTCTGAGCTTTCGTTATCCGGCAACGATAAGGAAGAACATAATTTCTTATTAGCGGGTGGCTTGGGGGTACAGTGCATGAATGATGATGAGTCCGCCCCTGAACAGTTTTTGCAGTATGTTCTCTTTGGTCGGTGAGATGGATAGCTTCGTGTACGCAAATGTCCAGATGCTAATCGTCCATCTCGACGAAGTTTGTAACTGAGCGGACATTCTGAAAGGGAAGGGAGATATCGCACCATGAGCCATGTGTTTTTACTAGCAGTTAAGGCGAACAAAACAATGCGTTTTTCATGTTTTTTCGAGATCGAGATTATAATTCTGCAATAAAATTGTCAGATCGATGAAAAACTGAAACAGTTAAGGGTTAAATCGTACCTGAAATATGGCCAGGGTTAGCTGAGTGAAGTCGGAGCTGGATAGGACAACTTATCTGAAAGTAAAGCATTGAAGAGTAAACATCATTGAAATTCAAGTCAACCTGCGATAGAGTGAGAAAAACACCATGGCAAGGTCTTGTTCGATTGAAGAGTAATTTTCAAAAATTCTACCTCAGCCTCATCGCAGGGAAGATCTTCTAAGGACTGGTCTTTCAACTTGTCCGTTATCACCGTCACCATAACTGAGATGCCACATGAAGGCCACGATCTCAAATGCTTTGTAGTCAATGACAGAATATAAATTTAATGAGTGACGCGGTCGACAGCCCGCTCGCTAGCACTTCACGACTGCCCTGAAAGAGAATTAAGCCGGATCTAAGCCGTCATAAATATAATTTCGAGGAATTCGAAAGAATCATGAAAATTATTCGATCGGAGACATATCGTTTGCAATCGCAGATAAACTAACCTTTTACCACGCCGTGACATCTTGGGTTTAGTTTCGTAGACGTTGTAGTAGTAGTAAATTTCAATCAATCGTGGCATCTAATCGACACAGCGTCGCTTCGAGGTCTGAAACAAAAAAATTGGTCACATTATTCTTGCCTCCCTTTGGATCCTCCTAATATTCAGTTCATTTATTTTCGCATCAAGTCCAAACCCTTAAGCAAGAGCATTATTACCTAGCTTTGTACACGAACAAAATAAATTTTACAAAGCGAAGCATTTCACTGCTACTACTAGAATAAACACTCAAGTTTCATCTAGGGAAAATCCCTTTAGCACACCTACTTCCGAGCGATTTTATGAGCTGATAGATGGGTTAGAAACCGCCAATAATTCCAGTCTTGGAAAAATCGAAGTCATTCGAGGGAATTTTCTCCCAATACGTACAACGATGACCGGTTTGGAGGGCTTTTGTGGCCTCTAAATACCGAATTGGGTCCGGCTGATTATAAATGTCATCGTCTAAAGAACAAGCTTTTCCACCAATCATAGCCCGCCTAAGGGTTAAGAGCTGGTTTTGATTGGTGTAGAATGTTCTCTGACGTGCACCCCTTTTAATACTATCAATGAATTTTGATCGAGGCAAAAGAAATTTCATTACCATGATGAACCAACGGGATCCGTTCTTCCAACACTAAGTCTGTCAAAAATTACTCTAATGAATTCACTAGCACCTAACTCCAAATACGACGTCACTTTTGACACGATCAGCTTCCTACTCCGATATTATTGAGGAAAATAGAAAAGAAAGAAATTTGTGAGTCATATTTGTTTCCTTTGCTTTTGTGCAGCGCTTCCTCTCGTAAAAATAGATCTGCAATTTTCGATGTCCGCTTTGTTTTCATTGACCGGCTGCTGTCCATTTTTTAAAGAAAAACTTTGTTGCAAGATGTGAGCCGAAGCCCAAGTTGGAAAATCCCAAAAAAATTGTCTTACATTTTTCGGTGAATTCCTCCAGATTTGCTTTTGACAAACCGAAAGGGTAAAAACGATTTGAAGTTGTTAAAATAGTAATGAATTATACATATTCTATCTATACACACAATTCAGATACGATATTCGATTATTCAAATTAGTCGGTAGCCCTTATTTTCTACTGTGCAGCTTACAAGTTTTTCCCGTTTACAGCCGATTCTATGGCTGATATTGTTCGCAAACTCAATTTGGCATCAACTGCTTCTCAAAGATCCTGGAGGAATATTATTTATTACGATAAAAATGACTGATAAAACAGTGAAAGCAATTTTAAGTTGGCATATTCTTATATGCCTTTTTCAGCTCATCTTTGTCAACATGTTTGATTTGTGTATGCAGCGTGACGCCACTTCTTTTGTTGAGATTCCGGAAAAAAATCCTTTCGGTACTTAAGTAAATCTCGCCATCGAACTGTGTATAACAGAGGGATGGTTGGAAGAAACCATTGACTTAAAAAGTATTGCATAGACTAGATGGGTAGGACTGACAATACGAGATTTGGATATTTTTTGTCCCTGAACTCGTTGCGCAAGAGGTATTGGGAGAAAGGACTATAGATTGCCTTGAAAAAAAAACCGTGAGCTTAAAAGTGACACTTAAAACGGAAAGAGCTTAAAAACAATTTAATTTATTCATATGACTTGGTTTGTTTCTCTGTAATTTGCTGCATGCGCAAAGTCGAATACTGAGCGCAGCAGTTAGTAAATTTGACACTAGTAAATTTAGCGTATTAGTATCCGTTTGACATTAACTTGCGGTTGGGTCCAATTTGGGTACGGATCAAATGTAAAAGCTTTCTCTGTTCAGAATGGGTTACGACATTGCAAACTGCTTACTTTTTGGTTCATTTGCACCTAAGTGCGATTTTTCATCGGTAAACAATATAGCTGAAGTAAAGCCAGGTTATCAGATAGTGTGATAGGAGTCAAGACTTTCAGTCAAATAACGTCGGCTCAAAGAAATCAATTGGAGGTACATTCAGTTTTAACTCTCAATAACTCAAAGGACATAAATAGCTGTGTTTGGTAGTCTTCCCAGATAGCATTTGCATACGTTGCCTGACGGGATCAGTCTTGGCCCCACTTAGGATAATTCATTTACATATGTTGAAGTCAAGAAACTGATTGGCCTTTCCCACAAAGAGAGTGATGAAAAAGAAATTCAGTTCAAGCGACGTTTATCCTTTGGAGGCAATGTACCTTTACTAAACGAAATTGTTTTCAGTAGAGAACTTTGACCCGATCACCTGCTAGAATTAATACTTTTTCTCTCATGCTGTCTTTTTTTCTTTTTCATTTTATCTGTAAGGCGCTCAGTTACCGTCCTATGATTTATGACCCTTGGAGATCAGAGCCTCACGTTTGTCTCCCTCAAATCCCAATTATTTAAAATAATAAAGCTGATAAGTCATCCCTTTATTCACCCAATTTAGTTTAAATGAAAAATCGACTGAATTTTCAAATACGCTCAATGGTTCATCAGACGGAGAACTAAGCTATTACCCTCCGGCTAACTGCTGAGGTACAGCAACATATAGTATTACTCATCACTGACAGTTTCTCTGCCTTTGATCGCTGAATTCTGCAGACGAATTCTCCTATGTAGCGTTATGGCAACAACTTCTCTTTCTCAAGCATAAAACGAGTCCTCGTCTTGTGCTCAGTGGCTCAGCATTACATCATGATGTCACTTTGGCCATTTTTTAAAGTTCCTAATCTCATCATTTTAGTTTCTCGTCCTAGATATAATGAGCTGTAGCAACAAGTGAACTGAAATAATAATTGATTTGACGTGGACGGCACTTACAGCGGCAGCCTCCAATTGAACCTGAAAAAATTTTAAACTGACAGTGATCTCATGCTCTTTGTGACTCAGGTCATATACCCTGCTTGGAACTACTTTGATTCGCTAATAGTCACTGATTTTGTTTTTCAGTCAGAGACACCTCGGTTCGGCACGTAAGCTTAACTATTTTACTTGATCAGCTCAGCTTAAAACTTGTAAATGTTCCTCTTTGAAGTAAAATAGATATGCTAATGTTGTCGCATATGTAAAACTTTGTAACAAGATTGCGCAATTCTTGCCGCATTTGAAGAGAAAGTCCATGTACATGAGTTTTGAATATTTAAAAACACCAATACCATAGTGAAAATCCTTGTCATCTATGCAAGATAAGAACTGCTCGGTAGAATCCCGGTGAAAAACTTTTGGTCTTTAATGCCAAGATTAAAAATCGACATCCGCCGAACACAATAAAGCTTATTCATTTCCAATTTTTCCGAAGTTCATTAATATTTTATAATTAAGATGTGTGCGCGCTTAAGCAGCCCTCTTCACCTGATATGGACAATCCAAGAAAAGCCGGCGGTCGTTTACAGACTTTATTCAACTTTTATTAGTTAAATTCATCTTCGTTTTTCCCGTAATCTCGCGCTGAATCAGTTTGTATTTTACAAAGAAGGCTTCTTTTGATCAAAGTATATTCTGGACGTTTCGTATTCCTGCTGGGTAAATTGTAACCAGTGCGACTATCATGGTTATTTCACGCAATATCACTGATGAACCCACCACATGTTCCTTTCTCATCATAAGGCCGCACTACAAACATGATCACCAACTCATTTACATTTCATTCTTTATTTTTTTTTTGTTCATCCTCAGAGCATTCGAGGCAAATTTTCGGAAGGAAAATGTAATTGCAAAATGACGAAAATATATACGCTTACAAAAATTAATATTCTCTCTCTGTTGGCGTATTTTCTTAATTCATAACATGACCTGTAATATTGTAAGACCTTTTGTAACTCACTTTGTGAAAATTTTTTTCTCCCAGTACAATACAAGCGAGCAGAAAATTCAGGTCTCCCGGCAGTCCGGTAAACTGTTATGATAGCCGAGATAATTATAATATGACAAAAGTCAACCGACTTACCCATTCGTACTCAGTGCTCTAAAGGCTCCAGCGAGCGGTTTTAAGTAGGATTGGTAGCGGTCTGCACGAGTTCAAAGTGGAAGCAAATTATCATCGCTTTATTCTCCTTAAATTGCGGAAGGACCGGAAACTTAGAAAAATGGGCGGATGCTGAGTAGAATTCACTGGAAAGAATGATTCCACGTGCTCAAAAGTTGTTATGTAATCTTGGCCGGGATTTATAGGAAAACCTATTTTACAAGTTTGAGCTAGCTGACAAATATCATTCAAGTAAAAGGTTTTTTTAAGGTTTAATACAGCCTTTATTGTGTGTTAATGAATTTTTTTCCTTCTACTGTCAAATAGGCTTACTGATAGATTAATCTTGAGGCAGTGTTTTCTTACAATAGCGACGAAATTGAATGAATTATTGAATAATTCGCAAAGGAACATTTTTTTATAGGGGCAGGAAAGTGGTTAAACAGTTAGTTATTAAAAGAATAAATCTAGCAGTTTTTAATTTAAAAAAATAACCAAAAAAAGAACTAGGTAACGGCCGTGATTGATAAAACACCCATTTTATTACCTTGGCAACAAATAGCTCATAACCGAAGTCAGTTGTAGAACCGTACTTAATTTTTCATGGTTATTACTTTTGTTTTCCATTTAATTTCAGAAATTTACTACGACTGACCAATTTTTCTGCAATAAACATTATCAGCTTTTTAATTGTTTACTCTTTAGGCCCCAAAACGATAGATTGGTCACGAAAAACAACCCGGTATGTTGAACAATATCTTTTCAGCCGCAGATTTTGTAGCTGGTAAATTTCATGAACTTTTAACTGGCTTGAAGAAGTCACGGAAATTTCTTAAATCAGTGTGCAATGCAAGCAAAGAGTGGTTTATAGGCTCTTTTACCAATTCTACTGTCCAAAAATATTTTCATGCAAACTGAGACCATATTGGTCCGGGCGGTATAGCGTTGGTACTTTAGTCATTCCCCATAGCAATAATGAGTGACAAAGGTGCTGTTTAAAAGCTTGTCATTGAGTAATTACAGACCAGCTTGAGCCGAGCCTAATATCTCGATTATTCTGTGCGAAAAGTAGCCTCTTTAAAAGCTGGGTCTATGTACTAACTAACTGAAGCTGTAACTTAAACGACGCCTCCCAATATAAAACCTGTGACCTTTATTCTTAGCAGTGGGAATTGTGGCGAATGGTAAAATTTTGTTTCTTTATTTCTCTCTACCTATATATGTTCCATTTGTTATCGCGCATGCGCGGGTGCACTGACATAAATCATTTCGTACAGAGAAATTTAGCTGTTAATCGCAAGACGAAATCTGAAAGTACTGTTTGACACAGTTGATAAATCTCTATTAAACATATATAAAAACGATTTTTCGATTTGTGCTTTGTGCCAAATTTTCTCCAAGGACAATATTTTACCAAATATTTCTAGTGCTGTTATGTATTATCACATTTGGCCGGCAGCATTGCATGTGATACGCTATGTTTCCCTGTAGGGTATGCATGATCCCAGCGCGTTTCCCGCTGCTCTGGGTCGATCTGGGCTTGCTCTAACAAACCCTAACTAAAGAGCATGCTATATCTGTTAGACGAAACCACTCAAACTTAGGCTTATCATCAACTGATCAACATACGACACTCCAGGCTCTACGCCGGTCCCCTACTCCGGCTTTACGAACAGCACAATGGTTTCTTTTACGCCTTACAAAAATTCGAAGAGTGGAAAGAGCTGTGAGATGGAACATACGGTTTTTCGTCCTTATCCGAGAAGACTAGAATGTCTAATCATTTCAAGGTTAATAGCAGAAAAGAAGTAGACCATTCTTCTAAAATATTTTAAGACCCTCAGTCGGTACTACCTTCCGCTCAGTAGACAACTGCCCTATCAATTGAGTTGGCCGTGTGGCTGGGGGATATACAAAACTGTACAAGCAAACCAAGCACGTGTGAATATATTAAGTTCCAGTAGAGAGTCAGGCCACCTTAAGCCGGTGAGGCCAGTAAATGATGCCCATACCTGTAACCGTGAATGCGGGTCGACCCCGCTTAGCCAGAAGAAAACGCTAAGGAACTGGGCAAATATTTTATATGATGTCATTACCACATCAAGGAAACAATGGTTGCCAATTATATAACCATGTACCTGCATGTAGCAAACATGTTCGACTACCCGTACCCGTAAGCAAAAACGCTGTATCTTTTCGTCCTTTTTTTTTAATCTTTCATGAACCGCCAAATTATAAATAGCAAATGAGAACAAAAGGAAAGATTTTTTTTTCGTTTGGCACTCATTTTCAAAGGAAGCCATTTTTGAAGTTACGAAAACTTCATAACGTACCATTCTTTATCCATTGTTCAAATTGAAAATTTAATAAACAGAAGAAGCTGATGAATGTAACTATTTCAAGTCATGTTATTCATAAAAGCTGGTATAAATTTGCCAGCTGGGATGGATTTATCAAAACGATCTTCCCATTATTTTGACCTAAAGGCGCGCTGATAAATTAATTTGTTCAAGTTGAAACGGCTAGTTATCTTTTCTCTTTTCAGTGCACGAAAAAAGGACACAAACATCAGTATAAGTGTCATATTTTTGACGGCCTCAGATTCATTGACAAATTTCATTAAGGCTGAGGATATTGTTATTCAGACGCTGGACAGCACTTTTGTACAAAAATTGCAGGAGTACACACATTCTGTTATGATCATCCTACCTTATTTTCCGCGCGTAAAATCAGTTTTATGCGAGTACGTTAAATAGAGCAACATAGTTTAACTTACGTTTACGTGAGAGAATTCTTACGCCCCTATTTTAATTTTTCACGTGTGATTACGCGCGTACTCACGTAAAAATTACGCAGTCCCTCACTGTCAATGGAGATTGAAAACGTTGTTTCATCACACTCTAAGGCCAGTAAGGTACAATCCGGACCTGAAATAGTTGTAAGAAGTGGTCTAGTAAAGAGAATCTCTATTTTGACATTAGAAGAGGTGTAGTATAGCAAAGTGTATTTTCCCGGCCCGAAGACGGTTAGGCTCGCGGGCTCAATCATGTTGAAATCACAAACAGTGCAGATTTTTCAGTAGGTGAATTAATGCGTCATAAAAAGAAGTCCGACAATCTTAGCCTGCGAGCAAGCTCTTAATCTCAGCCATCATTTTCTCGCGATTTGCTGATCTAAATCACCAGCCACGTGATATAAAAGTGTCTCCACGATCAACCTGATTTACGTGTTAAGATAAAAAGAGGAACACAATTGACCAGATCGCTAAGAACCGCTCGGTTTTATATTTTTTCGGTTGTACTTCAATATACGATGATCGACGCCGGACTACTGACCGGCAGTGTGTGCCGGCTAATTGGTATGTTATACAATTTGTTCAGTTTGTTGCAAACAGATAAAACTGCTTGTTCTCTGCTGTAGCCGGATACTTGACTCCGAAAAAAAAAACTTGGCCACATGATTGAATTTTCACTTAACTTCAAATTTGGAAAATCGCTACTGATTGCAAATGAAAAAAAAAAGCTAGTTTAAGTCCCTATTCGAGCAGAATAAACGAAAACTAAATGCATTGTTGTGCCAATTCCCTCGGATGCGACCAGCAGGTGATATTCATTTCACTTTCGTTCAAAACCCGCTTATTCATTTATCTGGACAAATACTATATAACCCGTTATTTTAACTAAACGTTGAAGAAGGAATGCAACGCCTGATTTTTTAAAGAATAACCAATGGAGAATTAATAGGACAGATGATTTATCTTATCCTTTAAGATGATATGCAGTGAACAAATATGAAAAGCAAGGTGTAAGCCCCCACAATGCGTGTTTCGACTTTCTGTCAGATTTGAAGTTAAATAAATAGCTGAAACGTGCTTTGAATTTCAATTATTCAACTTGGCTTTTCACATTAGAACACTTCCGAATAAAATAAAATTTAATATACAAAGAGATCGTTCGTAAGAAAAAAAAGGCGAAATTTAATTTGCTTTTCTTTTGCCTTAGGCCGATGTTCCTTTGGCACGATGCTTCTGGCCAAGAGTGTTGAAAAATCGTTTCCAAAATACTGGCTATGTAAATATTTTGAAAGAGGGCGAAAAGCTGATGAAAAAAAATTCTAATAATCTTATCAGAACAGAATACGTTTAAAAGGTTTTTGAAATCTTAAAAATCCCTACTGTTAAAAGCTTATTTAAAGACAAAAAGTTTAATTTATGGTGTCTATTGAACTGCTTAAAAGGTGACAGAAATTTGGTTTTGCGAAAAGCACGACGGGTTCAGCCGAGCTCCGGCGTTTGATTCAGGAAGAGCTAACTAATTAAATTCTTTCTGTAAAGTTAACGAAACGTTTTGTGTTTTTCGGTAAATCAATTGACGCAGAGTCAGACAAAGCTAATGAAAGATTTAGTGGAGGAATACTAAATGTGGGTTTTGATTTTGAAGCTAGTAAAACAGTGCTCAGTATAGTTCGCCAAGTCAGACCAGAAAGTTCATTTTGGTGTAGTCGTGTAGGACTTTATCCGTTTATAGCCAGATGGATTGAGATGGTTTTATCTATTTTATCTTTTCAGTGTCGCATTTCGAAATTCAAAGAGTGGTGGACTAAAATAAGCGGGCACCAATTTAAGTCCATACTTTAAAGCGCTTGGGCAGCTACGAAAAGCGGGCCAAATCACTACCACTGAAACTATCCCTAACACCACCACCGCCACCACCACCACTACCACTACAGAACCGGTGGGCTGTTATTGGATGAATTTCCTGACTCGTCGTTAGGTTCTCAAACGAATCCATCTTTTGAATAATTAGTACGTTTTGATACGTTGCTTTGCTAATATACATCATTAATTTTCAGTTTTCCAGTCAGAGAGCCCCAATTATCTTCACTTGACTGCTGGGTCTCCGTGCTTGTGTTTCTTTTCAAACTATGTGTAAATTGACGTAAACTAAACCTAAGAGTTGCAGTTCAAGGCAACTTTCGCGTGGGTATTAAACTGCACTGAAAAGAAAACATCTCCCCGTTTCTCCGTCAAGCAAGGATTGTACCAGTGTGCGGCATATTGTTATTCTGATCAGCTTGAATGATTACAATGCCGACAACGATGAAGATTAAACAAGAAAAAAGAAAATGGTAATACGAAAGATCAGCCACTGAGGAAGTGACTAACCTCTAGCCCTTCAAAAATCACTGAAATACAATACAAGAGAAGATAATGTCATGATTGGAAATAGTGCCTCATTCAGTAACAGTGAATACTTTAATTTCATTACTACTAATATTCAAGTTCTGTATTCTATTGAGTCGAATTATTTCAGTGCAGATCTTATTGCATTTTATATTATATCCTGATTATATTCTGATACTGATTGCATGTGACATGAGATGTATTAGAGACTTAGTAGGTTATACTGTCTTGCTACATGGCTTACTTTGTCATTTTGTAGATCTTAAAAAAACTACCCAGTTGCTTGCACTCGCGATCAAGTCAAGCCATTGTCAGGCTGTAAAAATTTTTTAGTTCAATTCATGACCAAGAGCGAGTCATGTTAAACCAGAGTACACGGACAACAATCTCTCCGACGTCTTTGATTTCGTTAAAGAGACTTAAGTCTTCAGAGTCTACAATCGTAACGTCTGTTACATATTGCCCGTTACTGCATTTAACTCTTTCACTGAAGGCTCTCTTAGTATTGAATTTAGATATAACAATATCCCTCGATGAATGTACGTAATAATGCAACTGAATGTTTCTTATTTCCCTACTTACTTATATTCCAAACGCTTTAAAATTAGTATTGCGTTTACACAGTGGATAATTCTTGTAATCCAAGCGTCGACGCAAATAAATACTGTTGTCGATTTTGCACAGTGGCGTTGTATATACCGATGTCCAAGTGACTAACTGCACGTCAATCCCATTACTAGTCTATTACTTAAAGCCCTCTATCTAAACTTAAGAGATACAAACAATGCAAAACAGATAAATTGTTATTAAAATAAAAAACTCACCACTACACTCACCGTAAAACTCGCGTAGACTACGATTTAAGACTCACTTGGATCATTAATATAAAAGTCGCTAGACTTCCTGTATGGTGAAAGAACGTAGATGAAAAATTCATTAAATTCCGGTTTCTGTTCAAGGACTATAAAGTGTGACTTGCAGCAGTAATTCTACTTCACAGTACTTTCCTTTACTTTAACCGTTTACAGATGTCCTTGCGCCAATTTAGGAACGGAATATAACAGAACTTGAGAAGCCGGAAAGCTGAACTTGGTGAAAACGTCAAGCTTTCATGGTGACGAGATTTAATACCGCCTCAAATATATAAAATTGCATAAAATTACGTGTGAACAGGAGAACAAGTCAAGTACTTTGAAACGCCCACGCAAATCTTTCCCAACACTTTCTAGAAAACGCATTGTTTTTTAAACAGTTGTTTTCAACCGACATAGTTTTTTTTTTCCGTTTTTAAAATTCGATTAAAATCTGTAAAATGTCTGTTATTGATCGGAATACCGGCGCAAGCGTCTTTAGTGTTAATTGGTCTGATAGAATATAATCTTAGAATATTTCTCGTCCAATTAAGCTTTAACAAGTAAAAAGGTAAACGGCCCATTCGCCCACTAAGCCATTACTTGGTCTTCTAAAATAGTGATACATAGTTGCCTAGGAAACTGTGGCTCTGCGTTGAAAAAATTAGGTTCTGCCAAAGAATACGAAGCTTAGTTGCAAAAAGATGACGCTACGTCAGAGAAAAGAAATGACGCTCGAAACGTCAAATTTGAATCTTTTTACAGCGGACAAATTTACTTCGTCAACTCAGTTTATTTACCTGTTATAATTCACAAAGGTTTCCCATCGCTGTGAATGTACAAAAATGAAATAAAATACAGTAAATAATGAATGAAATAAAATGATGTATAAAATCAATGATGTATAAAATCAGTGAGGGAGACTAAAGTAATTAGTAAAAGCAGATTTAAATGCGTCCACGGAAGGCTGATCTAATAAAAAGGAAGGCAAACTGTTCCATTCCTCCAAAGTTCTAGTAAAAAAAAATTTACTTATAGGTACTGCTGTTACTACCGATGTTTATTAATTTGTTGCTATGGTAAGAGCGTGTGACACGGGTGGGGCGTGCAATGTACTCCAGAATATTGGCCCTGATTTTAGTGTTCACCATTTTGTATTTGGTTGTAAGCAGGTTTTCTAGTGAATGCCAGTTCAAATCCTGCAGGAAATTGGTGACTGTATCGGGTTCCCGCTCGTAGCAGTTTTTTAGAAATCTGGCGGCTCGCCGCTGTACTCCTTCAAAATCGTAGCAATGCTTTTGAGTGTGCTACAGGCGTATTCCAGACAAGGACGAACAAGGGTGAGGTAGGCCTGACCTTGACCATTCTCTGGACAGGAATAAAGATTACGTCTGATGAAACCAAGGGACCGGTTAGCCTTCCCTATGATGTTTTCTATATGAAAGCTCCAATTCAAATTGGAGGACAGCACGACACCCAAGTAAGGATGATAAGATGCAGAGTCCAAAGGAGTTCCATTCATTGTATACTGATGACTGATTAGGTTTCTCGACCGATAAACCCTCAGGATCTTACATTTGTCTTTAGGATCTTACATTTGTCACAACAATTGAGGGACAATTAAGGTCCCTAATGTCAGTACCTCATCACTCGTTCCCAGTTCAACCTTCACAAGAGTGTTTATTTCCTTTTTTTAAAACAACTTATGAAAATGTGATTTCTAAATTACCTAGGTAAGACGACGAGTGTTTTTAATTAGTTTGTAAGCTACAATAGATCACATCTTCCTTACTATATTGCTTAATTAATTTGGTTTCGTATAAACGTCTTCAAGATGTCTGTTCAATAGGCAGGAATCTTTTTTAAATTTTCTCATTTAAGACACCTTATTAAAAGTATGAATCCCTAACAGACCACCTAAAATTTGTTATCCTTTGGTGTTAAGGGTATGTAAAACGTAAATGTAAATATTTGTTAACAGTGAAACTGCGATTAGCTTTCATAACAAGTAATTAGACACAGATAGTCCAAACAGGATAAAAAATGACATCTGGCAGGCGAAAAATAGCTGGTTAACTAGAAATACTGGCCAAGGAGTTGAATTTTTTTTAAGCAAATCCAGCTGATGGTCCTTAGAGCTGGCCTTGAACCCAAAACCTCCAGACTGTCAGTCTGACATGCTAACTACTTGCCATGCTGCTCACCCAAGTAAATTATAACCATTCAATGTCAAGGCTGACTCCACACCCTCTACACTTCTTCCTCAGATTCTCAACATCTTGCAGAGAAATATTTTGGCAGTGACACAGATTTAAATGTTTAAGGCTCTTAAAATCATCTATTAGCACATAAATTGGCTCCACAGAAACTTCACTGCATCTTGAGAGATTTATTGACCTCAAATCAGAAACGTTTGAGGACTGTATTACCTGAAGGAGAATTGCATCAGTTAGTCCTTCAATACCAGAAAGATCTAGTTTTTGCATCTCCAGGAAGTCACCTAAAATGGCCAGAAGATGTTCAAGCAGGGACTTGTTTTCTGCAAACTTGCAGCCGTGAAGGTTTAGAGTGTTAAGTTTTGAACATGCTTGTGCCAATGACAGCCGTAAGTTGTTTTCTTGTGCAGTTGATTCTTGAACATAGTTACCAACTATATCTTGGCAGTCAGCCATGATAAGACATTTTAGGGACCTGCACCATGCACCAATCACTGCACAATCAATGTTTTCCATACACGAAAGGTCAAGCACTTCCAGTAAGTTTCCAGATTTTTTCAAGAATTGTCTCATATAAGGACTGAATTTGATTTGCATGTTGCCAGCAATGTTTAACACTTTTAGATGCCTCAATGTCGCTATGTACTCGAGAGAGACTTCTGTAATGGATGCACAACAATTTATTGCGACTTCACGCAGTAGAGGACAAGCTTCACAGAGACATTTGACAGATGTGTCAGAGACTGACGTGTATGACAAATCAATAACGGCAAGTGGTAATCTTCTTCTTGTACCATTGACTAAACTAAAAATACAGGTATCTTTAGATGCTGTCATGGCTAAACCACAGCTTTTTAACGCTGGCTGTGTGAGCAGTAATTTTGTTATTCCATAGCTGGTGATGCTGGTAGAAGTGAAGCTGACATCTCGTAAGCTTCGGCACCTTGGGTTGCAATCATCACCACACAAAGCATCTATGCCTTTATCCGTGATCTGAGAGCATGACTTCACTATTAACACTTTTAGCTCTGGGTATGCCAATCCCAATGCATCCAAGACATCATCTGTACAGGACAGACAGCCACTGAGGTTAATTGATTCAATACAGAGCAGATTTCTGGGAATTTGCCTCAATGCCTTTGTTGAAAGACGTGAACAGTTTTTCAGTGAAAGCTGAACCAGTTTCTAAAATGAGAACAAAAAGGGTTCCTTAGCACCCAGAAAACCTGTAGAATTGCAGAGAATATCAAAAAAGTACAAAAGAAATTAAAGACCTGCATCAATAATAGGTCACTAATTATGTTCAGTTTGACATTTTATGCACCTTGCAACGGTAACCCAAAGTATTGAGGATCTGATCATTAATGACTGAGTTGCACACACTCAGGTCCAGATGTTTGATACTTGAGTGTAGAAGGACATGAAGATGATACACTTTCAACTGCTTTTTCTCACAAATTATATTCAGCAATTCTTGAATAAGGTCAGAGTCTGAAAATCAATTAAAAAAAGCTTATTAAAAGTCACTTGGAAGGCTCCGAGTTTGAGAGATGTAGAGCTTAAAACGGAATCCATCAGGATATTGAGTAATTTCAACTTTCAGTGGACAAAAACCTTGTACAAGAATAATTTAAACAATACCGCATTTTTTTACATTTTTCAAGGGCGATAGGTATAATTTACTATTCTGTAATAACACAAAAGACTATTTCTCATGGGAGCCAGAAAAAAATAAATGTCAAATTTCACAAGAATTGTGAAAACAGGTAAATGTCTGAAAATTTCATGTGTAAGATGCCATTTTGTGAAATTTGACATTCATTTTCTCGAGCTCCCATAAGAAATTTTCTTTGGTGTTATTACAGATAACTAATTACATCTTTAGCCCTTGAAAAGTGTAAATAAGAATGCAATATTGTTTAAATTATTCAGGTGCAAGGTTTTTGTCCACTGAAAATTAAAATTACTCAATTTCCTGATGGATTCCGTCTTAAACATTCTCCCCAGCTTTAAGTTAGTGTGATCTATAGAAGAGTCTACTGAAGACAACCTTACATGTAGGAGAGGAAAACTGCAGCTGAAAAACTAGGAGACTGAATTCTTGAAACCCCAGGAGCCAGCATAACATCTTGTCTTTTCCTGTTTATCTTTTGTTGCTATTTCAATTTAAAATTACAGGTCTGAAAGCCAACCATGCAAGCTCAATTATTAGTGCTGGTACTCAGTCTCAGATCCACATTCCACTCTGTGGACCCTTCCTATTGACAGGGAAAGGGGAACACCATATCGCCTCCTCTTCCCTCTATCCCCATTTACAAGGAACTTACAATTTTGCTTGCACATATACCTTAGGAAAACTTGAGAGAGTTTTATGACGGAATCCGTCTGGAAATTGAGTAATTTTATTTTTCAGCAGACAAAAACCTTGTACCAGAATATTTTAAGCTATACAGTGGCATTCTTTGTTACACTTTTCAAGGGCTATAAATGTAATAAGTTACATGAAATAACTCCAAAGAAAAGGTTGTTATGGGAGCCCGAGAAAACAACTTTTGAAATATATTTTCTCGCTCTCCCATAAGAACATTTTCTTTGGAGTTATTTCATCTAACTTATACTTAAGCTAATTACATGTACATTTTATAGCCCTCGAAAAGTGTAAAAAATAATGCAATATGATCGAAATTATTCTGGTACTCAGTTTCCTAACTGAATTTCCTTGGTGCGATGGGCAACCTTTGCCAAGTATGAATATAGAAATAGATTCCGTCTTACGGTAATTATTGTCACTTACTTAAGCCATCAAATGGACCTAGAACATATTTGTATCGGTGAAAATCTTCGACCGAAGAATTGTCAGAGGAGACGACGATGTCTTTAGCGATACTCTGTAGACTGAATCTCTGTAGCGTTTGGACACTCATATCCAGGTAACTTAAAAACCTACCAAACCTTTCGAGTCACTTTCTAGTCAATGCTCTATAGATGATGAACTGCTAAATGAACATCTGATATCGCCATAAGACTGAAAAAGATTGAACTGTTTGCAAATGATGAAGCAATCGAACACTCGTTCTTACTGACCTGCGAACTTACACCCACGCTGAGTACTTCAAATATACTGCATTTTTGCGTATCACATTCAACTATTCAACATGGCGGTTCGTTTGAATGACTGAAACTTTTAAAAGAATATTTCAGTTATATTTTGCCCCAAATACGCGTTTGTTTCGATTAAAATGGAAGAAAATCTGAATGAAGAGGACATATGGGACGAAAAGTCTTTGAAACAGCTTAAACGAAAGTTAAAAACTTCGTCTCAAGAACGCGGGAAATCGTCATCTACCGGATCCAAGAATGCCAAGATGATAAAATGTAAACGTTCAGAAAAGAATGTAAAAGAAGGTCAGTCTACTCAATCGCAAACAGACAAGAGGAAATGTAGCGGAAGTTTGAAGAAAGAAAAGCAGAGGCGTAAGAGATCAGACACTTCCAGTAATCCAAATGAGAAAAGTGTGGTTTCTAAAACCATAAATAATCAACTAAGCGCAGATCAATGTGGCTCAGCTGTCTCGAGTACTAGCGATAAAATAACGCCTGAGAAAGAGGTCATGGATGGATTTTGCCCCAAATGTCAGATGCCTTTCTGTGCCTTAATTGGGCAGTCTCCTGGATGGCATGTCAGGGAATGTTTGGAGACTAAATATTCATATGTAGGTATGGTATCTTTTTTTGTGGTTGTTGAAGGTACAGTATACACAGTAAGTTATGTGCTCAGTTCGAAATAGGCATTGTGGTCCTTTGACAGGCTACCTCTACCAATGTCCATGTAAAGGCAAAGACAAACATGATATCAACCTATATCCAACACAAATTTTAAATTTTTGAGTGTATACACCCCACCCCGCCCCCCTCCCCCCGGGCTGTCATTAAGAGCCAGGAGCAAGGGATTTCCCTTGGCTAAATTGTGGATGACTCCACACTACTTTCATGGGGAAAAAATGGAAAATAAGACCAAAAGAACTTCTTGGCTGTAAATTCCCCACCTATTAATTGAAATCTTAGTGACAGTCCCGCAACCCCCTCTCCCCAACCCTGAGGGTTTAAAGGTGGTAGACCACTTTGACACATAACTTTCAAACCATACCCAAATGAGCATGGTTCAGTGAAACAGAACAAAATATTATTAAATAGTTTTGCAAGACAATCCCTGGTCTCAGAGGTTTTTCTTAAAAATTTTCGCCATGTGAGAGAGAACAAGCCACAAAGGGGTAGGTAGGTAGGTAGGTAGGTAGATTATTTATTTAAAACTCGGTAAAATCTTCAGTAATAATAGAGTAAAAATCTAATCACAATTAATTAGACTAAAAACTATCGACATACTGTTTTACAAGACTGCCGAGTGAGAGTCCGACGACTCAAATACATGTTTGATTTGCTCTTTAAATTTCCTGACTGATTTAGTTTCTCTCACATTTTCGGGTAAAGAGTTCCACAACAAAGCACCTCTGTAACTGAAACTTCGTTTCAAGTAGTTAGTACGCGGCCTGGGCAACGTCAATTTATGAAAGGAATTGCGCAAATCATAGTCTGTGCTTCGTTCGTGAAATAGGTTCTGCAAGTACACTGGAGCTTGTGCATTTAGAGATTTAAACATCATTATTGCTTTATGCTTCTTTCTCCTTATAACTAATTTGTCCCATTTGAGTATATCAAGAAGCAGGCTCGAGCTAGTCCCATAGTTGGCCTTTAAAATTACTCTAGCTGCACGGTTCTGTAACTTTTGTAATTTGTCACTCAGTTGATCACTTAAGCCATCCCAAACAAGGCTACAGTAATCAAAGTGAGGTTGAATTAAGGAGTTATAGACTAGTACCGCAGTAGATTGGGAGATAAGGGGCCTAATACGTCTAAGGGCACCTATAGCCGAAGTTACCTTCTTACACAATTCGTTAACATGATTAGACCAGGAAAGCCGATTGTCAATAATGAGACCTAATGATTTTGCGTGATCAACATTGCTGATAACTTGGTCTTCTAGTTTAATGTTTATTTCGTTATGGCTTTCCGCGAGAAGCTTCTGGCGAGAGCCAATAACCATAAACTCGGTTTTCGCAACATTAAGACTAAGCTTATTGGCTTTTAGCCAACAGTGAAGGTTCAGTAGTTCTAAGTTAGTCTCTTGTTCAAGGTCAGCTAGAGAGGAACCAGAAATGGTAATAGTTGTATCATCTGCGAACATTTTAGCGCATGCTGAATTAAGGCAGTTTGGAAGATCGTTTATATAGATTAAGAAGAACAAAGGACCGAGAATACTACCCTGTGGGACTCCGCATCTTAGTTTGCTTGCACTGGACAATACGCCATTAACATAACATTTCTGGCTCCTGTTACCTAGGTAGGAGGCAAAGAATCGTAGGGAACCCAGATCAAGTCCATAGTTTGCAAGTTTATGTAACAAAATTGCATGGTCAATGGTGTCAAAAGCCTTTTTAAGATCGATATATACCACACCATTTAAAAGGCCGTTATCTATGTTAATAGACCAGTTGTTCGTTGATTCAAGTAGCGCCGTCATGGTGCTATGGAGCGATCGAAAGCCGGATTGATAAGTATTCAAATGTTTGTTTTTATCTAGGTAATCGTAGAGTTGTTGATAGATAATTTTCTCGAATAGCTTTGAGACAATTGTGTGGAAAAATGTGTTGGAAATTGGTGAGGAGTGAGAGAGAAAAACTCCCCTGCCTCCTGTCCTCTCTCTGTCCATGCCAATGTGTGACTCGGTTTTGGTGCTTTGCAGCTCACTCTCTCTCTCTCACACTAAGAAAAATTTCAAGAGAAACCTCTAGGACCAGGGTATTCAAGACAGATCCGTGTCAGAACTTGGTCTGACTAATGAAGTCATGTGTCCATTTATGTCTGTCTATCCTTTTCAGGGCTGTGCTCTAGCATAGCCCGGTGGCCCCTGGTGCTTAACTTTTGCCCTCGGGCGATTAGAAAATCTCAGATTTTTCATACAAATCATATGCTGGGCACCCTAGATTTTACAGTTTCAGAGCACTGGGCTCCCTTCAATTTTCCTTAGAGCACAGCCTTGCTTTTTATCTTAAGTCTCCCAAGAAGCATTATATTTTTTTTCAAAATATGTGATACTCAGTCATCCAAGTATTGTATTAGCCCAACCAAGTGACAGGTGAGCTCATAACTTATATTTTGTTTCAGGTGACTGTGCTGAAGGGATTCACTGTAACTCAGTGTTCTCTGCTCATTATAAGAGATATTCTCACCAGCTTTTAGCTGCTTCTAGAAGTTGTGCCATCTTTGAGAAAAACGTTGAAGAAATAAGCAATGAAAAAGATGTTTTAGTAAGGAACTGTATTCTCTATAATTATTATTATTCCTTTTGCTTTTTTCTTTTTGTTGCTATCTCTCCTCTTCATCCTTTTCATATTAAGGCTAACCATGATCTGATTTTAAATTTCACAAAATTTATCTTTCTTTTAATTTCAAATAATTATCCTCTGTAAAGCAACTTTCTTTTGTTTTTGATTGAGGATTTGAGTGACACTTTTTTAAATCTGACTGTTCTTGCATCAAAAGATGATGAGGATTGTCAAACCAGGCAAAAGATATTTGGTTAAACCTTACCAACAAACCTTATCAAAACTTCAAAAAAATCTGGAACAAGCAAAAACACACATTTGAAAGTTAACTTTTAAGTGTGTTAATGTCATTTCAAATCATAAGATACTAAAATTAATTGAACTTATCAGTTAATAATCTGTGTGTTTGTTGATATATTTCTTGCATATGAAGCTGTTATTCCATGTTCATCTTTTTTTTCTGTAATTTGAATTTTCTGTATCATGGGTATTAAATTTCAGGAGGGTTTTTTATTCACAGGTCTTTAATTTCACGATTTTTTTTTTCATAACAAAATGTGAAATGAAAGACCTTTGAAAATAAGTACCAATAAGTAATCTCAATTATGGACTTGACAGTTAAAAGAAGTGGGAATATATGATTCTTGTATTGCTACTAATAAAAATGGGTATACTTTATAACACTTTTTAGCTGGTAAGGAAGTTCTGTCTATAGTGATATCCAATATGTGTTCTTGCACTTGTTTTTAAAAGGTGGAAACAAAGACCCATCCATCTAGACAGCTAGACTTTTCAGGCCAAGAGTTGTCGCAACAAGGGACTAGAATTAAAGATGAAGATTCTGCAGAATTTAGTGCAATAAGGGCTGTGGAAGAAGACAAAGAAAGTACACCATTACAAACATATAATAGCAATAATGAATTGAATCTCTCTATTTCTTCCACTGAGAAAAAAGCTCATCATCAAAAAACCAACAATACTTTGCAAGGTGACAATGCCCAGGGGAGTCATAATAGTGGAAAAATGAAGCAGTTTGATGTCAAGAAACCACTGATTACTTCTGAAAGTGTGGAGACTGTAAATTTTAAGAATGGTTTGGAGAATATAGCAAGAGACACTGGTGTGACAGTGTCATCCTTTATCTCAACAGAAGATTTTGATATGTCATCAGATGATGATCTGTTTGGAGATCCAGAGGTCCTTGAAAGTTTGTGTTCACATACAGAGGAAATGCAGCATACAACAAAAAATCAAGCTGATGGCAATGATTTGGATGAAACACAGTGTGTAAATTCAACACAAATTAATGAAAAGGAGGAGGTTCTTCCTGTAAAATCAAATACCACTCAGAGACAGCAGTCACTGTCATCTTTTGTTAAAAAGTCAAACAAGAAATCAGCATCTTCACTTAAACAAACAGACATTGGAGTGTTCTTTGGCTTGAAACCTGTATCAAAACCTTTTGAGAATAAAATGACAGGTGCTAAGAATGTTATGGATGTTTCAACTTCTTCAGTAACTCACAAACATGGAGGATGGAGAGGAAGAAAACAGAATAACTCACACGATCCTAAAAATACTGGCTATTCTTCTGAAGGTCAAAGTTCAGGTGCAGGTGAAGGTGTTCCTGCTGTAACAGCTAATTCTCAATCACGTCGGAGTTGTCCATTTTACAAGAGGATTCCAGGTAGTGCCATTACCGTAGATGCATTTCGCTATGGTGACATTCCTGGTTGTCGTGCTTATTTCTTGAGCCATTTCCATTATGATCATTATGCTGGTCTGAATGGCAAGTTTACAAACCCTGTTTACTGCAGTAAGGTGAGTGAATCTACTTGTAAATTACCAAAATGGTCACAACTAAAAGGACTACAGTACTGGCGACTGGTGAATTTAATATTGATGAAATGACTTATGTTGGAACTTGTAGCTGTGTTGTTAGTTTACTGATTATATCTAGATTAATGGGAGTTTCTTGGTGTTACATATGGCTGTGATCACTATATGACTGAATACAAGGGATTGAAAAGACACGTAACAATACCTTAATCACAACACAATGGTTAACCTACAATAGGTTATAGTTTCCACAACACCGTACCAAGAAACACCAAGATTAACTGTCTCTTTGCTGAACAGGCTGTATGCTGACCAATCCCTTACAAGATTATAAGAATCTGTATCGTTGTAAGAGCTTATTAACTGACAAAATAATAATTATTTTGTCAAATAGACATGTATTTCTATATTTGATATATTTATTGAGCTGTTTTTAAGGAAAAGGAATTATTGTAAACTGTAAATTGTGATCTGCCGGTAGTGAAAGGCTATGCCTTATCCCTACATTATTGATCAGCAAGGAATGTATCAGTGATGATACAGGTCTAGCCTGAGTATCAGGCCTTCCTAAGGGGATAGGGGGGAGGGGGAGAAGAGAAAGGAAGGCCTGACACAAAACCATTCAGCAAATCGTGTGACACATCCAGAATCTGGATGTGGCAGTGATTGGATAACACACAATACGCCCTGATGTCACCGACCGCAAGTAAACACGAGCAGAGTGTTTTGACTTCATGTGGTAATTTTATGGATAGAGACGCAGAGAGGAATTCAAAGAGACTTTAGAGGGCGCTCTCAAGTTCTTTGCGCGAATCAAAATGAAATGCGAGCAAGAATTGTGTTTTCAAAGCCTCGTAGTTAAAAGGAAAGATGTTCTTGGAGTATGGAAAAGCCTCATATACCAGCTTCTGCCGAAACTATGTCCGAGTATTGGTTTCACAAGACCAGGACAAAGAAGACGATATCAGTGCTTCAGATTTCTAAGTTTTGATTTACAACATCCTGCCGCTAAAAGGGTATTGTTACTGTAAATAAAATTAGAGCGAGGTAGCCATGTTTTGAGAATAGCCGACAGCACCAAGGCTTTAGCTTGACTTTAGATTTTCCCTCGGACGATTTTCGGCCTGATCTACAGCAGCTTTTTAGCTGCCAGATTCTCAGGAACCTGCTTATTAATGAGCGCCGCTGTTATAACTCTGTAAACAAAAGCAGTTTACAGTTTTCCGGGCACACATTTTTTTACAAACAGAGCGTTGGCGATCTTACATTAGCACAATTCCTAAAACATGTCATAATTCCTCCAAAACGGCAGGTTTTCCATTACAAGTATTCGAAAACTCCTCATTGGAGGTTTCAGAAAAAGCGAAATTGTAGCAACACAAGCACCGGAGCTCGGCCAGACCGTATGGTGAGATTTATTTTAGGCGAGCTTTTTGACACGTGAAGCTGACAACCCAATGACAGCATGTGATTTTGATTGGATGGTATCGAATCATGCTGTGTGGGGGTGGAACGCTCCAGTAAATGCATCTGTGTCAGGCGTTTCTCTCCTTCAGCTCTATCCCTTTTTCGCTTCCATCTTTCCCCTTTTCCCCCAGAAACGCCTGATACTCAGGCTAATACAGGTCAATTCACTGCAGCCATAAGTTATTCTTTGAAAAGTACAGAATAATTTATTTGT
Organism: Porites cylindrica; assembly: GCA_964035525.1. Classification (NCBI taxonomy): domain Eukaryota; kingdom Metazoa; phylum Cnidaria; class Anthozoa; order Scleractinia; family Poritidae; genus Porites; species Porites cylindrica. Next base: position 52,790,804 of record OZ037778.1, on the reverse strand, counting down.
TTTAGGTGTGACTGGGTTAAATATCAGCCTACTACTCTTCTTATTTTCTAGATCACAGCAAACCTTGTTATAAAAAAGTTGTATGTCAAGAAGCAGTTTGTTTATCCACTTCCTATGAATACTCCAACTGTGATCCAGAATGTTGAAGTGACTCTTCTTGAAGCAAACCAGTAGGTTCCATACTTAACTGTATACTTCTCTTTTGTAACTGTTTTTTTTTCTGAACCAGTAACTCATGTTCTTACAACCAGGTGATTGTACCAGGCCCAAACTCCTACATGTGTCATGTAAATCAGATGAAAAATGAACCAGACACAGCTAGGGTGCTTTAATGATTACTAGTATTTGGAATTCCTCTTTTTGAAACTTTACTAAAAAATATCCTGAGGTGGACTTCAACTATAAATGACCTTAGGGTAATAAACGTCCGGGGCATCTTTTTAATTTCAGGGGTCCAAGCAAGGGTGTTTAATACTGCTAGGAGGTGTTTAAAAGAGAGAGGCATTTATTCTGATGACCGTAACAAGCTCAACAAAACTAATATGCTTTTGGCAAAAATATCAAGAGAGTTTAAAAATGGCGGAGTATCCACTCCAACATTATTGATATGTCTAGGCCATCCATATTGCTCTTTCAACTCCCAACAACGATGTCAGAATCCTAGCTCAATGTTTATTGTGTTGCTATCGTTAGTCTATCCTTACTTTGAATGTGACATTGAACAAGATCAGATGAAATACACAAACCCTGGTTAATCAAACAAGAAACTGAATGAATTGCTCCTTTTTGGTAATTCCTAGTATTTTGGAGTAATTCTCATGGGGTGTGTCTATTACACTGGGGGCATTTATTAGAGAGAGGTGTCTAATACTTAACAGCGTAGAGAGGGCATTTATCAGATAAGAGGCCCTTTTTTTGGAAGTGGTGTTTATTAGGTCATTTATGATAAACCTAACTTCTGTTTATAGTTTGAGTATAATTTTTATTCATATGATTGTGGATGTTTCCTCTGGTGGAACAATAGATCACAGCATCCTGTTGTTATATATGCACTACATGTCCAATTTGAAACATTGGAAACATGGGTTTTTTGACTCAGTACTGGTAGCTGTCCTTGCTCCAGTAGGCTGTTTCCTATCCTCATTACAGGTTTGAAAATATTTTAGGTCCCATGAAAGAAGTAATGAGAAAATAGAATATGAATAAAGGCCCTTTCAATTAACAGCTTGTACTGCACAATATCATGTTATAGTTTACAAAATACTTTTTTTTTTCAGTTGTCCAGGAGCTGTTTTGTTTATGTTCAAATTTCCAAATGGACACACAATTCTACATACAGGTGAGATATTCACTGACAGAGCCTTGTTTTACAACTTGACTCTATTGCCATTTTTAATATTATTTAGCCACTGTCAAGAGATTCAAACGAAACTCTTAACTGCAAATTCTTCATCCTGGCAAATTCACTTCCACAAGAATCATCAGCTTTTCGATTTTCTATGTATTATTTTAGTGCAGTGTATGTACATGTTGATGATGAAAATTACATGTGAGGTGAACATGCATGATGTGATGTGCTGTGATGGTAGTCAGGAATTGATGTTTAAAAAAATTCTTAATGACAGTTTAATGATTGCTGAACCTAACGTAAATTAAAGGTGACTTCAGGGCATCAACAGAAATGGAGCACTATCCTTCTCTGCAGCAGTGTAAAATTGATGTTTTGTATCTGGACACTACGTAAGTTATTCTAGTAGAAATACAATCATATGCAGTCACTTATTTAGACTTTCTACTTTTTATTGTGACCTTAAGGCTATTTCTCTCTTTAGTTTGGCACATGATAATACTTAAAGGACTAGCAATTTTATGTATTCAAGCTCTTTATCTGCCTACAGCCTCAAGAGTATTATTACAGTAAAAGTTATGTTATGATCTCCCAACACTTCTCTGTCCCTCCTAAGGCCGCCATTCTGTACAGTCATCTGAAAGTTCATCCATTGTCAGTAGATCAAGTGCCTAGTTCCATTTCATTGTTGCATTGTAACTGTCGGTGTCTTTCAGTTTAGAACATTCAGAGATCTTTTTGAATGGTAAAACATTTAATTGAAGTAGGCTTCCTAAAATAAGATTTATTTATTTACTATTAATGGTCAAACAAATGCTTGGGTAGTAGTTCTATTGAAAAACTAATCTGAAATTCCCAGTTTTGGAAAAATTCTAGGAGTCACATGATTGTAGGTAGACACTTACAAACCTTGAAACCTTTCATAAAACGGTTACAGCTATTTTCCAGAACATTTTAATTTGTGTTCGCTTATGTATAAAATTCTTTAGCATTTTCTCATTTACATGTTACTGTGTTTGTTGATCCAGATACTGCAGTCCTCAATATTCCTTCCCACCCCAGGAGCAAACTGTCAACTTTGCAGTGTCCACAGCTGTTCAAGCGTGTCAACAAAATGCAAAGACTTTGATTGTCTGTGGCTCATACACGATTGGAAAAGAACGAGTTTTCCTGGGTAAGTCTGTTCTAAAAGAGTGGCTTACAACTTACATCAGCCTGTGTTAAGTGTACGACAGTTTTAACATTTCAATTTCGCCGAAGTAAAAGTGCTTGCTCTTCATTTGTTCAACTATTTAAACAGTAAAAACTATAGAACTCCCTTGTGGATAATATAAGTTCTCTAGTGTCTCTGAATGCCTTTAAACTCTATTTTATTTATGTAATTTGTTTAATTTCAAGATTCAAATATGAGTAAGGGATATTTTATTTATGCATGTCTCCATGTTTGTTAATTTTCTAAGTCACTGTTTGGCATTTGAAAATGTTTGTTTTGAAGATATTAGCCAAAAGGTTACTCTGTAAATTTGAGTTAACAACTTTTTATGTTTTCTGTTCTTATATGCCTCACTGCAGCTCGTTTTCTTTACACTTCAGGATAAACTCAATAGGCTTAGTTATAAAGTACAGTAGATAGAGGAAAGTAAACAAAACAGGATACTGTACTCTGTAGATATGAATGGTTTTAAAAGTAGCCATTCTCGGCTCATCTCTGGTGTAATATAATTTATTACTCACAGCTGACGTAAAGCAAAGAAAACAAAACACAGGGGCACCCAACGACGGTTTCCTCCTAAATACATTGAGAACACTTTTTAAGGCTATATTCCAGAGCACTTTTAGATCTCTAGAAATGCATGCCTTCTGGAACTATAAAATTTGTATCTGTTCGGTCTTCCTAGGGGAACTTGAGTCTTTTCGAAATTATTACGTCTCTAGTATTGCTTTCCCGAAAATTTTAGATGCAATTTAACGTTTTACGAAAGTGAGAATTTTTCTAATTCCTCTTTACATCGCGTTTTTGAATCCGAAAATTTTAGGTTTCCTTTTTACTACGAAAAATACCCCAACCTGGGGGGTAAAATGTGAAAAATTAGACTTTAGAAAATCGTAGCGGATTTATTGGAAAAGCTTCGAAAATTGTACAGGAATGGAACCGCCATCTAGAAATTTTTAGCCGTGCTCAAGTTACAGAAAATCCCAGGCAATATTTCCTTCTCCGAACAGATATTTTACAGAAAACAGTCGTTGGGTGCCCCTGAAAACATCCTTAACAATGAACCTAACCATGACAATAGTCCATAAAACGAATAAGTTACATTATACCGGGCGGTGGGGATGACTCCCATTCTCTTTCCAGTTTTAACCGATGAATTTCCATTAGAGTCATATCGGATCTGACTATTTTAAGCAGTGCTGGTTGCTGGAATGATTTCATGTTTTCGTTTTTATTTACTAGCCATTGCAGAGGCACTTGGTTGTAAAATCAGTGTGGAAAAACAGAAGAAAAAAGTGCTGGAATGTCTTGAGTCGGAACACATCAACTCACTGATCACTACAGATTGGAGGGAAGGAAGGGTACATGTACTGCCAATGGCTAAACTTACATTGCAGGTAAAATAATGTCTCGTGCATTTAGTAAACCATAAATATTATTATGTCTACAGTTTTCATGTGTATTTCACGCTAGCAAGTGTCTATTGTCACCTTTCGGAAAGATTATTTTAATTATAATGATGGTTTAAAAAACGAGATATATTACACATCAGTACACCTCTAGTTTTGGGCGACATAACTTCGGGCGAGATGACTTTGGGGCGATTTGACCTTTTACCGCCGCAAGGATCAGCCCAGGAGGGTCTACTACAGGCGAATGTGACGAGGATAACGTAGTCAAGATGGTTCTAATTCTTGGTTATGTGTGTTGGAAAATAATAGTGCTTGACACAACAAAAATATGAAATATTTGCCCTTAAAACACTGCAAAACGTTAGAAGCAGGTTTCTAGCGATTCCATGGTGTAACATTGGACTAATAAAAGATGCAAATATTAGTAAAATATTAATCCTCTTGTGTGGAGAGATTTGGGGGGTTGGTAATAACTAATAATGGTGACATGACTTGATCAATAATAAAAGAGACGAAACAAGTGGGATAAATGTGTAAAATATCTCGTGTTTTAAGCCTTGATGAAATGAAACAAGCGCTCTATAAATGAGACGCTTTTGATGAGACGAAACAAGCGCGATAAAAGAGTACCAGTTCACACTTTTAATATAAGCTTTGATAAGACGAAACACGCGCACCTCAAGAGATAAATGTGTAATAGAGAAGCTTAATGTTGTTGAGCATAATAAAAATTTCAGGCTACTTACTAAAAATTTCGAGTAACATAACTCTGGTTCTTGTTTTGGGCGAGATGACTTTCGGACGACTTGAGCTTAAACCCTTGTGGCACTGCAAAGGGTCTTACATTATCCCTTTTGTAGTTTGTGTTTACACGCGTTCAATGCCTGTCTCTCTGTAGAATCTAGCAGCATATCTGGAGTCACACGGGACGCAATTTACATCTTTGTTAGCATTTAAACCTACTGGATGGGAACACAGTGCAAAAACAGACAACTTGTCCATGATAAAACCCGCAAAGAGAGGAAATGTTACAATTTATGGTATGTACTATGCGTTTTCGTTTTAAAAGAAAACTAATGACAAAAACGTTTCAACTACTTTATGTACATGTAATTAATGTCAAATGTGAAGGAAATTATAGCATCGGTTGTGGATACATACATAGAGAGAAAGAGAAAAAAGTGTGAAAAAGTACATCTATTTTAAGAAAAGCCAAGGGAAGCTTTAATTTTTTAAATGCTAATCATCGGAATCAAGAGACCGAAACACTCAAGCGGATTCTTTCCACGCCAATCTTTTTAATGAATTGTCAATTTCTTTAATTTTCTGGCGTCAATTTTGATTTACATCTACTTTTCCACACTTGCTTCTCTGTATATATCCGCGAACATTGTTAATTTTCTTCACATTTTGACAATAATGACATGAAGTCGTCAAAATGTCATGTTACATTTTTATCTTTTATTTTCTTTTAACATATCTATCGAAATCATTGCAAGAGATTTACTGCTACAAGGCACAAACTTTAAGGGAATAGCGTCCCATTTTAGGGTTAGGGTTGTACTTAACCTCTGAAACAAGAACACTGTTTCCCCAAGTTTTTAATTTTCTGACATGAGGTGGTCAGAGTTTAGGTCTGGACGCCTCCTCTTACATCTAAAATGATGATGTAATGGTTACAAGCAGAAAAGTAAGAATACAATTTGAATGAATCTATTTGGAACCTTGTAGGGGTGAAAATGAACTTAAACCACGCCCATATAACTGGCATCACGTCGCTGGTAGCATGTTTCTAGAGTGGTTCTTTAGTTCCCAAGAGGTAGACGAACAAAACGTTGACTCTTTTTCTTGTTCTTTTAGGTGTACCTTACAGTGAGCACAGCAGCTTTACAGAGCTTGAAAGATTTGTCAAGTTTGTTAAACCAAAGAGGATCATTCCAACTGTCAATATTCATTCTGCTGAAAGCAGGACACAAATGCAAACAATCTTTAATAATTGGCTGTCACATACAGTAAATTGATACCTGTAGCCGACTATATAAAAATTATGCTAAGGGCTTCCTGATTTCTTTGCTTAGACCAATGTAAATAGCCGGAATGCGACAGCCTAGAGCTGATTCCTAGCGGACATTTATTACATTTAAAATATTGTAGTCATTGTTTATTTTTTCTAATTTATTATATATAAAAAAGTACATCTAGCTCTCTTAAATTTTTCTGAAACTTGCATTCTGAAAATATTATACCGGTAACAACCCATAGTGTTTCTGTACTTTGCTGATTATTTATGATTGTGCCAGGGTTTTTCTTGATGTGGCGGAAAATTTTCTTGGTTAGCCGCCATTGTTTTATGGTGTGGGATTGTTCAGTGTCTCTTTAAATCCTCTCTCAAATTAGCCCCCCTTTTCAGGGAAAGAAAGTTAATAAGCCCCCCACCTCTCACCCTTATTCTTCTTCAATTCACTGTATTAATCACGACTGTAAAACCTCATGTGGACTGATCCTGGATGGTTTATTCACCAACTGGCAGTTCAGATTTGTTATTGACTTGAGCTTTTCCACTTTGTATTCTCGTTCTTTATGGAGAACCGATACCATCGTCTTTGCTAAATTAAATAAGCGCCCCCCCCCCCCCCCCCTCAAATAAGCCCCTGTCCCTATTAAGCCCCCACTGAAATGTGGTTGAAATAAACAAGTACCCCATGGGTGCTTAATAGAGGATTTACGGTACGTCATTTGGTGATTGCACCCATCCAAACCAGATCCAAATATGGAAACCCAAAAAGACTTTTTGTTTTTGATAGAAATAATAGGCCGGGCTGAATCCATATGAGCCGTTGAAATTGGAATCTTTTCTCAAAAACAGTTTAAGATATTTCATAAAAGTTCAAAAGTATACGACGTTTCGACCTTCTCTGACGTCATTATCAAGTAAAAAACCGTAAGAATGTTCTATAAATACAACAACAACAACTTTATTGACTTTATCTTCGGCATGAAGATTTCAGTACCAAAACAATAACAAATGAAAAAAGTAAAATAAAAGTTAAGAAAGAAAGGAACAATGGAATATTATTATAAAAGAAAAATCACTTGGCTCTGTACGACTTCTACGCTACTCGTATGGTAAGAAAGTTTAATTAGAGTTCGGATGCATAACAATTTAGAATATCTTCAATATAAGAGGCAGTGAGATTTATGATGTTTTCATCGCACATAGACATGATATATAAAAATAGTGCCTTGCAAGACATATTCGTAAAATTACTGTTTATCGAGTATAGGCTCTCTAAGAAATACAAGAAAAAACAATAGGTCATTAAAGTAACATAAAAATGGAGTTACTCTGGGTGTTAAGGCTAGGCCTAAGTTCTTTCGTAAACATGGCAGTCAAATTATCCGTGGCACTTCTTAAAAACGCAAAATTGACCCTCATTAAGTAGATTTTTGTCACCATGGGCTTCTAGGAAATGTTTACTGATAGCCGAATGTTTGTGTTCATTTGTGTTCAGCAATGCGTTGGTGAAGGTGTCGGGCTGTGTAGCCAACATAATCTGCATCGCAAAGATTACATTCAAATTTATAAACAACGCAATGCTGACTTAAATACTCGGCTTAATTTCTTTCAGCTTAAGGTGTTGCTCCAATTTTTTGCTAATAAAATAGGCTATAAAGTGACGGCAATCTTATTGCGGCTGAGATCATGCAATTGCCTACGGGCTGCATTAGCGGCCGAGAACTGATCTTTGAAGGAAAGAACTATTCTGATAAAAAAATTGTCTGAGCTTTGACGCCGGCAATTTTTTATAGCTAAGAGTTTGAATTGTGGGAGTAAAGCAAATGTTTTCTAAACAATGTTTTTTGATCGAAATAGAGAAAAACTTACCGTGAACAGTCAATGGCCATTATTGCAAGACCTCGTCTCGGGACCGCATGTTAGTGTCCTTAATAGTGCGAGTCCATAATAGCGGGGTGCGAGAACAATTTGATTTAAAAACACCTGGCTCCAGTTGTTCAAAAGGTGGCTAGCGCTATCAACCGGATAAAGCATCGAGTTAGGATCAATCTTAGCAGCTGAAGATTTATCCGGTGGATAGCGCTATCTACCTTTTGAACAACCGGGGCCTGCTTTACAACGATAACATGGCTTCATATTTCGACTGACTTTATAACGAAGTGAAGACTTGGACGGAGTGGGCGAGACTTAGGAATGGTGACGAGAATGGATAGCTGGCTGTAAGAGGCAGAGAAGAAATTTTAAAACTGCTGGCCTAAAACATGCAGTCTCGCCAGAGAACCAACCCATGCAGAAGTGCTTTTGACTGGTGATCAATCTCGTCCCCGATGAGCCGCAAGGGACCATGGGAAGGGAACGCCCGTTATCTCCTTCTTGTCTTCCTTTGCGAGCATATTTTCATCAAGAGAGAGACGTCTGGGTACGAGGCAGTTCCTCGGGCTTCTCTCTTGGCGTCAGGGGGAAGTCTTAGAGAACGAGTTGAGGAACGTTGAGGCAACATTAGTTGGCCTAGAAGTGAAGGCATAATAGAATTTTACAATATCTCGAACCTTGCGATTATTTGAACCAAAGCCGACTCCCCTTCCCCAGTCAAACTGGAATCCTAGAAGCACTGAATCCTTTTCCGCTTCAAAGGGCTGCGGTCAAGTATTAACGACACGTGAAAACGTCCACGAAATAATGTTCCAGTGTGCATGTTGGAAGTTTTTTTTTACGTTTTGTGAAAGAAAACTACGTACTTTTTTGCTTGCATTGCGCAATTATAGGGGAAAAAAAACGTATTCGCGACGTTTGGTCTTGATTGTAGAGCGGAGAAAAAATAGTTCGCGGATATTAGGTGACTCATATGCACAATAACGTACCAAAATCTCCGCTTGGTCGAAGAGGAGATCTTGGTAGGAGAATTACAATAACGTTCGTTTCGTTGTGACTATTCTTTTTTATTGCTGGGTTCATTATGTCAAACTGGTCTGGAATCATCACGTCTTTCAGTAACGACTGAGCTAAGGAGGACTTTTCCTAGCCGAATAATACTTGTTATAATCACTTATGTCATTTGTTTTTAGTAACATTAACTTGTACGGTTACCAGAGGTAAGCCGGACATGCCAACATTAAACCCAACCTCGTCCCCAGGGCTTTTCGCCCCACCCATTTTTTGAGGGAAAAGCCCCGGGGACGAGGTTGCATTAAACCCTACTCTCATGGCACTCAGGCTAATGGATGGTATCCGACCGAATTTTAGCTATCCAAATTCATGCTACATGTATGTTACAAGCAAGTATGTGGAGGACTCAAAGCATGATCCTCACAAGGCACTGGTTCCAGGTGTATCCCTACTGACCCTGGGTCAGTCACTCCCAGCAGTATAGTCGCCCACTGTGGAGCAGTTTCTTGTCTAAGGAAACAATATGATGATGCAGCCAATGTGCAACCCAAACCTCTCAACTAACTATGGCAGTTTTCGTTCGCACTTTCGTTGTATACACCATGAGATAATGATTATTTACACACAATGTAGTGATAGCATTGATGCAAACTTAAGGTAGTATTAAAAGAGTATTACAACTTTACATTTTAATTACTGGTACTGGTTGATAAACTAATAAACTTATATTACCGTATGTTTCATCATGAATGGAGAATTTTAAGTATCAGGACAATAATTTTTTATAGAGAAAAAGATGCACCATGAATAATTGAGCATCATACAATAGAAGTTTTGGGCTCTTTGGGAAGATCTCCTCCTGAGCTGTCTGCTCATTCCATTGTCTGAATAATGAGGTAAAATGTTTAGAGTTTTTAATTTTTATCAATGTTTTATTTTTATCTATCCTTTGGGATTTGCTGCCTTCTGCTCTGACATGGCTTTTTCATCTGCATCATGTGCCCTTAGGGAAATAAAATAAAGCAATAAGGTGATCCATAATGTTCTGATTAACCATCATTTTGCAAATCTTCATGAAATATTATTATCTTCTTTCTATATAATGAGGTAGAGGAAGAGGACCACTTCAGTTGATGAAAAAATGACTATGGAAAACAAATTACCTATAGCATGTACTAGGAGATTTAATACAACCTATATATTACAAAATTTGTGTGCTATTTTGTGTTCCTTGAGTGCATCAATTATGAGTGAGCAATGATTAGCACATCCAAGGGAATTTTTTTAAGCTTCTCAGCTTACTATTTCTTCAGCTATTGGTGAGTTAGTCTTTGATTGACCGCTTTTATGCTACAGATGTTCAAGTCATTTAGACGCATTTAACATCTGAGACCGGCAACAAATTCAACTTCTCATACCTCAACATGATGTTCACACAAGGTGCAATTTGTTCCCACGTATAAGATGTAACCTTGATTAATAGTGGTGTCCAGGAAGGACAGAGGTGAAGACGCAGGCGTGAGGCAGCCACTGCTGCAGATGTTATTATGGATGGAGGAAAAGTCAAGAACGAATGATCTGTCAGGGGAAAAAATCAGTAAAAGAAATAAAATTTGGATAATTTATTAGAATTAGATAAATGCAAAGACAAGTAGAAATCTCTACCAATATATTGTCTTTTTCCTGTGAAAATAATCAGCCTAGAAAAATCTCTTGAGATAACAACCAAGAGTACTTGCTGTTTATGTAAGTGTGAGTATAGTTCTGCAAGGTGAAATCTTTTTTAATTACCATTACTCTTTCCTTGGTAAACATTTATTGATATCATTTGATTTAAAAAAAAGATTTTCAGAAAATATAACTATATTTTTTAGCATACCTTGTAGAGCAATCTCTAGAAAATAATGCACATATTTTCTTGTGTAGGCCATTGGCTTAGAACAGTCTTCAATACTCCTTCCTGATTGACAGTCCTGTGCTGAAATTGCATGAATCAAATAGAACTCCATAAAATTCACAGGTGTTGGCAAGTCTAAATTCCAGCAGAAAAAGTTCAGCAGAAGCAGTTCCATTTGATTAAATTCTGCCACACTAAATACATTATGAACAAAGCCATTCAAAGTTGATATGGTAGGAATCTTCTCTTCATTCTCTTCAAATTTTGCTGAAACAAAAGGAATAAATGCAATTAGGTTTTTGTTCATTTATTTTGCAGCATTTCACCAAAAACTGGCACCTTAAATGTTCAATATTTAACAATTATTTTGTAAAGAATTGTGAATTGTTCTTAAACTTCTTGAATATTTTCCTGTAGGAAAAAATAGCTTGGAGAATAAACGATACAGTACTTTGCAATAGTTTAAAATATTTGTGTGGTACATCCTCGAAAAAAAAGAACTGTTTTAGATCATTTGGGAATTATATTTCATCCCCTGGGACTTAGGGTCGTTTCGGTAGAGGTACCACTGGCTAAGTTTAGAAAATTCTGGCCTTCGCAGGCCCACAAGGAATAAAAATATTGACAACAATATTATAGTGGTTTTAATTTCTGATGAATTATTCGTTCTCGTATTTGATATCATCCGGGAGGTGATAGGCTCCTGATATTATATATTTTTGTTTCTTGATAATCGTGTAATGATTAAAAATAATAATACTGTGGTTATTCAAATTTGATATTAAACCTGGAAAAGCACGCCCTGATTTAACGTTTTGTTACCTAGCGTACAAGCATGACAAAGGTGAAACTTATAACAAAATTGTAAGATAATACAATTACATATATTTTTGTGTTGTAAGCTGTACATGAAAACTAAGCTGACACAAAACAAGTTCATTCCGATGGAGGAAACAAGAGTAATAATAAGGGGAGTTCGAATGTTGTGACTTCAAATAGCCTTGCTTATGAGAAAAGAAATGCGCTAATGTGGTATTTTAAAAACTTAAGCTTACCTGCCAGCAGCAAACAGGACAATGCAACTAGATGAAGTTGTGGTTCCTGAATATCAAATTTGTCCATAAAGTAGTCCATATAATAAACCGCTAAGTGAAGCACTCCATGCGAACATTTAATTTTTTCAGAGATAACAGCAAGCCAGTCCACTAGAAAACGCCTGAGTTTTATTTGAGGAGATGACGAAGTGAAAGGTGGAAGTCTGGCCTCCTTTTCCCGGAGAACGTCGTGGATTTCCTGTGCAAGTTGCGATTTCCACCACTCATTTTCCACCATCATTTTGTCGAGAAGTGCTTCAGGAAAGGTCTTACTTTGGGTTTGATCGCTAAATTTAAGTAAAAGGTCCTAAAGTTATTAACATTTCACTCTATGGCGAAACCGCAAAGTTTACCTTCGATCGAGCTGTTTTGCGAAGAACAGTAATGCAACGCGCCGTATTTAGACTTTCGCGGTAAATTCTGTATGCACCAATAAAATAGCTTCATCGAGAGGCACTGGTAAATAACTTTCCTTATAAGGAATATTCTAGTTATCAGTCCTTCATCGACTGAGAATTTCCAAAGTACGAAGGAGGGACTGTCCGAGGGAGGTATTCGTCGTTCCGCAAAGTAGTTTGAAAGTTTTCGTGCAAAAATTTTGAGGAAAAGGATGAATAATATTGTCCGCATCCAGCCAATGCAGTATGTTCACCTCCTAGATCTGGTAGGTACATAACCTGGTACGATCCTTCATTTCGAGTGCATTTAATTCAGGCGATCACTTGTTTGTTTGCAGGTTAGCTAGCTCACGATCTTAAAGTTTCGCAGTTATTTTGAAATCTAGATGAGGAAATTATCCATAATCTGTAGAGCAATAAAAATCATCACGTCCGAAGGATATTTTCCGTTTTTGCGCACCTGTTCATTGCAGTGCTTGTTTTGCAGCCCTATATGCATGAGTACTAGAAATATTTCAATTTCACAATGCAATGTTTCGTCTGTTAGTAAGGAATTTACTTTAAAAAGTTATAAATCGAAATATTGTATACAATCAACAGGAACTCTGCCAGGATCAAAGTTATTGAGATTTTGATAAATTTTTGGTGGAGGTCGAAAATGAAATAGGGATTCTGACGTCAATTGATTGACGTCACTATCGCTAGATTTTTTTTCGAAGTAAAGAAAACATATCAGTCCTGTAGAATGACCAAGCATGGAGAGAATGTTTATGGGAGGCTGTTGCGTAAATGAAAAGTGGAAATTCATACGGGAGTTAATAGTTGATTCCACTCACTAATGCTTCCCTGCTCTCTCTCCCCTTCCCCCCCCCCCCTGCCACTCACACCCACACATCATCCAAGAAGTCAAGTCAAGTCAATTTTTATTTAAACTCACACAGAATAACTGTAATTAATACAAATTAGTGCTTTAAATATAATATAAATATAAATTTAGATAAAAAGTATTACTTCATTAATTAAATAGTAGTTAAGATAATATAATCGTAAAACATTAGGAATCAATAATAGTATTTTAACCATCAATCACAGAATTCTTGATATATTGACGAAAACTGGAAAACGGCTTGATTTTCTTAACATCAATAGATAAAGAATTCCAAAGTTTTGGACCAGTGTAACTGAGAGAACGAATGCCATATTGAGTGGTATGAACAGATTTAACAAACAGATTATCAATCTGTGATTGACGTGTATTATATGAATGAATTGAAGATAATGGGTTAAAATAATTAAGAAAACAAGAAGGGCTTAGTTTATGGTACCACTGATAAACAAAAGAGAGAGTTTCAAGATGAATTATATCAGAGAATTTTAGGAGTCTGAGAGACTTCAGCAATGGCTCAGAATGAGATCTAGGGTCGGAAAAAGTCATTATTCTGACGACTCGTTTTTGTAAAGTAGTTACTGGTTTTAGGTAGGTTGGGTATGTGAGACCCCAAACAGTTTTAACATTTATTTTTCCTTATTATTAATGAGGGAAATTTTTTTAAAAAGCTTCACTTTCTATCTCGCCTCAGCCTGTGGTTCAAAGGGATAATGTGTTACAGGTCAAAATTGAATTTAGGGCTAAAATTATTTTAAAAAGATGCTCATAACAGGAGTTCATTGGACTGCCAACCTGAAATTTTGTTTACCTGGGGCAGTTACTATTTCATTACAATACAAGGATATGTGTATAGACCCTAATTAATGCCCGTCAGGAAAGTGAGCATGAAAAGTTATTTTGCCCTGAGAAGGTTAGATATGACATGTCCTGGCTCAGACTCTGGAAAGCCATTTTTTAAAATCCCTGATAAAACCACTTTTTGTATCAATGATCACATAAAATTAGTTTTAAGATGAAATTCTACTTGTGGGACTGATAATTAACAGGTAATTTTATTTATTCATTTTTCTGTATTTAGAACACCAATGTGACAGTCCTGGAAGTTGGACCCAAAAGTTTAATTCTTCAAGACAATCATAAGTTAGTGGAGGGTCCTTTGCCCTTTGTCGTCATTCCACCTGGTCATTACTGTGTCATTGAAAACCCTGTCAAGTAAGAAATCACAAATTCTGTTTGTATATTTTTGTAGAGGAGTATAGTTAGACATTAGTATTTTTATTTATAGTGATCGCTTTCATCATCCAGAAAATTATCTTAAATAATTTATGGAAATGGTTCCAAATTAACCTTTTCCAGATTTTCATTTGAAAATGATCCATTTATGGTTTTAGTGTAAGGTCATTTTCTAATGAGAACTTTTGGTCTCCATTCAAGAAAATGAAATGAAATGTCCTGTTATGGATGGTTGTTCTTGATCTGGAAACTGAATTCATGATAAGCATGTCAATCATAATTACCAAGGAACTAAATGGATAACAATTTTAAATTGACAACTAATTCCTCACCTATAATACAGTGCATTTGAAAGGAAAGAAAGTTAAAACCCAGTAAAACTATGAACTATAGTTTGTTTGTTGATATTTTACATTTGAGACAACCATGTGCACCTGGAAAGCAGTGTGATTTGAAACATGGCTACAGAGAAGTAAGATTTTTTGAGGTAAGTAAAAATTAAGTGACTTTAAGGCAAATTCTAAAGTTATTTCATTGACCAGTCGAACAATTTTAACATGTGCAATAGTGGGCCAGCCAGTTAAAGCGATGGTCCAGAGGAAACTCGATCTCCAGCAGGCTATACTGGCTATTCAGTGGATCACTGCAGCAGTTTTTTGATATTTGACGAATACAATGGCAACAGTAGTGAACAACAATAATTATCATTGCATTCATTTAGCCGCTAAACACATCTTGGAGAAAGTGTTGTAAGTTGCAGATCTGTAGGTGTTGGTTCATGTTCTGCTTTGTCTTTTTTTTCTCAGTAGTTTAGTGAATAGACTGCAAGCTAATTTGTCATTGTTCTTTTTGTCATATGGTACAGCTTACTGATTTGTATTAATTTTAGAGTTTTTCTTTCATTTTGATTTTGGTCTTGTTTCCTTATTTGTTAGGAGCCTTTTCCTCTGTACCCTGGTGAAACCATTGAAGGAGCACAGCAATTAGCAGGTTCAGCTTTTGCAGTTAAATCTCTGTTAAGTGACACCTCCCGTAATAAAGTAGACACACCTTATCAACAAACACCAAGCCTTGCTCGGCGTTTAATTTGTTTCTTTCAAACTTTCCAGTTTGAGTTTGATTATGCTAGGAGGCAGAATAGAATGGCAATGCATTTTGTAGAAATTCAAATTTCTTTTAAATGTTCTGAATGGTTTTTCTAATGACTTGAATTTCCCTTCCTCTCCATAGGTGTCCATTTCCCATAAAAACACATTAACTCTTGGCTTTGGGATTTTCAGTTAGGGAAACTTCTACCTTGTGAATGATCAATGTACATGGTTTTTTAATCTTCTAATAACACAATTTCTTCATGCTGATTGAAGTAAAATTACTCTTTTTCCATCGCCCAACAAATATTTGACCCACAAAAGATATTATTGGAGCAATTACATTGTATTGCATTTAATTTTGAAATATTAAACATAGGATACAAATCTGGAATCAAGGCTCTTCCTGTCATCGGACCAAATGAAGGCCTTCAACTATTAGCAATTGTCGATCATGTAGATGGTGATGAAGAACGTAAAACTGGAGACTTTTGGCAGCTGGAGGGTCCCCTTACCTACAAGCCAACTCCTTATGCCGTATGTTAATGTGAAAAATATTATCATTTGATTAGGCCATTTAACAAGAGTGTGCTCAGTGTCCTGGCCTTTGAATAGAATCAAGGATGGAGGTTACCTTGTTTTGTTACCGACCTTCCATTTTTCACTTGTAAATAGTCATGTTCATGGGCTCGTTAGCATGAGAATATAATGATTTGCACATGAAAACCAGGAAGGTTTCAAAGGCCAGGGAACTGAGCACACAACTTTTAAGATAGCCTTTTAATCTTATAGACAGGTAGTTTTAGTTAATTTTTTAACGTAAACATAATATTTGTTGGTTTCAAGAACATAGTACTAAGGTAAGTTTGCAACCTTCTTTCACAGATTTGAAAAGAGACTGTCACATGAATTTTGTATGAAACCCTTTGATTTCCCCCATATGCGACCACCTGTTGTAAGTGACTGCAACTTTAATTTCTTTTAACTTATCATATGACACATACTCTGGTCTCTATAATACATGTTTGTATAACTTAGAAGAAAAACTACAAGGTTTTTGTCCTTGTTGAGAAAAGAACTCCTAGTTTGTAATTTGCTAATTTGTTTTCTTGTTTCTTTTGCAGGAAATAGTGAAGAGAGTCAAACCTCGCGTGATTAGACATGGCCAAGCTTTACGGCTGAAGGCAAAGCAGGCTTTTGTTGACAACAAGGGGCAGTATGTAGTACATTGTTATACCTTAGTTGAGTTAAACTCAGATTTTTAGACTAAGATTGCTAGCACAGAGTAGAATTCTGTTCACTCAAATCTGAACTCCCCTGGCCTGCTGTAATTAAACAACTTTTAGCTTGAAAAAAGTTCTGTCTAGTCATCCAGGACAAGTAGATTTTCTTACTGAGCAAGTAACTTTTCCAGCCCAATGGCCAAGGGTCCAAGCACGACATCCTCCAACTATCATTAACTGAAACAACCAAGTAGTTGGCGTGGGCAAGTGAAATGTGAGAGCTACTCACCCAAAGAACCTGCTTGAATTTAATTTTTTTTAACATTTCATTAACATTTTCGGAATTGAATCAAGCAGTTTTACGTTTTATTATTTTATTTTTTATCACTAATTTCTCAGGAAGCGGGTAACTTCAGAAGAATGGTTGATCAGAGATCTTGGTGCATATCTGCCAGGAGTTTTTGAAGAGGTTTGATAGAGTAATTTTAGGAAATAAACCCCCTGCTTACGTGAATTCTTTTTTACCCCTTAACAAACAATTATAAATACCAAGTTGATGTGCTTTCCTTCGAAAAGAGACTCTAATGGCGTGTTTCAACAATGCCACGATTTCTTGAGCCAGTAAATTTTAGCACAGGAACCCATATTTTACTTTTGTAGACAGACATGATTGCATATTGTTTGATCAGTTTATTGTTATTTGTTAGGTTGTTGGTGTTGAACGTGCCCACACAATGACTGAAGATAAAGCCCTTCACATGAGAGCAAAGCAAACTTGTATAGATGCACTTGGAAGAAAGAGGTGAAGTCATTGTTAACAAGTCAATCTGAAGACTAATTTGTTGGTGTTTCACTATAACAGTAGTTTTGACTGAAGAACTGCTGTGTAGTTTTTCTTTTTTATTCTCAAAAAAATAGAAGTACCTTTAATGGGGATTTTCTTGATCAAATTAAAAGTCTAATTTGTTTGTTATTGTGTTGTAATATGAGTAGCGTTTAGTGCGTCTTCCTCTTGCTGATACGATAAAGGCATTGTTACTTAAGAGTATCTGCAATGCAGCGTAGCAAATTTGTTGCAACATTGTTTCGAATCGTTACAACATTGTTCCAACATTTAAATGAAGATATGATCATCGCAGTGGTAATTGCAATTTAAGCAATGGACTGCAAATAAACCGGAAACAAATTTCGGGATTTCAACGGGAATCAAACCATGGCCTTTGCGTTAGCGCTGCAGTGCTCTACCAACTAAGCTATGAAAACGCATACATTGGGAGCAGGCCAGGTCTTAACCTGTGACAAAATATAGAAACATGTTCATTATTTTCCAGAACAAAGAGCTCTTAGTACATATAAGCAGCTGTTCTATGAGGCTCATCTATGTATTCTGACTGAAGGGCCCTTCAGTAATGAGAATTTACAAATTGCTTATCGTTTTGTTCAGAAATGCAGGAGATGAGTGGCTTGTCACATCAGACAATTCCGAGATGTACATACCTGAAGTATCTGAGGCAGTTGTTGCTGAAGTATTTAAAACTGTACTGTCCCGTAAGGAGTACTGTATAGTTACTGATCCTGTTGACAGCAAGGGCCGTAACCAGCTTGGGAAAAGGGAGCTTCGGAAAGGAATCACAAGTTTCTTTTTACATCCAGGTAACGATAGGGAAGTAATGGGGAAGAAGAAGACAAAATAGGAGCGAGAAGTTATAGACTTGTTTTTTCATTAAAATTGTAATTGATTTGGATTTTAATTTATTCATAACAGGAGAAGATCTGGATGGTGGAATACTAAATTCTTACATTCTAGAAGCAGATGAAGCTTTGGTACTGTCAGCTATCGATCATTTTGATGATGATTCTGCTAAAAGTGAGTTCTTTCAACAATCATTCTTCCACATGCAATATTGCATCAAAGAAAAATGAAATTTCCCAAATAACAATTTCAGGATAATGTCGTAGGCGAATTTCTTGGCGTCGAACTTTCGCGGCTATTCCGCACATTATTACTGTCGAGCTCTATTCAGTTCAAAGATGGTGGCACACACAATTTCCTTTTTCGTGTCCCTTTCTATTGATCTGCAGACATGAATCTTCCTCGTGATTAGTTTCCCAATTGGTCGGTTCTTTGACTTATATTTGCTAGAGTGCTCAACCGCCTCCCACCCGGGAGGTTTTGCCTTGGAATCTCTTCGCGGAAAGCTTTTCTCTTGAGAACTTTGTCGATATTAATTAGCCTGCGTGGCAGGCGCAAAAAGGGGAGGGGGATGGGGTTGGGGGGGGGGGGGAAGGAGAAAAGCGCGAAAGAGGGGAAGAGAGAAGGGAGCGTCTGCAATAAGAGCCGGTGTTTTTGTATTCCACCCACCATTTTCTGAACTAATCCGATAGCGTCAACTGTCAATACGTGACCAATCACAAGTAGGGCGCTTCTCAGCATGGACCGAACTCAGTTACTTTGTTTACTAGAAATTGTCAAGTCGAGATGCTTTTTCAAGTGATATAATAATCGAGCGAAATAAAAACAACTTTACTGTTCTTGACCCCGAAGCAAACACCGCAAACGTAGAGACTACCCTCTCTCCCCAATTCCCCTTCCATTTTTCCCTTCCTCCTTATCCCCTACGCAGGCTAATATTAATTAAAGTTTGTACCGTTATCTTGTTCAGAGAAGTGTCATCGATATCCTGGTGATCGATGGATGATCTTTGGTCCAACTGAGTACATTCCTCCAATAGAGGTCACTGTTAAATCAAGAAGGTTTGCAAACTCATGCGTTTTATGACCTTAAAAGAACCTCAAGCAACTACAACAGCAGCACCTTAAAAACGTCACTTCAAGCTTTGCATAGCGTCCTGGCTGTAACCTGTCAGTTACTAGGGACATTGAAACAACTTGAACCTCGACAGAAGATTAATTTGATCAACCGACGAGTAAAGTATCTTGTACTTGATATAAGATCGGTTTTATACGGAGATCACAAAATGGTTAAGATCCTGATCACCAGAAAAGTAAACAATGAAAGGGTTTTAAATATTACTGCCTTGTCGAATGTTTCACTGTAGTAAACCAGTGAACGTTGACGCGTGCTAGTAGTATAGGTTTCACCGAATTAACCCCTTTTTGCACTTAAATTTCATGAACATGCGTAGGAAGACATACACCTTGTTTGTTCTGTAATAGCGTTCTGTCTTTTGCTCATGAATCTTTTCTAGCCGGGAATCCTGCTAACGGGTCATGAACGCGGGTGGATAACACACTGTAATATCAGTACAATGCGGACAAATTCTGTTTGTAAAAAAAGGCGGTCTCCTATATTCTTTTGTCCACTGTGGCCAGCTCCAGTCAGGTGGTTTCGCTGCTTCATGAAGCCGATTCGCTTAAAGCAGTTTTTGTATTGACGTAGATTTCGACATGCGGGAAGGGTGTAGAAATGTGAAATGCAGCACAAGTAGATGGGTTGCATACTCCATTGCACCCCTGAGAAAACCTATAGTCCCGGACCTGAGAAGTTCGATGTTGCGTACACAACGTAGAAAACAATAACAGCCACCAAATGTGTGTTTGTTTGCTTTTTTTGTGTTAGTGAAATATTCCTCGCAAGGAAGATTCCTGTGCAAAAGTAATTCGGTGCACCCCTTACTACTCTCTCTTCAAAGATTTGTCTTGTAAGGATTTCGCCAAACACCACAGTGATCGTCAACTATTACACACTACTTAAACTCATATTTGTTTGTGAGCCGTTTTATGGATTATCTAAATTATTTTACAGGAAAGCGATGCCTCTTTGTGAAAACGAAGGAATTTATGTCAGGGATACACAAAGTGGAGCTGTACGTACTTGGCTACTTTGTCTGTAAAGAACATTATAGAAGATTGTTTGCAGTGGTTCTCTTTAAAAACGTCTTTTAAATCAATTGTACTCGTCAATTCACGATATTTGCTTTGTCGCTATTCATTATTTTCAAGGTGCGGGCCGTGATGGGACCTCAGTCTTATCTGCTAAAGGCATATGAAGAACTTTGGGTGAAAGAACTCAGTGAAGATGTGGAAAATATTCTCAAGTGAGCATTGGGTATTTATTCATTGACGCTCCGCTTATATCAAGTAATAAACAAGTTTCAAATGCGCATTACAAGGACTAAAAGAAAAAAATAAATATTTGTACAGTTCTTGATATAAGTTGGCCGAAAAGCAAAGTTTGCAAACGTACATGTATATCTATGGATTAGTCAACATGTTACAAGCTTGTTTTAAAATGTAATGATTTATATATAAAATATCTAATAATTAATACAGATATTTGGTCTCAAAAATATTTGCTTTTATAAAAAATTCATAGATACTAAGCAAGTACAGCCCCTAATGGATTTCGGAAGCTCGTTCCAAAGTTTCGGAGCCGTAACGCGGCGCCTAATGTTAATAGCGATTTTTTCCTTTGAGAGATATTAACATAAACTGTGGTTTGAACGTAAACTATGGATATCTTATGGCTTTCTGTATCCGAAATTATCAGATCACTATTGTGTTACGGCCCATGGATAGCTTTAAAACTAGTTAATAATATCTTAAAATAAGCACGTTGTGTAACTAGCAGCCATTGTAGAAAATGTAATGATGGAGTTATGTGGGAGCATTTACTCTCTTGAAATTTTAGGCGTGCGACATTAAAAGTGCTGATTCTGATGAACAAGCAAGTGCGCCCATTGCATCTTCTTGCGTGAGAAGATTAACCCAGTTTTTCCTTTATGCCATTTTACCACGTAGACTAAAGAAAATGGAAGAAAGACCACGGTCACTGTTTTCGTCCTATTTTTGGTGCCTCAGGGCTCTTTCAAAAAGCCACAAGTTGCTGGCCGAAATGGGCTTTTTCCAAGAGATTTTTACTATAAGGAAGAGAGCTGGAGAATAGATTGATCTTGCTTGAGGTTTCTGATTTTTAGTGAAATTCTCTTTACGACTGGACTGGTCTCGCGGCCGATCAGTTCTGACTGGTGGTAAGCGCCTCCAGTATTGGTACCAGATTTAGCTGCTTTTCTAATGTCAAGGCAAGGAAGGGCCTTAGTAGAGTTCACTTTATCTCAGGTTTGCTTAAGAAACTGAGGAGTCGCTAATTCTTCTTTACTTGGTAACGTAGGAGTGGAGGAGGTATCGGTAGTGGGGACATCCGCAAAATGGCGTACTTTGAGTCATCCATGGATCCAACAGTCGCAAGGAAAGGGGTGAGTAGTGCTGTGTAAAGGACTGAGTGAGTCTCCAAAGCTTCTTTCTAATTCTCAAGGTGAATTCCTCTTTGTTTGTTTCCTTTCTGGAAAAGGGTCGCGACAAGACGCGAGTAATTGTGTACCGCTGTCCAGGAAACACTGCTGTACAGGTAACTTGTAATTAGTTATTCAGGACCAAGCGCGTTTTCCTTCACCAATAGAGCTCTAGTGCATTTCAGAAAGAACCCTCTTTTAAGTGTTAACTATCAGTAGCTTCCCAAATTATCTTGAAGAACGCAATAGACGTAATTTCCTTCATTCCTCTTTATGAATATAAATTCACATAATTAGTTATTTTGAGTGAAAAACGTCGTAAGCTTTTCTTGTTTTCTTTCATCCTGCGTAAGTAACGTGAGAATTAATTTTGATGTGGTGCGTGAAAAGTTCATTCCAATGCTTCCTAAAGTATCGCGGACAAGTTAGTCATACTATTAGCTTCCATTTTCTCAGTCCCCCTTTTCAATGTTAAGATGAAGAAATGCGCATAGAAGGGTTCGCTTGCATACAACGTTGATAGAAGGGAGTTGAGGAGAGTAATAATATAAGGTGAAAAGTGCTATCCTCTATGGTACGTAACGTACCGCTGACCCACCTGATCGCATGTTTTTTTTGTTTCCTCTTAGGTATATGATTACCTCAGGAAAACAGCGAGGGTTATTTTTGGTCCAGACCTTGTAAGTAAACAATTGAACAATTTACTATTTCTACTTAAACTTCGTTTGTTTAAGTAGAAATAGTAAATTGTTTATTTAAGTAGTGACTTTCAAATGCTTTCAGAGTCTTCGTCTTGACGATAAGGTTTCTTTTCTGTCGACGATAAAAAGTAGTATAGCGAGGAATGTTTTAGGCCTTTTTTTGTTATCCATGTAGGACCGATGTGGAGTCGATTTGAGGTCGTCTGCTGTGTGGATCGATTCTTATTTGCGGAGGAGAAACCTTAGTAATCGCGCTGCCTTTTCTTTGGCTAAAATTCGAGAGTTAATTTTGAAAAGCTGCGTAACCTACATAGAATTTAGCAGATAACTTGCTAATCTGCTGGTTGCGCACAATGCGTGATTTCTAAGAGCAGTGTCAAACTGAGTTCCGTGCGACGGTAGTTTGTCGTTATTTTCTTTAAAACAAGTATAATAAGACGATGATTAGATTCGGTTTTTGTAATATCCGGAATAATCAGGGTCGCGGTTATTGTTAGATAACTCTTACCTCGACCTTGGTTTTTCCGGATATCACAAAAACCGTATCTAATAATTGTTCAAAATTCTACCTGCCGTCGGACGTGATGACCGGACAGATCAAAATACCATATACTATCATTTTAAGTCAGTATTGTGTATTCCAGGAACATTTTGTGGTTTGTCCGACGAATTGTGCGTCTGACTGTGTAACCATGCTGTGGTTTTGCCAAAGGGCAAGTACGACGGCTATTCTTGTCAGTCAAGATGCAATGCGTTGTTTTTAGAAAGATCCAATTCACGCAGAAAAGACTTTTAGACTTACTTTACTGCCTTTTTTGGCAAATTATTACCAGTTAACATCTCAACTTTCCGAAAACATACTTTGCTCGCCCATTAAAGTTTATGAAAGTGTTATATTGCACTGATGACTCTTGCCGCGCGATGTACGGTCGGAGGAAGATTTTGGATGGGACGACAAAAACTCTCTTTAAAATCTCGGCAATATTTGTATCCTGTCTCTTCCTCTTGACAACAACAATAATCAGGCTAGAATGTGCTTCTTTAAACTAATGTTATGTCTGTCATACTTTTTTAGGTTGTCCTTGGGCCACACGAGAATTTCAATGTGCTGAGCTTGAGTGGTAAGTCTGTTTGGTTATTGCTTCGTGTTTTTAATAATAATGAACTTGCCAACTGCAAACTTAAGTTGATGTCACTTTGATAATAAAATGTTTTCTACGGTCATCGAATTGTCTCGTTTTCAAACAAGGTCAGTAAGCCATTTCCGAGATCCTAAAGCTCTCACTTTCAAAACGAGGCTAAGTGCAAAACCTTTTTGGTGAAAACGAGTTATATTTGCATGAGAATAAAAAATTATTTTTAATCCATGGGTTTGTACCTAACCTCACTTTGAAACAGAGGCTTGGGCAACTCGAAAATGGTGAGTTTGTGATCATAATCTAAATACTTACACCACATGATTCTATCCTGGTTATTTTTGTTCCTTTTTATGAATTCTGCATTATAATTCTACCTTGTCGTCAGTTTGACATGCATAAGACAATCGTTATGATGCAAAATATATTTTTTTTCGGGGGGGGGGGGGGGGGGGTTGCAAACAAGGTATTTGTGGGAGATGCCTAAAAGATAAAAATGGTTAGTCCCAAAATAATGCGCCAAACGAATTGCAAATGAAACCGAAACAGCCCGCAAGGGCAACGCAGAACCGAAGGCTCGACTGACGTTTGTTTGTTTTTTTTTTTCTATGAGTACTTTTGAGTATTGTTTCATATAAAAAGTTACGTGTCGTCGTCTTTCGTTAACACATGAAGGATGATGAAGAGATATTTTTGTAGACAGTCTCAGTCACCCCATTGGATCAGTTTGTAAATAGGGAAGTATTGTGTCGTCTACAAAAGGTTGTCTGCGTTTACAAACCTTAACGATATTGTGAGGACGGAAGATGAATTTGGCGTTGTAAACTTGTTTTATCTCTTAAAGCGGGGAAGCCTAAAAAGCCAAATGCTTTAAAGACAATATGCCTGATGCTTGGACCGGACTTTATCACGGATATTATAGAGGTGAGGAGATAAATTCATGATTATGAAGCTGAAGGACAGCAAGGACGCTGGAGTTTAAAAAAGACGCCTGAAGAGGCTATTTTAAAGATGATATTTCTTTTAATTCATTTTCCTCTCCTGTGTGGTCCACAGGTCGATTTATGACCGTTTTATGGGTTTTTATGTAAACGGTTTTCTCTCTATATAAATCGACCCGTGGACCACACAGGAGAGACGTAACACACCTTTTAAGTAAGGTAAGCTGTTTTTTATTGAAATCCTTTCCCTTTCGTAGGTTACAGAAACGATAGGTTTTTTCCCCACACAAATCCTTATATTTTGAATGTTACGCAACAATGTCGATGCTCGCCGATGCTCATATTTCGAGTTTGGGCTACCTGTGGTTCCTGGAGTTCTGAATGATCTCGGCATTGCAAAAAAGAAAGAAATGAAAAGGACATCGCGCAAACTGTTCATCGCGCACATATATAAAGTGCTTCTGCGAGCCCGGAGATAAGATCCCATCATAATTCCTTTAATCATAACTATAACAAAATTCTCAAATCTGATTGGCTATCAACTGTCCTGATTTCAGCACCAATAGAACAGTGTAACAGGACAGTACGCGTTATGCCTGTAAGTTTTGGACAGTAGGCGCCATCGCCTGGGCACTTAAATCGCTTTTTTTCACTGCTAGCAAAAAAACCTTCGGAATTTTTTGTGTTTTGATTAGAAAAATTCCTAAAATATCACAAATTCTGTTATAGTTATGATTAATTGGTTACAGAACTTCTTGTTATCTAATTCGGTCTGTAATCTTACTCGTGATTAAACAATTTTGTTAATCACTCGTTTGATTACAGACCAAATTGGACTCCACTCAGTCCTATTACCATTATTAATGACAAAATAGTATAGTATTTTATCATGTCCTCATTGCATGTCAGGTAGAAACGAGTGACCACGCTCGACTGAAGATAAAGATCGCAATGAACAACTTCTTTGAGGTATACCATCAACATGATCAAGCAATTGCTCAGTAATGAAACTATCAGGTTTCTTGTCATTTGTAGACAATATTATCTCATCATCCTCTTCACAGTTTATCATTACCTATTTCCTGTTTTTCTTTTTACCAGACTAATATTTTAAGGTGTCTTTTGATTTCAAGGTACCTTATTCTTACTAATTTTCGCGCGTACTTAATTTCGCGAATATTGGGGAGACGGATTTCGCGAGTGCCAATTTTCGCGATAGCGAACAAAACTAGAGAAAAAGCGGTACTGAATTTTGCGATTTTGTCTTTGTTTTTATTTTCATAAATCCTGAACAGAGGGCACTTGTCACAAATCAATAAAACTACATTTTTCAAACAAGTCAAAGCAAGATGATTATTATTGTAAACTTACAACTGCCCTACATGTAACCTTATGGACAAGACAAAATATAACTGTTTTCTGAGTATGTATGCAATGTACGGTTCAGAGCTTAAAGGAGCTGTGTCACGAAATTCAGCCCAATTAGGTAATTACAAAATGCCCGTTAAATCCAAGAGAAACATAAAAATAACCACTTAAAACATTAAAGGAAGGTTAAAATAATACAACAGATGCCACGGATGGGCAAAACTGAAGAAGATTGAACAGATTGAAATTAGGGTATTTGAAAACTGTTCAGCCTAACAGTTTCTCAAAGATTATCTCTGCTATTTGCAACTTCAAAAATAATGCTCAGGAGACATATTTGTTTGTCTCGAATCTCTGACTTTGTCATTTACTTGTAATTTCTTTGCTTACTTTAAGTTCCATAGCGATTGAGGGTGAGTAATTGGCAAAATTAAACAAAATGATCTGGACTGCCGTGACACAGCCCCTTTAAAACGCAACTTGAGATGTTCAGTAAGTGGGCACAGTTCAAAAAACACCCGGACTCAGAACATTTTAAAAATTCTTATTGCTTTGTTTTCGACAATGGTATTAAATTTGGCGCAATCTTTTGTTTGCGCGTATTAAATTTCTCGAATGTTTTAAAATCGTAAAATTAAATACTGGCGAAAATTAGTAAGAATAAGGTAATTTTGCACGTTGCAAAATAATGATTCAGAATATCTTGACAGAGCCCCTTTAGGACTGGAAGAATAATAGCCATTTCTTGTCCTATTTTTAGGTTGAAAGAGAAAATGAAGATTCTGAGCAAGCCATTTTTTCTGTACCAGATTACATTGGACACGCCTGCAAAAGCGTTGGTACAAAATTATCCCTTTTTTTCTTGTACACAGTCGCCTTGTACCTCGCCCCAGGCTCTCAGGACAGGAGGCCTCCGGTCCCGGCCTTGATTAAAGGATTAAGGGAAGGCTAGAACAGTAAAATTCAAATATGTTGTAAAGTTAAAAAGGTACTTTGTAAACATTTATTTTATCGTACAAATATAACTCTTGGCGAGAGACAACACGCCATCGATTCATAGCAAGTTATTGAAAGCAGCCAGCGTCTGCTTGAGCCTTGTTATGTAACTGTATTGTGGAACACAGTCGCGAACAAATGATAAACAACAACCGTTTTGTATCATCGTAGGTGACCGGGGGAACATTGTTCACCCGACACTGAGGGTCTCCGGCACTAATCATCAATACATAGTTCGGCTGAACTGATGAAGATTAGTTTTTCTGTGGAGTGCTGGCCCCAGTTATTCAAAAGGTGGATAGCTCTATGCAGTGGATAAATCACTATGCACTGGATAACGCAATTAGTTTTCGTAATACTCATCCTTTAAATAGCGCTATCCAGCTTTTGAGCAACCGGGGCCTGGGATACATCGCAATGTAAAAAGTAAATAGAAAATATTAAAATTCATACTTGGCTCCGAGGCCTTAGGGGAATAAAACAAAAGAAATGTGTTATTCATTGCTGTAGCCTCTACACAGATGTTGTTTTATTTTTCTTTTCGTTCTTTTCGAAAACATTGGTGAAAACGCGATTGAAGCGAGCGCGCGAGAACTTGCAGCCAAGAATGAATTTTAATATATCGAAATTGGTCTATGTTGATGTAAGTTCTGTTCTCTCTGTAGCGAGCAGGATCCGTGGTATGGTCGCACAAGTGCCTTTTGATGAATTTCACCGCTATTCTACATCTGTGATCAAGAAAGCTGTTTTTGGTGTGGATAAAGATGGAAAAATCAAACAAAGACTGCGATTTGATGCCAACCAACTTGTGAGTTAATAAAAATCTCTGTTATTTCGGCCTCCAAATCTTTGGACCTGATCCTCAGAAGACGAGGAAAAGTTGAACCCGGAATTAAAAAAATTAGAGGATTTTGTTTTTCCCATTTTTTGTCCATTTTCTATCCACGCCTTCACTGTTCTCATTCTTCATTCTCTCTCTTAGGGGAAGGGTACTTTCTGGTCGTTATTAACTGCTAAAGACGTTCTCGTTTCTATCTAAAAGACGGAGTTCTTTTTGCGATTATAACCTATGTTCTTGCTATAGTAAAAAGAGCACTTGGTGATGAGAGATACAGTGTGATATGTTTTCTAAAGGATGTAAATCTGAAGCGGGAGTTTTCAAACGTCAGGAGGGATCTTTAACTCTCTCACAGTGCAGAAACACGCGCTACACAGGCCCTAGCTTCCAGGAAACCAATTCAAGGTCACAAGAGAATTTTAAAGTTGCTTTTCGAAAGAATATTCTCCAGTTATTCTGTAAACGTTTTGAAATTACTTTCTCTAGTATTGACAGTATTACTTCGCAAGCTATGGGAGTCGACTTAATGTAAAGTGCATGTGTTTTTTTTTAAGGTGGTGACTAACATTGACATCCAGAGCATAGAGCCCGTTGATCTGCACATGAGTGAAAGTCTCAGTAAGTCTGTGCAAATGGCCATAGAAATTTCCACTAAGTAAGTATAGGTAATGTACTTACAGAGAGGCCTTAGAAGCTATCTCTTGTATACTAAATACCGCGTGTGAGAAACTAGTATAAAGTCAATGAGCTCTGCAACTTTGAATACGTTGATTGGTCCTGACTGTTCATAACCTCTGCTGCTTTTTCGTAAAAGGATTCTTCTTCCCACAATGCCTTGTGCATCGCTCGTTCTTAGTCCCTCGCGGTGTTAATTGCGATCTCACGAAAAAACCTGTAGAGGAAGTTGCATTATCATCGAAATCTTGCACTTATGACCTCAGAATTGAAGAATTCTTTCATCATCTAAGAACCAGATCACCCTACAGAAAGATAGACGAAGGGTAGTCTCCTTGCGATAATATTGCAATTACTTGTTAACTCTTTGAATATACACATACAATTCTCCAAACTGATCTCTATACATTTGATAAGAGATCAAGGCATTTTCTCTTAGGTGATCATTTTATCAATTCTCACAACCTAATCTCTTAACAAGGTATGGATATTACTAGGAGAAAATTGATGTTGGTCGCCGTTGGGACTTAAAGGGTTAAACTAGTTCATTTTTTTGATTTTTTTTCGTTCGCATTTTTCCAACTCATTCTCATGATAATATGTTTGTAATCGAGTGGGTTGCCGTTGCTCGTGCTCGATCGTCTTCCTATTAACTCTGCCTTAATGCACCGTTCACATGCGCACCTTGAGAGGTGTCTGTTTTAAACTTAGACCAGTTTTTTTGTGGGCAGAAAAGTGTACTTCGGTACCATGCAGCCAGGCATGCTGGTACTGACGCCATACATTACACTGGTTAGGCGGCTATATATGTTGGATTCACTAAACTCCAATCTAGCAATTTTAGTTTTGGTACGCGATTTTCTAAACTGGGCGTGAACCACATTTTTAGTATGAATCACTTCAACTGAGCATTAGTGCATACTAGAAAGAGGACAAAAGTCAGAGAAAGTGGTCCTTTGTCCTGCTGATAAAGTTCCTCCCCTTTCCAAACCAACTGATTAAAGCTAAACCAGTTATTGAAAATGCGTGCAATGGAAGGCGTTTTATCTCCGTTGCGTGCTTTTCTCATCCGAGGTCTATTGAGCGAGCAGCAGAACACGAAGCGAAGAGAACAGAACAGATGGCCAAAGGAATGCTAGAGAGACAGAAACTCACCAACGAGAAGGTCAGTTGCGTCTCCTGATAATCAAAAACATTCTGAAGCCGATCGGCAACGTGTTTATCACCAGCTCTTAATTCAGTGAACACCCTACGGTTTTCTTCTGAGGATCTGCTTGATTTAAGTTAGTTCATAATTTATGAATTGACGCAATAAAGCTCCTCTTCCTGTCTTTTAGAGGCAGTGGCATTCAGCACCACAGATCCCAGAATTCCGATGTACATCACACTCCCTTCACATGCCAGGACCAGATAGCGCCTGCCTTATAATTTTGTTCACTAAGAAGCCCGCGGTTTTTCTATGTAATGTGAGGGTTAAATTCGTCGTATTTGTAGTACGCTGTTTTCTCAGCCGTGCCCTATATTTTTTGTCATTTATAATTTGATATTGGTTGGCCTAGTTTTACACTTCTCATGTACTCTCTTGTTGAAAAAATAACTAGAAGAGGCGCTGAACTGTTGGCTCGCAATCATATGTACAATAGCAGCTGACTGCGAGCAGTCTCTCTTTTTCTTCAGATTTGTTAAGCGGAGTGCACTTGCGCGAAAGCCTCTCCCTTCTCGCGCCTTTCATCACGCACGTGGTCATTTTCATGTCTCGCGCGTTTCGCTCGACGGACTAAGGAAAAACAGGGAATGCTCGTGGTCTCTATGTACAATGTCTTTCCCTTGTTTCATTTTACTTACGTGTTCTCTTGGTTCAGGTAGTTTCCTGCTCTATATTTAAGTTAGTGTTAATCTAGATTTTAAGTATATACAATTTTTGTTTTAATTTGCAAGGAAGCTGAAAATGCGCGGGTGAGTTTATTTGAACTAAGAGCTATCACCGCTGCTGTCGAATCTTCCGGACAGAAGAAAGCTGAAGCACAGGTCAGCAGAGTGATTTTTTTCTTCCATTGTTAGCAGTCAATATATTTGTGAGTACGCTGAGCGTCTGTGGCTCAGAAGGGGATATACCTTTGAAAAAAGAATGCCCGACAATCTCATAAAAGTGTTTGCCTCGAACTCTTGATGTCGCCAGTTGATAAATTGATATCCTTATGCACTACGTATCTTAGACAGCCGATGCTCGCGTTTAAACTTAGTTTCAAGGTTTCATTGAAAGCTATGTTCTTCACATTTGGCAGTTTGTTTACAGGCTGTTATTTTGACTTTTATAAAGCTGCTCATTACAACAAATGAAACCCGGAAATTGCTTAACCCCGCTAAACTGTATTCTTTTGCTCAGTACGCGTTTCTCTCCCATGGGTACAGTATACAAACGCGCCCGCGACTGCAGTACCTGATTGTCACTTACGATGAGCGTTACCAGAACTACGTATTATGAGGGTGTAACTTGTACTCTGTTAATTTGTTTTCTTAAAAACAAAACCTGTATACTTCGACAGGCTCAAGCCGAGCGGTTACTGATCGAAGGAGAAAGTGCGATCGAAGGTATGAAATTGTGTTTCCAACAGCCTTAAACCTTGTTACCGCTTTTTATTGCAAAAATACAGGTTAGAGTTTTTCGATGCAGATAGGGCGAGTATTGTACAGTACTCTTATTTTTGCTTTTAATATGATTAGGATGCTTTCAGATTGGGTCAAAAATTGAAGTTAGAGCAATCGCGGTTCTCTTGGGCGAGGCTGCTAAACCAGGTCAATATAGCTGGTAGTTATTTCTAAAACTTTTGCGCTTCTTAGTTGCCAAACTGAACGCGGAAGCTGCCGAGATAGAGTTGAACGCCGAATTACAGTCGCAAGAAATGGTGAGTTAATCTGTACAACAACCTAAATACATATCCATTCCCACGGCAGTTTGATTTCATAGATGAACTTTAACTTAAAGTGTGTGTACTAATTTAATTTTAGCTCGTCTACTAATGATACTTCTGTTTGCCGATTGATAGGAGAAACACGGTGAACTTGAACATCAAAAACAACTCAATGAACTGGAATTACAGAAGGCCAAGGAATTAGCGGAGATTGAGGTTTGAAGCAATCTGCTTAGTGTAGTGTACAGAATTTATTACGTCTTCTAACATGAAACATGAAGTATCTAACCACTGCATGTGAACAGAGCAAGAAATCGAGATGGATTGTTCCATGGTACCCGGCCTGAGAATGCTTTCAGGAAAGCTCAGGGACCTTGAATTGACGATTGACTTCTTTAGTTACTCAGCACATGATACCTTTGAATGCCAAGACCCGCCTCCCTTTAAGACTTTTGAAAATGTACCCATGCCCGTCCGTGTCTTCTATTGAATGATTTTTGTATTTATTTATTTTTCTGGTTAATTAAGGTATTCTTATATCTTGTTACTCTATTACTCATACTTGGCCCTGCTATAACAAACTGGCCGCTCAGTTGTTGCAGTTTCCTTGCTATCTATCTTCTTTTATTCTTTTTAATCCTGTTACTCTAGTTACGTCTTTTGTCTCCTTGTTTTTTTCCCTTCTGGCCCAGCTAATAAATAAAATAAAATCAACTGAAAAGCTCAACTGAGGTAGCCTGTTTCAGATTTTCTGATTCTCAGGCATCGGAGTAGCGCGAGAGAGAGACAAGCAGCCTCGCTGCTGTTTTTCCCACCGTCGCATTTTATTCCTCCTAAATAGGCTAGCGTAAGGTCGCTAGTGATTTTGCTTTGTAAAAAAAAGTTGGGGTACTGATTTATATTGCGCGTAACTCGATATAAAGATACCAGACACTTCGTCAATAAACTTTTACCTTTGTCTCTTGGTAAAATAGAACCAAAGCGGCGATTTAAATGTTGTTTTCTTATCATAGGCTAATAAATTTGCGGCAATGGTCAAAGCTGTTGGCCCAAAGACTATCAGCAAAATTGCTCGTTCTGGTCCCGAGTCGCAGGTAAGACCCTTCTTGATCTCTGCTCTCAGAGTTTAAGAGAATAGACGCTAACCCTCAATCTCCTTCGGTACGGGAGCAAAGACAGCATGCACTCGCCTCCCACCAGTGTGGCCCGGGTTCGAATCCCATCGTCGACGCCATATATCGGTTGAGTTTGTTGTTGGTCCTCTCCTTTGCTCCGAGAGGTTTTTCTCCGGGTCAGACTCCGGTTTTCCCCTCTCCAACACTTCAGTCCAGTCAGTCACAGGCACGTTTAAACGAATTGTTAAGAACTCATAAGTACTTCGTGGGCAAACAAATTACAACAAATTACAAATACGTTGAGAGGTATATCTCGCTTTAAATGGCTCTAAGTACAGTCAGCTTCAGAATTTTGTTGAACGGATAGTTATGATGGAGTCCTCCGCGGTATACTGCCTGTTTAAACTTTATATCTCAGGATAAACTTGTAGCTGTTCAAAAAACGTCTTGACCACCACTGTGGACTTCGTCACTCTGCGCGAGTTGAGAATGTACGTTGACAGACTAACGTTGAAATTTGTCTGATCCAGACTTCTTTTGATTCGTATGTTACTCATATGACTGATACCATTCCTCCCCCGACAGGCTGGCCTTCTCAAGGGACTGGGGATACAGAATGTGCTGATCACTGATGGAACTACTCCGCTGAATTTGTACCAGTCTCCTGGCGGATTCATGCAGTCCGGAATGACAAGCTAGAAATTTCTAACCATTTACATGATATATTACATGCATTTTTTTCGCACATGAGGGGCCCTTTTACGGTTCCATAAGAGATATACCCATTCGTTTAAACTACAATATGTTTAGCCTGGAAGGTGAAGAATTTAGGAGATGATAAACTCCGTTAGATTCTTCCCATCCCCTTCCACGTCAAAAACCCCCAAGAATTATTTGTTAGCAATAAGAAAGTTTTTTCTATGATTGAACACACTCGCAAACTTTGTTGAATCGTATTGCACTTAAAAGAGTTGAAGTAAAGAAAATGTAAGGAAACTCGGGTGCATATTAAGTTAATAACTTTAGAGTAAATCTCTAGACTCTATTTTTGTGCTTGTTAGTTTAATATAAGGTCTGTTTAGTGATGCTATATGTGAAAGTATACCTTACTCACTTGTCTTGTTATTCATTCAAAATATTTGTGCGTTTCTCTATTAAACGATCACTTTGACAAGTTGTACCATACTAGTGTAGCAGATAAACAACTGTGTATACTGTATAGCCGGGTGTTTCGGGGTTTTTTACTTCCTTTCTTTTGACACAAGAAAAGGTAGAGACAATGTTGAGGTCGATCTGTCCGATCTCTTGTCGTAGGACAGATATTTTGTTGTTTCATGAACCTGAGCAATTCTTAAGTTTGTCAATCCTGTATTAAACGATCAACCTTGACTGTAAATACCGGACATTTTGGAGATTTTGTCAAATGCATTTTAATGATTTTGTAAATATCGTGAAAAAATAATTTTGCTCCCTTTAGTAAACATCGGCATGCTAACTTTCGTCGCTTTTGCAGTGCTCGTTGGTACAGCTGCATCATTTAACGCCTAAACTTTGTCTTCAGTCACCAGACGCCATTTTGACTTCCATTCCAAAACAGTGAATGTCCTAGTTATGGGAGCCAATTAATACTTGAACTGTCCAAATTTTTAGAGAGGTAATACTAACCTTTACCTGGCTCGAAATACATGATCCAGTAAGTCCATATCAGCCTAGTCCCCAGGCGTTTTCGGCTCGGTCGTTCCTGGACTCTACCATGAGCTGTGACGTCACCGACAGATGCTCGCCCGCTCTCTCCCAGACTTAACTTGGCGTGGACAACGGATTAATAGAGAACGCCTAGGGACTCAGCTGAGTCCTTACCATGCGATGCGACAGGGCCTGCGGAGCAGTTTTTAACTGAGTGTGGGGGCCGATGACCACCTCTTTTGAAATGGGGGGCGGGGGGCAAATTTATCTGTTCTCTCTTTGTGGCTGTTTATGGAACTGTCAGATTACTAAACTTTGTTGAGTCATTGTTGAGCGGAGCCATACTTTTACAAAAAGCCGCTGAAAAGGATCTTTTTTCTTTTTTCCTGTGATTCCGTCAGTTTGTCTAGTATGTCATCGAAACATGTATCACACTGGCCATTGATCAAAACTTAAAAATTCCAGTTGGCTTTTTAAAATCCCAACTGAAATTAAATGTCTCAGATACCACATCATCAGCCGTTATAATTCGTTTCAAAAACCGTATTTCCGTGGAGTAGTCTTCAGATTTAATCGAGAACCTTCATAAAAAAGACTATTCCGCATCGTTGAAAATGCTACACAACCTTGCTATTTTGAAAACGCAGAAGTCTAGGACTGAGTGCAGGTTTGTAAAGACAGGCGTTCTGAGGCTTACTACGCATCAGATATGGGATCAAAACGGACCAACTGTAAACTTAGATGCTGGAATGGGACCTAGATATAACGAACCTCTACATAACGAAGTCCTCAGGGGCACCCAACGAGAATATAGTTCAAAACCACTTAAACATAGCATTGTTAAGCGTATTTTAGTATTTAAACGGTAGATATGGGCATATTTTTATCCCCTAAAATTTTTTCATCTGTTCGGATTTCCTAGCTGAAAGTCTAGTGATCCAAAAATTATAGGCATCAAAACTTACCTTTTCGAAAATTTCAGCCTGAAAAAAGGCTCCCGAAAATTCTAGGTGACCTTTCAAAGGGTAAAAATCCGTTAAAAATGGGCAACTATAGTAGTTTTTAGATGTTCGAAAATCCTAGGAGAGGCAGGCAAGCAAAAAATTTTACAACAAATGTTCCGAAAATTCTAGATCTCAAATCGTCTTCCGAACAGATATTTTTCCGAAAATTGTCGTTGGGTGCCCCTGAGTCCTCGGTATAACGAACTATTTTTTAACCCCAGTAATAGTAAAATATACCGTCTCCCTCGAATAATAACCGTCCCTCGATTAATCTCTTCACAAACCCTCTCGCCATCTTCTCTTTTCTTTATCCCCTCCCTCCCTGTCAAGTTAAAAATTGACAACTTGGATAACAAACATAGCTGAAGTGGAGTCTGATCGGTGACGATTCAAGCTCTGATATTGAGTACTGAAATTAATCAAGGAACCAAATTTGGAACACTTAAAAAGCCCATATTCAGTTTATTTAATGTGATTATTTTTTAACATTTAATGGAATAATAAAAGAAAATATGATGACTTCCAGTGAGCAATATTTGAAATGAACGCTCTCCCTCGAATAATCGCCCCCTTTTGGTGCGAAAAAAAGGAATAATCGCGCCCATCTATTGTCGAGGAAATACGAACCTCGATATAAGTTAACGAACCTCGTCATAACGAACATATATCGAGGTTCCATTGTACTTAATTTTTTTTATTCATTTTTCAAAAAGTGGCGGGGATGCTGCTCCCCCCAAACTCCCCAGCCCCTCCCCCTGCGCGGGCCCTTTGCGACTGTAACGTAACCGGCAAGCCGTTTTGAGATTGGGATGGCTGTGATCTTGACTCGAACTCTACCCGGTATATTTGTCAATGAAAGTAACATTTTTGTCGTAAAATCAGAGCTGTTTGTACGTCTTTGATCGCCTCATAAATACTCATTTTTTTGGTCGGAATGAAAACATCTGTAGCAAATGTCTCGCATCCGCTTTCCGCAGTTATAGTTCAAAACCACTTAAACATAGCATTGTTAAATGTATTTTAGTATTTAAACAGTAGATATAGGCATATTTTTATCTCCTAAAAATTTTCTATCTGTTCGGCTTTCCTAGCTGAAAGTCTATTGATCCGAAAATTATAGGGATCAAAACTTACCTTTTCGAAAATTTCAGCCAGAAAAAAAGCTCCCGCGATTCTAGGTGACCTTTTTAGGGTAAAAATTCGTTAAAAATGGGCAGTTATACCATTTTTTAGATTTTCGAAAGTCCTAGCAGAGGCAGGGAAGCAAGAAATGTTACAGCAAATGTTCCGAAAATTCTAGATCTCAAATCGTCTTCCGAACAGTTATTTTCCGAAAATTGACCGCGTTGTGCCAGTTGTATCATTGTCTCTCCCTGCTATTTACTTCAGTGAAGATGATACTTTAGACATCAAGTGTACTTACAATGTCCTTTTTTATACGTCGAATTTAAAGCAGCTTACTAGTCCAGTCTTGAGCAAACAAAACCCTTTTTGTTAATGAATCTGGTTAACACTGAATACCTGCAACTCTAACGCGAAACGGAAGAGGAAAGACAGTATTAAAAGGTGGAACACGATATTGCCGGACGTGAAAAACAGTAAAGCAAGTTCAATTACAACAAAACCGCAATATGAAAAATATTTTTAACCACTGAAGTTCAATTTCACCTGCGTTCCTAACGGAGCAGCGACCAAATGCAAATTCGGTCATTGTTGCCTTGTGTTTTTGTGGTAGATATCCCATTGTGTAGATAAAAGTATGGAAATCACCCACAAAATATATAGTTCCTACAATTTAGAAATATTCATATGTAGCGTTACGTTCTTCATATAAAAAATACATATTATTCGCATCTCATTCAGTGTCACATTAGTAGAATTTACAAGCCATTACAAAACTTTCGTGCTTGAAGTTGGAAAAAATTATGCTCATTAGCAAGCTGTTTTTCATCTGTCCTTATTTGATCTTGGGTGGTAGAACATCTGCCTGCACGGGAAATTTGCCATGCCACTGAACCAATTACCATAGAAAATCTTTTGCAAAACAAACTTGTGATCTCCTTTTTTCGGGCATTTTTCAGTCGACAGCAACAGGAAAAAAAAAGTCAAAATGTATTCTTAAGCGATTTCTTTCGATTTTCACACAAGCAATATTTATCGCGTTCTTTGTTCAATGTCCGCCAATCATGGAATATTGAATTACAATAGGGCTTTGTTCAATTATTTGCCTTGACAACCGTCCCTGCATAATTGAAATCAAATGTGTGGCGCTTGTCTGCGATAACAATGGGCGACGCAGGCAACCTTTGTTTGACACTTCCGCCATTCGGCGTGCTTTCAATTCCTCGCATTCTATTGGCTTACTAGAGAACAATGCGGCCCACACAGTGAATAACCTAAAGGAAAACAGATATTGTTCCTTTCGGCATTGTTCAAAGACAGTTTGGATTTTCGCCATTTGTTTTCACTTTGGCGTTGAAAATCCGTCTCTAAACCACCAACGATTGTTAAGATTTGAAGATTTTCGTCCGAAATTGGAGCTCACATTTCGTAAAACTCGCGCGTTTTCCGCCTTATCACGTGTTTCCTACTCGTCACGTGATAAGAAGAGATGTCATTTCTCTACCAGTGATATTGAAGTTGTGATCAAACTCGACAATGGCTGCGGTAGCGACAGGAGTGAATAACGCGATCTCCAACGGGCCTGAACTCGGTGAAGTGAAAATTGAAAAAGTAGAACAGATCAACACGAGTGATCAGAACTTTAACTGGAAAATTGCGACGACGGCGCCGACCTTTGTCGACGCCAACACGTTAAATGCGACGACAAACGTAACAGAAAATAACACAGCATCGGAGAACAGTGTGGTAGTCTCTAATACTCAAATCGATGGTTCAACTTTGAAGCTCGTTGGTTTGCCATTGAAGACGCAAATTATGCCTGG
This sequence comes from Porites cylindrica, assembly GCA_964035525.1. Classification (NCBI taxonomy): domain Eukaryota; kingdom Metazoa; phylum Cnidaria; class Anthozoa; order Scleractinia; family Poritidae; genus Porites; species Porites cylindrica. The sequence continues at coordinate 52,752,537 of OZ037778.1, read as the reverse complement.
ACCCTACTCCGAAGTGCAACTGCCGAAAAAGGAGAATCACGTTAAACGGCCGATGAATTCATTCATGGTTTGGGCACAATCTGCGAGGAGAAAACTAGCCGAGCAGTATCCTCATGTACACAACGCTGAGCTGAGTAAAATGCTGGGAAAACTATGGCGAATGCTTCCTGCGGCTGAAAAACAACCCTACGTTGACGAAGCGGCGAGATTAGATAAAAGGCACAAAGAGGAATTCCCCGACTATAAATATCGACCGAGAAGAAGGCAAAAATCGATGAAACGACCGTACGTTCAGGCACGAGTGGCAGTGACTCCGGGCTGGGCTACAAGCGGTCAAGCGCAAACTCCGATTGCAATGAATGGGACGGCAACAATCGCTACCCAGAACGGCACGTTTCCACAAGCAGTTTTACCACAAAATTCCCAAGTAGCTCAAGTTTTTCAGCAAGGAATACAGCCAGTTCAAGCGGTGAATACCGCTGGCACTGTAACTTACGCCCCAATCGGGAGCGTGGGATATGTACCAACGACACCTATCCCGGGAGGTAGTATGATTTTACGACCGACTTTTGTTACTACGGCCGTAACGAACCCTACATCCATCCAGTCAGCAGCTACTGTAGCAGTACAGGCGGTGAGAAGTACTGTGGCAACAACATTTCCTACTCCAAGTTATGCCATCCCTCTCACCCAGTACGCGGGTGCTCCAATTATTGTTTCGAGCGGTGTCAATAATTTGGTTAACGCCGCTGAAAACACAAACAATACATCAGAGAAAAGTTCTGAAACTGCAGCTCTAACTACTATCACTATCCCTGCCTCCATAGCTGGCTCTGTGGGTACTAATTTGGCGACTATCACTGCTGCTGGACTTGTGGCCGCTAACCCGGATGGCTCATCACAACAACCCAAGAACAATGAAAGCCAACCCGATGTACAAAACAGTTCCGCTTTAACCGTAGCTGTCTCAGAAACCGCAGAGACACAAACTGAACGTTCAACTGCAGATCGTTCGCAGAGTATTGAAGTGAAAACCGCTGAAGGGTGCCGTATTTAATTGGGGAATACAATAATCTCTACGTGGAAGTCTTGGTAGGCTCTATACAGCATGTCTAAACTAGCGCATCCAAATTTTTGTTTATTTATTTACTTTTGAAAATTTGTAACATGGTATTCGAGTTGGCCACTGCTAGCTCTGCACGCAATTCGTATTTTTCAATTGTCTCGGTGTTGTCCTCGAAGTTTAGATTTTGTACACGTGCGATTATACCTCCATTGTGTACTCACATGTTGCACAATTACATAAATGGACTGCAATTTTCAGACATGAGCAATTGTCTGTACAGAATACCTTGATTATGTTTTGCCCAATGTTCCTCACGTCATCGAGTTGTCTTTTGTTCAAGGCCATTCTTAATAATGTACTCGTGTTTTTTATTGTTTGCCGTTCCTAAGCGGTGTTTCACAATTCAAAGCATTTTTAATTGCTTAGAAGATTAACAATTTTTGCCGTGCTTTTTTTGCTCGGTGACTGAACGGTTATTCGTTCGCTTGGTTTTTCTTCGACTATTCAAATTATGCCTGCGATTTCACACGCCTTTTCTAAACAAGGTGTGTCTTACGTTTCGAGTAAATTCGGCTCTCCAAATTTCTGTGCAAACGTTGAGTAACAGTCCAGATCACACAATCGTTCAATAGGTTTTGTTTATGTACACAACCACCGTTCTAGCGCGATCAGTTTTGAGGTATTTATTGCCAGACGAGCATTCATTATTTATTTTACTTTACAAGCGGGACTGATTTTCTCTGTCAAGAACGTAAATGAATCAGCCCCAATTGAAAGTGGTGGTGACGGCCGTCAGCGAATGAATATTGTATATTAAATTGTTTCCCGGCCATTGTCCTTGGAGCACCGAAAAGATTTGATTGTTTTAGTTGACACAATGCCTTGTACATTTCAATGGTTTGAACTCGTGCAAATATCTATTTCAGAAATGTAGTCTATTTCAGGCTTGTATCAAGGCGAAGTTTCTTGATTTAGACTTTCACCTCATTTGTACCATATATAACCTCTCTTTCTCAGTCTTTTTTTCTCAAAGTTAAGGCTCAAGATTATGTTTTGTGAGCGTATTTCTCCCAGCTTAAACAAATTTTTAAAAGCACTTGTGACTACTGAAGTTTCATGTCAGATACTGATTACATGGGGAGCATTGGGCAAAAATGATCTGTTCTTTGTAACATTGTGTTTGAAGCATTTTGTAGTGACAACAAAGCGTGCTGGGTAGCCTAATTTTGATCATAAAATACGTCTGAATATAAATTTCCTGTGAAAGATACATCCTACATGAACCTCTAGTACATCTGCCCACAAGAAACAACATGGATTCACCTTGCAGAATTAGAGTGCAGTTTTATCATCAATTTCTTCTGCTGCTTTAAAGTGGGGTAACGGCTGTGTTCAGTTTAAAATGCTAACCTTCTCATTAAACAACTAATGTTGCCAAGTATATGCTCCAAACATTCAAAGCAGATAAATGCAACTACATCAGAAACAAAGTTAAAATAATATTATAATCAAAACGTCTCATACTCAGAGCTGTATGTAGGCAGGTTACAAGTGGAGTTTTTTTAACCCATGCATGACAAAGTTTTAAGGTAGAATAATTATTACTTCACAATCAAGCAAAGTTTTTTCTTATTTTGTGTTTATTAATTTTAAAATTGGTACTTATGGTATTTAAGTCTAGATTTGGTGGTTTCATTTGGCTCTTAAGTTGACAATTATCCTGCATGTGGATATTCTACTTTTATTCAAGTAGTTATGGTATCTAATTTTTGTGGTTATGAAAGATGGGACAAGTGAATTATTGTTAACTTTTATCTTTGTGATCCTATACCAAAGTAAACTATAACAATGTTCTTTGACACTTAAAAATTTGAAGAAAGTTTCAGGTGCAAGTCCTTCAAGGTCACATTCATGTGTAGGTTAAGCAAGAAATTTTCATTCATATCTTCTAAGGGGTTCCTAGAGAAGCCATTTTAATAATAATTATTCTATTAATTGACTTAAATATTGTGGTAGTTGGTTTTAAGCTTATTTAACAACTAAAGATACATTAATTATCATATAGTTTAGAATATAAAGTTTATAATAGTTAATTTCAGCATACAGTATATATATACAATTTGACATTCTGAGGTTGAAATTCACCTTCGTTTTACAGTAATTGATTTTAAACAGACATACAAGACCATAAACATTCTCAGAGTAACTGTTCATATAGTAAATAATATAAATATGGTGACTGATTCAAGGTAGTAGGAAAATTTTTACTATTTGTAACATATATTATGCATACAGTTACCATGTAACTAACAGAGTAATCATGAACTTTGTGTTATTGTAAAGCATCATATATTTGATTGCATGCATGAGATAAAAAGACCAGTTTTATCAATGAAATTTAAAGTACATTAATGTTATTATTTTCTTAGTCAACTTCCACACCTCTCCTCCCGACTCCACCCCTGACAAAGACACTCTTGACTCTAGCACCTTGAAGAGCTGGGTGTCTAAGCTACAAAAGTGTCTACTAAATAGGAGGGAGTCTGTCTGTTTATCCATTATGAGAGACCTTACGAAACTACGATGGCGACAGCAATGGGAACATCTAAAACACAATTAGTTTTATGAGCGAAACAACAACTCTGCACATGCATCACACTTTTTTGCACATTTCTTTGCCATCCCCGCACAGCTACGACATGAAATGACCAAATTTTGAGTTTACTTGAGAACAGGAACAGCAACGCAATAAACTTTACTGTTGCTCTCTCTAAACTCAGATGCAGTCCCCTCTCTTCAGTTTGAACATAACTTCCGTACTTCCAGGTAACTGGGTGACTTAGTATAAGGTCAAAAAAGTTTCAAAGGACCCGAAGTCTATTTGCAGCAACATTTTCATTGGTGTCGCCATTGTCGGATTGTAATGCCCCTATTGTTGGTCTTGGAGACACAAATCAGTAAAATAGTAATGACACTCCTGCACTTGAAAAAACAATTCAACAAATATTTCAAGACTAAGTCCACCGGGAGAAATTTGGTGAAAACAATTTACTGCATTGCAGCTATACATATGGAAAACCTAACAGTTGGAAGCACTTGTTGTGTGTGAGTAAGATTTTAGTATTTGTTTTGTTACCATTAGTAAGATGTTAATGTCTGTTGTGAGGGTGTTAATTAAGTACGTGGACCCATGCACATGACATGTGCATTAGCTTATTTAAAACTGCAACCCAAGTATTGCCACACTGTGTTTCATAAATAATAAATTCACTATAATTGTCGTCTATGGCAGCTTAGTTTTAAGGCTTGTCTGTATTCTCAAACAAGTGACAAAAGGCATTTTGAAACAGTGATTTTCCTAGATGCAAGCAATTGAATCAAACTTTTAGTAGCCAGATTAATGAGCCCCTTAAGTCTGTTTACTGATCAGCACCTAACTTCTCCTTGTAATATGAGTATGAGTGGAGTCACGTTGTGGAAAGTTGCGATGTACCTAGCCTTCCACACAGACATTCTTAGGGGTTTGTCACGCATTACTGCCCCACAAACCAGGACCACCTGACGAACCCCCTAAGAATGTCTGCGTGGGAGGCTACGATGTAGCTGGTGCCTTGATGTTTAAAGGGGTTACCTGATCAGATTTTTTTTCTATTTATCCCAAAGTTTAATCAAAAGCTATAAAATATTCTTCATTCATTGCTTCTCTTGATGTTATCCAGGGTTTTTTTGTGATCAGAAAACTAGGTACATCAGTTTTGTGAATTCTGGGACTGTTGTAGCCTCTTTAAATATCTACCCACCAGTTACAAAGGATATAGAGACTGGTGAAAAACTGTCTTTTATGCTGACATAACATTTGGGTAAAACCATTAAGCAATAATGTGGTATTTCACCTAAAGATGTTCATAAAATGAAAAAAAGGTGCTAAATACATTCTTTTCTTTCTTAGCCATGTTGTGTGGTATATATTGTAAAGGAAGCTGGTTCTGCATCCATGTTAGTCAATGATAATAATTATTTAATGTCAGTGTTTTTACCAAGAATAAACTTGAAGAACGCCATAAACGTGTGTTGGGTTGTTTTTGAGTTAAATTAAAAAAAATTGGCTGGTGTACAGTTTGTTTGAATAATGTAAGGAGAGGACTTCTAGCCTACGGGTCTTTACTAGAGAGATAAGAAGCGTAATAAATTTTTAAATTTTGGTTTTGAAAATTCCCTTTTTCTTTATTTCTAACTTTTGGGGTTATTGATAATTTTCACAAAGTTTATCAGTCTGTACAAAATCAGGGAAATAGGCTTCTGGTGAAACAAAGCAATCATTGCGGGCGTCAAGAGGAGCCCGCCATCATAATCTCCAGGTTGTTATTACGCATGCGTCGCATGTATGTACCCAGCATTCGTCCATTCTCGTCCACAGAGCCACTCGGCTTAATTTGTAACGAACTAGTGACCAAGAAACGACGGGCTCTGGGACGAGGATGGCGTTCGTTTAGTCTTCCACTAAGAATGGTGGAATGCATAGAACGCACTTTGATCACGCGCGTTTGGACGTTCTATCACTCTTAATTTGATCACGCGAGTTTTGACCATCTGTCACGTGAAACTTACGCAAAGCACAGCGTTGGAGCAAAAGGGTTTTGAGGAGTTCACGCTCATAGTTGCATCATGGGTAATCAGGGCAAGAACCCAGCTAATTCTTCTTAAATTCATATATTTGATGCTTTCTCCTTGAAAAGAGTAACTAAGACCCTGTTTACATGGAGTGGGGGGACCCCCGTCTAGTGGGGTAAGTTTCTTTTGTTTTGTGTCCCCCAGAGCGTGAAAACAAAAGACACTTACCCCACTAGACCGGGGTCCCCCACTCCATGTAAACAGGGTCTTAGGAGGTCAAAGAAATTATACCTTAAATCTGCAGTGCAACGAAGTCCGTGATCAGTTTCTAGAAAACCTTTAGAAAAATTGAGTTTTTCTAAAAACTGATCACGGACTTCTCTTAAGTTACTCTTTTGAAAGACAAAACATCAAATATGTGAATTCAGGAAGAATTAGCTGCATGGCTTTGAATTCCAATAAAAATCTTTGAATTTCCCGCCATCTTGCCCTTATTACCCATGACGGAACTATGAGCGTGAACTCCTCTATTCACTCGAATAAGCGCCACACTTGGGACAAAAAACCTACAGCGGTTACCACTAACACGCTCCCTCGAATGGTTTTTTTGTTTTTTTGTCTGTTGAAACCATTCTCGTCCCCAGAGCCACTCGGCTAAATTTTTAACGAACCAGTGGAACCTGAGTTTTCGTGGACGTCCATCAACGATTTCCATGGTTTTCTCAGGTGCTCTGACAAAGAAGGTTCCCTCGTCGCTGAATGAAGGGCGAAGACTTACCAGACCACGACGGTGAGCTGAGTGAAATAGCCGAAATACACTCTATAGTTAACGTAAAGGTTTTCAGGTTGTTTATTTATTTGATTGTATTAAAACACGGGAGCCGTGGTCGAATTGCAAAGGAGCATAAATTCAAAGAAGCGAAAGATATCACCGACAAGGGACAAAGGTTTCCTCTGAACGGACGCTGGTTTTGAAAATGAATTTTGTAACCTGTAGATCTGCTTATCATTCTTCACGATATAGAATAGAATCCTGAACTGGCAAGAACTCAGACGCTTATAGTTGAATTATGGGTAATCAGGGCAAGATGGCGGGAAATTAGAAGACTTGTAGTTTTAATAGAATTCAAAGCCAGCTAATTCGTCCTGAATTCATATATTTGATGATTTCTGTTTGAAAAGAGTAACTTACGACTTCAAAACAACAATACACTAAATATGGAGTGCAAAGAATTCCGTGATCAGTTTTTAGAAAAGCTCAATTTTTCCATACATTTTCTGTAATTTTGATATTGTCCATTTACCGTGAAAATGTATGGGAAAACCAAGGTTTAACTAATCACGGACTTCTTTGCACTCCAAATTGAGTGTATTGTTTCTTTGAACTCGTAAGTTACTCTTTTCAACGAAAATACATCAAATATATGAATTCAGGAAGAAATAGCTGGTTTGAATTCTAATACAAATCTTCTAATTATTTCCCACCATCTTGCCCTGATTACCCATGATGCAACTATGAGCGTGAACTCCTCTACTGAGAGAGCTTATGTGTCTGTAACTTACAAAAAAGTTACAATGTTTAAATAAGTCGACAATTTGAGCTTTCTCCAACAACACTCAACAAAATTCGTACTCCACATAATCTGGACATGAAGCGTTGTCAGATCCTGTTGAAAAATATTGCAAAAACGGCTTAAACGCCGACATTTTCTAGAAAAGGGGAAAGAATCTTCTCTTGGCCAACGCGTGAAAACCATGGTAACGGTTGATTGACGTCCACTAAACCTCTGGTTTGATCTTTGAGGGCGCGTGTTAGTGGTAATCGCCGTAATATTAAAGCACCGGCCCCCAAATAAGTGCTGCAGCCTTGATATTAGAATCAAAATCCAAAGACGTTAATTCTGTTGGTTATAATGATTTCGTAGTTGAAACAATAATTATTCTTTCTTACATGATCCAATTTTCAAAATAAAAAGATAATCGCCACCCTCGAATAACCAGCACATTTAAGGCATGAAAAATCTAAGAAGCGCTATGGTGCTCATTCGAGTAAATACGGTTAACTTGAACAAGGAAGGTTAAGCTTATCCAGAAGCCGGGTCATATTATGGTTCTGGCTTATCCTATCCACCAGTTTGTGCAAGTTTGACTCAAACTTTGACCATTGAAATACGAGATTTTCCATCTATACCCGCTAGTCGTTAGCCACCCACACCAAGAGGAAAAGCTATTATTCAAATGGTAAGAAAAATGTAGAAACATTCGGCCAGAAACCATGGTAAAATCCGAAAACCTAATTTTAAGAACCTTGGGATCAAAATATCAGGAGACTAATCAATCTATTAAGGAGAAAGAAAAGCAATCTATGCCCTGGGAACTCAAGAATATAATCGAGGTCCTGGATGAGGGGAAGAACAGTATTTTGCATCATTCATCATTTTTTACATCATTCTGTCAGCAGTTAACAAAATCCATTAGGGATCTATTGAAGGGATTTTCTCACACTAGTATACTGTTTTTCGTTCTTGGCTTGAGTTGAAGACTTCACTGGGCTCGTTGTCGCCAATAATTTCCTCCACAGCAACCATCCTGAGGAATGACCACACAAGCAAAAGTAAGGGCTGTGCAGTCATACGGGAAAATAACGTAAACATTTACTGCAGCACGGGTAAATAGGTAAGCAGGCGGGATACAAAAATATCATTTATTAGTACGGATTTTTAAACTCTTCAATTAGAAATGAGTACGCTGGTTTAGCCCTTTGACTTGCATTTTGTGAGTTATGTTACGTCATTCTCATTTTCAATTTTCACTCAAAATTTCTCTCCAGAGTTAATTCGCTGTGTATCATGGTTCTACATTGCTACCCGCCACAACATTATACAACATGATAGTTTCATCATATAAAAAGCTACAAAACTATGACAACACTTTATTCTGTTTTTAAAACAACAATATTACAAACATTGACAAACCGCATTCTTGAAACAGTATGAACACAGCAAGCGCTTTTTGGGCGTTGCAATTATTGGGTAGCATGCATAAACAAAACTGGTTCCACGTATGAACGCCTTTTTGTCAAATATGCCTAAAAGGGTATTGAGACCTTTTCAGTATAATTTTGCTCTACTGATTGCAGTGTACCAGAAAACATTTTATGGTGAAGGACACATGTGGTATACATTCCTCCTTACTCAAACTCTTTTTTGGCCCATTCTCTACTAGTATCTGCTACATGAACTTTGCATTGCATTCCAAATCTGAACCAACATGATTATTTGATGCAGTAAATCCACTTTTAATTAATATTTATCTAGTGACCATTATTGAAGCAAAGAAGGCTAGTTTGTTTGCTGTCAATGTATGTTTCAGGTAAGCAATCACAGTACTCGTACCATCCAATGAGGTGTGGGGGGGGGGGGGGGGGGGGAGCGGGGGTAGGGGTTTTACCACTTGAAATACATGAAACGGTGGGAAAATCTGTCGTGGCATTCTGGGAAAGGTTTCGTGATTTACTCATGTTTAAAAGACAGTGCATTTACAACAGTTAAAAGGGATGCAGCGTTCTACACAAGAAGGTGAAAGGGGTACCATTTGTCAATAAAAGGTGTGCGAATGGGGTCCCTTTTCTGTCCAAAATGGTTTATAAAAGGGTAAGGGGTTGGACCTCGGGTGGAGCCTCCCGGTATAGAAATTTGTTTAGTATCCTCCTTCCCCGGCATCCAACAAACCCACCCTAACGAAACATCTTGGGAATTACACACTTGCATGTTCACTGGCAGGAATCCCATGTGCGGGTGGCAAAAACCAAACAAATGGGTCCAATTGTTTAAACATTAGATAGAGCTATGAGAAAAATCATTATCCAGTGGATAAAAGTTAGGAAAACCGATTGCCTTATCTGGTGGGTAGTGATTTATCCAGTGTATAGCTTTATCCAACTTATGAACAACTGGCGGCAGGCATTTATGTAGTAGCCAACCCAGGAAGAACAACACAACACACACACACACACACACACACACACACACACTGTCAGTAGCACAAGTCAGTCTGGAACTCTCTCTCTAAGACAGATACTGTTGGCCAGCAGGTACTTAGTGTCCACCCTAGAGTGCAGACTGTCTGCCTTACCAAAGGCTACCTTATTGGTACTTAATTTTGCGGTTTTGACGAGACAGTTTTTCGCGGTATTTTATATTCGCAATTTTAACAGACAAATATGAAAAAAGGGCATAAAAATTCTTGATTAAAGCGTTTTCAACTTCATTTTAGTATTTTAGTCTTTTTTTAAACTGAAGATACAAATCGGAGCATACCAGTGCCAGTTAGCAATTTGTGTTTGTTCATACATATCCTGTGTATGTTGTTGCAAGCTAATTCTATTTTGAATTTTCTATACGGGGATTAAATTTCGCGAGGATTTATTTTCGCGGGTCTTTAATTATGCGATTTTTTCCACAACTACGAAAAACGCGAAATTAAGCACCAACAAGGTATGAATCAAACATGGCAGAGACCAACTCTAGAAAGAGACTGAAAGGCAGCGACAGCAGCAGCTGACTGTAGGTGTCTGTTTCCCTCAGCTGGGCCAAAACAATGTTATAATAGTAAGGTGGTTAGGGTTAGAAAAAGAAAATTAACAAGCCAAGCAAAGAAACACCACACAGTCATGCAATAAGGTAATCAATCAGAACTACATGCACATTGAAATTACAATACTTGAATTTAATAACTATTTTATCTTAGTTACAATTTTATTACTAATATTTTAAAATAACAAGCACTTTACCTTTCTCCATATATTGAAAGCTTACAGTAATTTTAGTCCTAGAATATTGAGAAGTATATCAAATACTTGTACTATTCATTTTATTTTCAATAAATATTTAATTTTATCATGAACAAGAAAAGTGAAACCACCATTAGCGAAAAATCTTATAGTAAAGGACAAAGTTCTTACAGTTTGTTGAAAGTCTTCAAGTCTATAACCATCACGCTGGACTTTAAGATCCTCATACTCATTACACTAATTTTAAAGTGGCAAACAATTTTACCACTTGCTATTAGGATATGAACATGGAACAAATCTACCCTCTCAACATTAATAGTCTAACCTATCAACCACTTATTATCCAAGTGTTTTTAAACAATGAAATGTTCAATTTCCGCATGCTCAAAAATTATCATGAAAAAAAAAATTAACAAGTTTAATGAAGAATGTAAGAATTTCCCCTGGATATTTTAAGTAATTGCTTTAATTTTTCACCACTGTTGATCTTGAATGATTTTCTAATATATTTTAATTTATTTTTATACAGATTGACAGACGGAATTTAAACACTAGGCTTCTAAAACCCCATTATTAAGACAGAAGCCAGTGTCCTTAGACTCAAAATGCTATCTCTAATCAGGTCCATTAAGGCATCTAATTTACAGATGCCAGTGTCTGGATATTATCAAAAATTATCCAAGTCGATACATTTTATGAAATTTTTTGCTATTAATGAAATTCCTGAAGACTTCCAAAGATGAGTCAAACTTTTCAAGAAAGATATGGCAAGGTTTGGATTACAGAATAAAATACCTTTTAGTTTGCTCAGTTGTTGACTTGAAAGTTTTAAGAGTAATAATTATCTTGAACAGTGTCACAGTATACATACAGATGGGTACTCTTATGCATTAGTAAGCAAGAAAACTAAGCAAAGCTTTAAATAACTAAAATCATACTTTGTACAATTTAGAACTTTCCTTTATTTAGTATGTTCATTAACTAATAATATTTGGCTGAGCCTGAAAAGTTGTATCAGAATTTTTTATCACTAATAGTTAAATACTCCATAAATTACTGTCTTGTTACGCTGTTTGATGTCTTAGTAAAAGAATACCTTTGAAGCTGTCTAATGTTATACAAGGAACCAAGCAACATTGCTTAAACTCAGCTAGGAAACTAATAAATACAACAAAATAATAATTTAAGATGACTGAAAAATATATTACATCCCTACATGTCGAAATGCAGCAAAATAAACTACTTGAATGTTTGCTGTTTTTCTTTCAAAAAAGGTAGATCATAAATTACTATGGGGGTAAATAAGATTTTTAGCACTCTTTTAAATAAATTTGCTTTGCCGAAAACTTTTAAAATTAGAAAGCTCTGTACAAGAAATGAAACAATAATTGTAGAATAATTGGTAGAATACAAGTTGTCACAGTTTACCAAATCCGAAAGGACTTAAATATGACAAAAGTCTAGAAGATTTAAGAAGTTTGTCGCACTGTAACTACAGATATCCATTTAATTAATATCAGGCAAAGTAATAGACTGTTTTGCGAAATTTGCCATGTAACAGGCAGGCAGGCAGGTAGGCAAATATACAACAGTCACATTCTGAAAATTTGGAAGGAAAGTGTGATTTTCATTTTTTAAGGTGACGTCACTATTGCCAAGTTTTCTATTGCAGTTTTTTTTCTTGAAAGGTATGTGTTCATTTGTAACCTACAATAAGAAATGTCTCAATCAAACTAAAGCATCCTTATGATGTACAGCCAGGACAAAGAATCGATGAAGTACCCATCTAAAATTGTCTGGGTAAACTATGGACCAGGACACAACAATAAATTACCATGACCATAGAATCACTGAATTCAAGTACAGTTTATAAACAATTTGTTATTGATTGGCTGTGTCTAAGAATGGCTACAGAGCATGAAAAAAAAACCTACATGGACATCAAAGTTGATTTGGTTGGTCCACAAACACAATAATTTATTAGTTATGAACTTTATAGACTGTTATAAAATTGAATGAAAATGGCTAACAAAGTAAATTCCAGATTGCCATATACAATGACGGTTATTAATTTAACAAGCCCAGAGGTAGTCTGGATGCACATTAACAAGAAATCATTTAGAGGAACTTAATTTTTGACCATAAATTATTAGTATGATGAGCTGTCAAATACAACAATTATGAATCATTAGTCATCAGTCAAGCCATGCTCAATGCAGGTTAACAGGATCATATTTTCCTCCTCACATTGCCATGCTAAGATTAAGCCAAACAATAATCATGGTTCAGAATAATTCTTACTAACTACATCAATGACTAAATATCACTTCATTTCTTGCACCTTAAGGCAGAATGGAAGCAAGCCCTTCTTTGATTTGCCTCCACGTAGACGCAGATCCAGCCACTTTTGACTGTTGGGAATGGTCTTGTCATTCAGGACGTCAATGTCATATGCATCAATATCCACACCAGATAATGATGACAACACAGAACTGCTACTCATTGTACTGACATTTGACTCAAGTTCTGGATCATCAGAGCTGTTTGGAGATTGTTTCTTTTTCCTTGGCTGCAGCATTAATAACCTGATAGCACCATCCAAATGCCGGAAAACATCTAAGTTCAAGAGGTGTGACTGGATCTCAGATGAGAGGTTACTTGAGTCAGAGGCTATCCAAACTTTGACATAACCAAAATCTAGGCTTAGCTGCTGGGCACCATAAAAGCTGTTGAGATTTAAAAAAAATACCAAACTAAGATGTGCAATATTGAAAGAGCTAGGAAAGTGAGTTAGAGCTAAGAACATCAAGTGTTTACTTTAAAAATGAATGCATTAAGGTCATTCCTCTGAAATAGAACCTGCATTGAGATTTTTGTCAAACGTTGTGTACTACTTTTTTGGGTTGTACAAACTTAAATTATTTTGGAATAAAATCTCAGGTATCCATACTCGTTTAGGAGCAGGAACAACTTGTATTTACACCAGTGATTCATTAAAACACCCAGTCAAGTCAAGGTCGATGAACAAAACATAAACTGCAAAGTAAAAGACTTAGTTTTCCTCATTCTTGCATCTGGCCATTAGATTAGAAGAGCAAAAGTATCAACCATCAAATGCTTCAAACTTTTTAAAGCATCTAGACAATAAGGACTTCATAAATTCTGAGCTTTAATACTGTAATATATATTATAATTATTTTATTTTTATTTGGTGTCAACTAGAGGGTTAAAAATCGAACATTTGTTTTCGACCCATGCGGGTATTGCTTTGATTAAACTCAAAGAAATAAAAGAAAAAGAAAGAAAGAAAGCCTTCACTGACTATACTTCACCATAATTATTAAAATCACTATACACCACCATGTAGCTCTATTAAAATGGTGACTTTCTGGGGTGATCACAACGCCAGAGCCAGCTGAGATTGGAATCCTTTCAATTTTGCGAACAGCATCAACTACCCTTTTATATGGGATAACTATTGCTTGAGAGTTTTTTATTTCACTGCCTCTTCTCCTATTTAGCTTTTCAGTCATAACACAAAATGGGTCCCAGATTAGTGTTTACGACACTTCTGTAATTGGCAGCAAACAAAATCTAATGTACAAATGTACATGATGTTGTAGTTTTTAAAGGAATGTTCATGAATTAAAACAGAATGCATATTGCTGTCTATGTTAAAAGCAGGCAAAATAAAATTAATAATTCAAATAGATGAAACGAAAGGCAACCCATCTCTAAGTCACCTGAAAACAATCTCCTGCTTGAGTATCCAATCACTCCATGACTCCATCATGTTATTCACAGTAAGAGTCAGCACATTCAGCCTACCATCCAGTGGAAATCCTTCTGTGCTTTCCACAACTGGTTCCAAAATCTGACGAATGGCATACTCTACATATGTGCTACGCTGATATGGAACACCTATAATGTTTAACAAAATAAGGTTGACTATAATGGTTTCAATAGGCGAATGTTCTTTCACAGTTCTTGCTCCATATTACACACTTATTAGCTTATTCTCTGATCAAGCTATTAAAATAACAACTTTGGATTATTTAAAGAGTATAACCGTACTAGTCAGAGTCTATGCAAAGTCCAGATATATTCTGAATGCACATGATTGATAAACCAATTAATTGTACACTGAAGCAAACTGAAGAACACTTTACAGAGAAATTCACATTAAAGAATTTAGTGTACCTGAATGTCGGCTCTTTTTCCAGCTCTTTCCAACGGGCATGGCCTCTTGAAAGAACCCACTTGACATCTTTGTCAAATTGTTTGAGAACAGCATCCAAAACTTTTTTACCAGTCCCTGAAAGATGATAAAACCATCTTAAGTTTCGGCAGATGATGTAGGAAAAAGGGGGGCTTCCAGCTCGTGTTCCTCTTGTAACAAACGTAGCTGGTCATGCAGGGTACTACCTCAGAGCCATTATGCACCTTACACGGTAAGCAAAATGGTAGCCTGCAAATACAGCAGTCTCTCAGTGCTCCTCACAGCTACAGGGAAAGACTCTCACTCTCACAGGACAGACGTCTGCAATTTAGCCCCAACAATTCCATATTGATCTTGCAGATTTGTCTGGAATCTGGCCAATGAGCACCAATTGGTTAACGTAGTAATAAACATATTTTGCTATTGTTTTCAAATGAAAGACAAAAGGACCCAAAGATCTAATATAAATGTAATGAGTCTGTTAACAAACAATCATCAACAGTGCTCGACTTTCAGAAAAAAAATCTTGGGGCCAGCTGGCCCCCAAGTTTTCATTTTTTGTCACCAGAACAAGTATTCTGGTCGCCAAAAATTATATTACTGGATTTAGTTTTGTGAAGGATAACGGATTATCGTTAGTGTACGTTTTCCCAAAGAAGAAAGTCACCTATCTTGGGGGCCAGGCTGGCGACCAGGCATGAAAATTTGGTCGCCACTAAGTAAAAGCTGGTCGCATTGGCGACCCCACGGGTCGCAACGTCGAGCGCTGATCAATTGTGGATTATATAACACTAGCTGTTGACACTGGTAAATAATAAGCATTTAATTTTATTTTAGTCATTAACACCAACACACAAACCTCCAACTTGCTTTTCTGCTCTTGTAAACGATGATAGTGCAAGGACAGGGAATTCCAGTTATTGTTGTGATCATGAACAACACACAATAATTGAATGAAGCTAAAAGTCTTCTTGAATGACTCTAAAATAATCGGCAGGTCCCATTGCACAAGCAACAAAAACTGTTCCAAATACCAAGAGGTCAAAAACTGGTGCATCTTTGTGTCAAGCCAGTTCAAAGTGAAAGATAGCAGGGCATGCAGGCGACAAAGGCTTGGCGTAAGTGTTAGTGCTAATACTCTTGGAACTCTGCTGGACAAAGGATCTGGCTGGTTGGAAGAACGTTTCCAATAACTTGTCATTTCTAAAATACTGTCCAGGGGATCAAGAAGCCTGATCATGGCACACACTGTCCGTGTGGCTGGAACTCCATCTGTAAGCTGGTCACCATCCATACGGCATCTGTCAGTCCCTGCTGTCACAAGAAGACTGCAAAAAGCTGAAGACAAAATTATGGAGTTCATTAAGTTTACACAATTTAGTTCACACTTAAGGGCAGGCTAAACTAGGAAAATGACCAGCTGACTTTGCATCCAAAAATAAAAATCTGTGTCCACACTCTTTTTTCCGCACAAAGTTAAGATGGGAACATTGTATGTCCCCAACAATGTTTTATACTTCAGCCAGGTACTACTGATGGCAAATCATCAGAATGCACAAATGACTCTCCAGCAAAAAGTGACTAGTGTCTCTTAGAAAACAATAATTATTTAGTTCGAGTTCACTCAAAATAAGCAAGCATTAATTAGTGTGATGGTTCATATCACCTTATGGGTTATGGGATAACTTAAGGGGGTCAGGATTCATACAAAAATTGCAACCATTTTCAAGGACTTTTCAAGGACCACCTATTAGGGATATAATATCACAGATTGTACAAAAATGCACATCCCCAGTCTATTATAATAAAGCGTTTAAGCTTTAACTGTTTGCTTCACCAACCTCTCTATATTTTTCAGTTCACTTGTCTTAAATTGTTAGTTAATTATTGCATAAAACATTGAGTATTTTGGGTAAACTTAATAACCGTTAAATTCTCTGAGTTATGATTCATATTCTGTCTTGGACAACCAAAAAGCAAAGAACACTTTCCAAGCCACTACATTCAAAGTTGAAGAAAATTCAAGGACTTTTCAAGACTGTGTGAACCCTGTGTGTGTCTCATGTGCAAGTGATGTAGTGTGTTCTGGTTAAACAACAGATTCCCTAAAACCCTATATCAACCTTCAATGTGAATTTCCAATTCGTCAACTGAAGAACGTGATATTGAAACCAATAAATAAATGAACTCAATATTAAAAATAATCAATTTGAACTGTTATTACTAATATAAATACTTGACAGGGTTTTACTGTAAAGCACTGAACAAAAAAACTGTTAGGCAGGGTAAGGATTATCATCCAGAATAATTTCAAATAATCTAATGGAGAGCCACATATTCTACAATAACCAGTTGGGCTTATTTGCTTTGGCTTCAGACCTCCTTTGGCTGGCTTTTTTTCAACACTCTGTGTTGACATTCTTCAACAAACACACAACTTTGGCTGCCATTCTGTTGCATTTTTTATATTTAACTAAGTGTTGTAAAGTAACTCTTTAACGCTTAAAAGCCAATTACATGAGAATATTAATATCTTCAAATGTTACCAAACATTATACCAACTATGTGTATTCTCACTGGCTACAGTAGTAACAGCAGTTAATTTTGGAAATCGGCGCAACCTAATGATGATTGGTTATGTGCTGGCGCCAGGTGCATGATCTCCAAGAGCAATGACAAAGTTTGTTCCATGAGACAGTGTGTTTGTCATTATTTTCTCCATGACCGTGTATAATAAAACAACAATTACATGACGCATTTCTGTTATCCAGAATAATCAAGGTCTGGGTAAGTGCTATCAGCCTTAGTCTTCACCTATGGCTCGTAACACTTACCCTGACCTTGGACCAATATAATCGGTGAGGCAGAAAACATTGCAGTTACTATTAGTAGTATTTTCACATAACTCTTTGTTACCTGAATCCCAGTTTGATGCTGAGGCCAGACAGTGAATGTAACAGCTGACAGCTTGTAGAGAACTTGCGCCAGCAGGTGGCAAACAGCCTGTAAACAAAAATTTACTTTTTAATACGCTTTGCAACAATAATGTTTTTAAATAGATTTCTTTAGCTTGTTAATATTCTGCTGTGCCAGTGTAGGTTATGTGATGCTTTCAAGTGAATTGGCTCTTGTCTTAATTAACTTTTTTATAAATTATGCATGGATAAGCACATAAATATGATGAAAATTGGAAGAAACAGTTCCCAAACTAATACGGCATGCATCACATCATGAACTGTATTTGGAAATGAAACATATATCAAGCTAAATTACAGAGCTCTAATATCACCAGTAGTTGCAGAGGCCTAGAGTACCGGTCATAAGGCGTTTTGAGCCCAACCACTGCGGCAGTTACTTCAATGAGTAATAAATTTATGTCTTGGTAAAAAGCTGTTATGTAATAATTTGTATTGTTACAAGAAATTTTCCCACGTAGGATTGTTTGGTTATGACACAAAAGCATAATTTTTCACCATTACTGTATAACAGCAATTTTACTGTCACACCAGTAAAATGTAGTTAATGGAACGTGACGCTAGTTATCAGTAACCCATTCATGGCGGTTCTTTTTCAACAAAGCAATTGTGTGGTCAGGTTGTCAAGGTCAGCGAGCTCTAAGATGCATTGTATTCTAGCGTAGAACTTTATGGCCTTGTTGTCTTAACCAGGCTAGTACGAGCCCCAGCATTGGCCAATATTCTCAAAGCACTATTCATGGCTAAGAGTTTGCACATGCAACGCTGAGCTGTCTTGTAGTACAGCCTTTTCTACTGGCTATGCCAACAGACATTTGTCTACCTATAAAAGCCTAGAAAAACTGTTCAGAGTTCACTTGGGTTCCAGTGTTCAGCAAGGTTTAAGTGCTCAGTATACTATTCTTGTAAAATTTTTCCCTCCCTCCCTTTGGAGACAAGGTTTGGGCTTTGTTTTGTGCTATGCCATCAAATAAACTAGAGACACTCCTCGCAGTGCGGTTCAGTATGCGCAGAGACTTCCCCCAAGCTTGTTGGCTGCATTGCCGTTTAATATCGCCTGCAAACCGATACTCTTGTCCGATCCAGCAGAAGCTGTATTGTATTCAGCTCGTAATGCTGGGGAGATGAATGAGGTTCTTTGGTCACGCCATTGCCGGAGGTCACGCAGGCTAACCTAGCGCAAGGCAGTGCTCCCCAATTATCGCCAACTTGTCATTATCTGTTTTATAATTAAGTCACTTCACTTTTAACATGCATCATAACGGAGCAGAGACATTAACTGTCTTGTTTTATGTGGTTAAATGTAATTTAAGCTAACTTAAATGCAAAACAATGCTGGTCAGCAACCTTCCCCTGTTGTGGTTATGCAGAGTGGTTGGTGGAGGGTGTTGCAGGGGCTTGGGTAGTTTTACAGCTTGGCTGTTGAGATCAACTCATGCTCTTTGCCTGTTTCATTGTGTGCCCAGCGACTTCACTCCCTGCCCTCCCTCCCTCTCTGTGGTAAGCAGGAGGTAAGTATCATTGTTCCACTGTTTTTTCAGTGTGACAGTGCCTGGTGGTTGCCGCTCACAGGGTTGTCATGGTTACCCCACACGCTCGGCTCTTGTGCTTGTCGTTCCAACATCTTCCCAGTCACCTTCCCTAAGCTCATCTATTGTTGATGAATTTAATAAAAGGATAAACAAACATTTAAAAGAAGGAGACTCTATTATATTGGATGTTACTGAACAAGGCCATGTACATACAAAGACTTTTACCTCAGCATCTCAAAAGGAGTTAGACAGGTTAAGCATTCTCACTACGTTTATTTTTTTCTAACTTTAAAAGTTATGGATATACAAGTACTTTGTGAATATGTACATATTCTTAACTATTTACTATTAATTATTTGAGTAATCATGAATCTTTGTAAAATTCCACATCAGCCTAGTGCTGCCTTTTATTTCTGACCTTTCCAAATATTAATGAACAGATGTTTGTATGTGCATATGAGATCATAAACTGAAAATGGCAGCCAGTGGTGCCCTTCTATGCTGATGTTGAGCTTACAGTGCTGAAAAAATTTTCAGTTGTCTTCTAATCTGCAACATTACATAACATTACCATGTATATTTAAGTTAACATGATGTTGTTATATAATTATAACATGCCTTGGTCACTCGCTACCAACACTTAACTGCTAAACTTACATGGGTTGGATATACTAGATAAATTCATTACATTTGCTCTGCTATAACTGAGATCGTGAGCCAAATGAGGAGAGTGGAAGGTCTTTCAAATGCCAATTAGCTAAGCAAGTCAAATACACCATTTCTGTTTTTAGTCAAAACCTGCATGCACTTTCACAAAATTAAGGATCAAGTCCAACCAAAGATTAAAACAACCTGTTTTTAAAAGGATCAGCAAGGTCAAACTTTTAGCCATTACATTGTTAAAATACTGTCTGCTAAAAAAACCTTCAGAATCTATTATTTAAAAGAAAAACCTTATAAATGGATAACTTTCTTCACAGTGTCCTAGTTTGAGTGTTTCCACTCTGTCCATGATAATTTTTTACTTCCATGATAAACTTATTTAAATTATGTACCTGAAATATCTGGCTTCCTGGCCTTTTTTAAATTTTTAGTTATTCAGCAAGTCAGTACCCTTTTATTTAATTAATTATTTTAATCTAATATCTTGTGAAATAATTTTAATATCTTGCTTTGGGTACAATGAGTTGTTGTTGTTGTTGTTTACTGGAGACCTTTAGATTCTAAGACGAGTACAACTACGAAATCAATCGAGTACAAGATTTTCTCAATACAAGGTAGTGCATTTGCATGAACCAGCGTCATTTTGGTGATTGTGATTCTACTATGAGTTTCAACTTCAACTTCAACTTTATTTAAATTTGGAAATATATTACAAAAATACATTGGGACTGGCCTGCAGTTAGCAAGGCTATTTGAGACAGGCCAGGCTACATAATTTACTACAAACTCAATAAATACAAAGAAATTAAACGTTACACAAGTATATATATTTTACAGTAGATACATAATATTTTACTCAAATACAAGGAAAATACTGGAGTGAATTTTAAAAATAAGATAAAATGAAAATAAAGGACAAGAGAATTGCTTCTTCATTTTCACTTAAATCATATCTACATCAATATAGGAGTCTTCAGTTTAAAGGATATCGAGAAGTGTTGCTTTTACTGATCTTTTAAAAGCTTTTTTCGGTCTTTCTTTAAGAATTTGAGGTATCCCATTCCAAATTCTGACCCCAACATGCGAGAAGGCATCTGTTTGACATTGAGTCAAGATTCTTTAGTATAAAAATGTTCAGAGGTCGAGGCACGTGTATTGTAAGTATGAACACCAGAAATTCGAGAGAAGAGTTACAAAATATTATCCGGAGCAGTGTTTTTACGTACATCACACATAGGACTACAAACGGATTCATAATATAGAGACTGTAAAGGTAGAATTTTAGCACTGACTGACAAAAAAAGGTATTGCGTGGTCGTTTGTTTCAACAAAATATATCAAACGCAGTGCGCGATTTGAAGGACAAGGAAAGGAAAGTTTTACACATTGCCCCAAGAGATAAGACAGTAAGTTAGATAAGGTGTAATTAGTGACTGACAATTAGTTAGGAGGGTGCAAGTGGGAAAAATATGTCTTAATCTCGCAATTAGCCCAATTGTTTCACTTATTTTGTTTGCAACAGAGTGAATATGGGTCTTCCATGATAGATTTTCATCGATTAACAGTCCAAGATATTTAATAAAGTTTTTAAATTCAAGATCTGTGGGGTATGCCACAATTGATATTTAGTTTACTAGATATATGAGAGTCAATTCTCAGTAGTTTGTGTACAATTTGATAAATAAGAGGAAAACCATTGATTGACAATTCCACGGAAGCCATAATAATTTAGTTTATCAAGTAATACATTATGATTCAGAGTGTCAAAGGCTTTTTTTAAGTTAATAACAACTCCACGTGAAAAGAGTTTTTTGTCCATATTGGTTTAGCAAGAATGTTGTGGTGGAAACAAGTTATCAAATGTTAGAGATTTTATCGATAATTTTTGCGACCAGGAGAGCGCTTAACTTCCTTCAATTTTTTTTTTTTTTTTTTTAATTTTTATTGTTTTTACAAACATAATGCTGACTTACTTACATAGTACTTACTTACTTACATAAAGCTTTAATACCCACTTACATATAACTTGCTAAGTTAAATACTACATACTTACATAATATAAACTTACAAGATAATGCTTACAAAACAGGAGCCAATGAGTTGGAGACTGTTACAAAATAATGAAAAAAGAATTCTAATACAACTAATTACTAACTTACTATCTATTAACGAAGAGTAAATACGTAAAAAACGACAAAAAAATAGATAAATAAATAAATAAATAACAAACAAACAAACAAAACAAAAAAGCCAAAAAACAAGGGAAATTAGCCAGAATCAAGAAAATTATTTTTACAGCTTGACTTGCACCTTTGCTTTGCTAGTTTCAATTTGTATTTTATTTTTAAGGATAGACAAAAAAGCGTCGAAAAAATAATCTTCCTCATTTTTAGACGCGGTGTAAATATAGTATTTTGCAATTATCAAGCAGAGGTTTAAACCAAGACACTGAGGCACGGTGTCTGTAATGCCATAAAGTGTTTGTGCTTCAGAAAGCGAGATCTCAATGTTGTTTTTTTCGCGCCACCAAACTGAAAAATGTGTCCAAAACAGCTGAGCATTGGGGCAAGTCACAAATAGGTGTGTGATTGTTTGCTTTTCAGCGCATAAATGACAGCGGTCATGTTCCTTAATTCCGAATTTATATAATGTAGCGTTGGTGGGTAAGATGTGGTGTAAGATCTTGAACTGAAACATTGAGAGTTGTATGTCTTTCGTAGCACTGAAAGGCATCTTGTAAATTTGAGAAATTTGCTGTTCGTTTAAACTAGCTTTTCTCAGTCTTTTTTTGGCGGTGGCAGGAACAAATTTTCTTTCAACAAAAAAGTTGGTAGCAAGTTTAGAAGAAAGCTTCTCAACGGGAATTCTATCCATACTTATGGATTTATTCGAAGGCGGTTGTAATTTACCTTTCATTATTTTAATCCAGTTAGGAGGAATTGCTTTGCATAAACCGTAGTAGGTAAGAAAATTAGTTTTAAGACCAAAATAAGAGCAGAAGTCTTGGTGAGATAGAAAGGTATTGCCGTTGAAGAGATCTCCAATTTTTTCAACACCCGCTACATGCCATGCTTTATAGTATACTGAATAATTGTTGATCCTAATAAAGCGGTTGTTCCATAAGATTTCATTCAGTATTTCTTCTTTTGAGGAGGGAGTGAACGAATTTATGGATTGCCAGGCCAACAAGGCTTTCTCGTAAAAGATCAATGGAATGTGGATGTTAAGATGTTTAAGTTCAAAGTTACATTTAAGGAGAAAGAGACCACCAACTCGCTCTAGCAGGGAAACAGGAATGTGAGTCCAACTCGCGGTGGGATGACAGCTGTCAAGTCTTCTGATCCAAGTTGCTTTGAGAGCATTGTTAATTATGTCAAAATCAGGCAATGAGAGACCACCTTTTTCTTTAGGGCCAATCAGGGTAGTTTGTTTTATTTTTGGTTTTTTCTTTTGCCAGACGAATTGAGTAATAGCTTTATTAACTCTTTGAATAAATGTGGGGGTGACAGTGAGGACAGCAGTGTTATAAATAAGTTTGGAGAGGGCTAATGCTTTTAAAATGACAATTCGACCATGTAAAGTTAAGTTCCTAGGGTACCACAAGTTTAGCAAGGAAGCCATCGAGGACAGTTTCTGTTCAAAGTTCCTTTTGAAAGCAGCTTCGTCATCATAAGAGTAGTGAATACCAAGTGCAAATACAGGATCTTTTGGCCATGCAATATCAAGAGGTTCTTCCGGGTTGTTTTTGTTCGCGCCTAGCCACAAGCCCTCTGTCTTGCTTCTGTTTACTTCAAGACCAGAGCATTTTTGAAAAGCGTGGAGCAGTTGGAAGAGGTTTTGGCCAGATGTTATATCAGAGACAAAAACAGTGGTATCATCTGCGTATTGTGAAATTTTGAATTCCTTTCCATATATGTTGATTCCTTGAATATTTGCATTAGACCTTATTGCATTAGCAAGAATTTCAGCGCACAGCACAAATAGGGAGCCGGAAAGAGGGCACCCTTGGCGAACACCTCTTTGTAGTTTAAAGAAGACAGAGGCGTAACCATTATTTACTACACAGCTAGAACAGTCAGTGTAAAAGGTTCGGATCCACTATCCACTTCAATAAAGGTAACTGTGCTAATTTCTTTCATGAAAAAAGTACAATGGAGCTTTCTGGGGTGCTTTTTTTATGAGAATATATGTGAAAAAAGCTTTATGTCAAAACTCATACTTGTAGTCATTCTCATCCTCGAATCTAAAGGTCTCTATTTTTACTAAAGAGAACACAACATCAGGCAAAGAAAAACTACATATACTTTTGCCAAGTGGGGTAAACATAACCTATGACACCTTAAATATAACTACTCTTCCACTGGGTAAAGTCTTAACTAAGATCCCTTTCAATGATTTTTCTTCAAGAAAGAAATGATCAAAATGAAGAACAAAATGGTTACAACTGTTTAACTATTTTGAATATTATTCAAATCAGATTTTTTTAAATTTAAAACTTCAGTGCAGTCAGAAAATGGTAGTTTGTCATTAAATGAAATTACCATTTAGCTTCACAAAACAAATGGAAATTAACCGAAATGCTTTCATATCTCTAAGTCCCCATTAATCACGTTTAGTTCCTTGGTTTTTAATCAATTGCATATTAAATGACAAAGATAAATTCACAACCATTTCACCACTAAAATTGTTGCGGCATTAAATATATGTAGAGAAATACAATTGACATTAATTTTCCACATACATGCATGCTTTGTTAAAAACGTTGTTTTCTGTTGTTTCTTACAAAAAGCACAACCTCAAGATCAGATAGTTCAAAATGAGTTTCCTTGCATAATTTTCACCTGACCTGGCCTCAGGGCAAGTGATTAATCAGAGAAGCGAAAGAATATTAACTTTACTTGTAAACGATTCCTTGAGGCCTTGTTTTGTGGGAAAAATGTATCCTATAAAATAATAAATAAAAACAGTAGCCATTGCAGGTTTACAATATTATTAAAAAGACATCAGAATTTCACATAAAGAATATTCACCTGCTAGGTTTCCTTCTTATATGTAATGCATCATATCGTACATGATAAGAGTACACAGTGCAAAATTGATAAAGGAAAACATTCTGTGGAACTGGCCATTCGCAATATTTTTTTCTATCATTCAAATGAATTCTCCTGTTTTCTAAAGCAAATAATAGAATGACTGCAAAATGAACCCTATGCAACACGTGTATAATTCTGTTTTAAAAAGCACTCTTTAAATGACCACCAAAGTGAAAAAATAGATGATAAAAATTGCTCTTAGACTAGAAACAACTGAACATTGGAGGAACTGGGCTGTTTATGGTAAAAATTCTTTAACTTAAACATTTTTGCTATTGATATTTCTAACAAATTGTACAATAAAAGAGGTGGTCTTCACATCTCATGGCTTTTTAAATATTTTATGATGACAAAGAGGCAGCTGTAAAGGTACATTCAAAATGTGAAAATGAGAAACGTTTCAAGTGCACTTTGCATGGTGCACACAAACAAAAATTTATTGCATTAACGTTTCACACAAAATTGATATGAATGTATTTAATAAGGATCTAAAAGTGATGGGATAAACAAGGTCTCCCAGGATTTTATGCCAGAAATATGGGTTGACTAACTTTGCAAAAGGTTGTTGAAGGCATTCTATTTGAAATGTAATACCATTCACCTCTACAGATCTTCCCCCACCCCCAACTCCCTCCACCCCCACACAGACAAGTTCATATACACATGCTTCCATTTTACCTTACTTCAACCTTTGTTTTCCTTTGTGTTTGGGTACACGATAAATATATATTGTCTTGAGCATAAAGCAAATAATCTGAACGAAGGGTAAAATTGAATGACAAAACATCGCTAAATAAACAGCAATTCGTGAATGATGATAATGCAAAGTCCCCAAAGTGTTCCATCTGCTAGAATTAAGGACGGTAATGAGAGATTACCAGTCCAGACAATAAGGTGGCTCCATTGAGCATCAGTACTATTTCTTTTTGTTCAAGATGGATGCAACTTATATATTTGTTGGGTTCCATTTTTCTGTCACAGCAACATTGCATCTACACAGACAGATGATCATGTGCTATTTTCTGTCTTAATCCATTACTTCTTTGACTTTTATTTCATGAAGCGTCTTTAACTTTGCCACAAAAACACATAGTGCGTTATTTGCTATTTTTACAGATAAAGCTGCAAAAAAAATTACACAAAGGAACACAAGAAAATTCATGGGTAATTGTTTTTGCTTTGCTGGCATCATTACAAACACACATGGATTAGGGTTTGCTATATATATGGTCATATATAGCTCTACACAATCACTATACATCCAAACCATTCGAACTGGTCAGCAGTTTCCAAACCACTAAAACACACAATATTGTGTGTTTTAGATCGTCACAATATTAGTTATGAACTTTACAATCACTACAATATTATTAACAAACTGTGATGCTGCATATTGTGAAAGTTTTTCTTGACTTTTTGTCGACTGAGATTTCGGTTGCATTCCTCTGAGATGATCCAGATTAGGATTTATGGTATGTTGGAAGATCACTCAGATCAGGGCGCATCAAAGGTTCTGATGAATCTTTGGGATTTAGCAGTTTCTTTGATGCACAAAAGGATGTGAACAACCTTAGATCATGAATCCTTCTACAGATCATCTCAAAGGAATCATTGCACCCTTTGTTGGAGAATGAGACCACTGCACAGTTTTATTATACAGCTAGAACTTTACCTCAACAGAACAACATTGCAAAATCTTAAAGCTACTTTGTTTCAATATTAGATCTACTTAATATGTGCCATATACCAAATCTACTGAATCTCTGAGCAGTCAGCATAATCGCAAAAACAACATAGAAGATATATAACACAAAAACAACCTTTTTAGATAAAACTTAAAAGTAAAACATTAAATTAGAAGGGAAAAAAGTGATCAAATGTCCAATGGTATGAAAAACATCTTTAAGAGATCTGATATTAGGCAGATGAGTCAGCATTCTACTTGCTTTTTATTTTCTTTTCTTAATATTTCCCAAAAGCCTTGCTCAACCAATCTCACCTTTTAGTTAAATATTTTTGGTTATGTAAGAGAGTAAAAAATAGACTTTATTTGAAGCTGCTCCTATTAGGAATATACCGTATATTTTCAGATATCTTTAACCCATAGTTATTCGAGCCTCCTGATAAATTCAACCAACCATTACTTTCCTTCCCCAGTCAAACACTGTAATACCTCAAAATATTGTAAAACTCCTAACAACCTTATCACCAGGAGGTTTAAAAAAAAATTGCGGAGTACTCAGAGCAGAAAAGATAAGCCTTGTCATAATAATAGACACTATACTGTAACACATAAACACTTACCTTATTATCACTTATTTTTGAGCGACCTTAATTTTGTGAATTTGGAATAGAAATATTTCGCGGGCCTTAAAATTCGCAATTTTGAAGAATCACCGTTTTTCAATGTAATTAAATTTTGCGAACCAAGTAAACTAGCGCTTGTTTTTAAAACTTCCATTTCTGCATTTTATTTAACTATAACTGAATAGAAATGCAACAAGCAACTGGTTGAAACATTCAACAAAGTCAGCAACATGACATCTTTTAAAAGTACACTGATATAAGCAATCGAGGCACTATTTAGCTTGATGGCGCTGCCAATAAGCTTTAAGATAAGGATTGCCTCAATGTTTTCAAATGGATCTTATGCGATAAGGTTGTCTTCCCTTGAACAAGTTAGGATATTCCTACTTTGCTCCATCCTTTCGCAAAGTGCTGCTTTCCACACTGCCTGTCAAGGGGCTGTTAAGAACATTTTTAAAAGGATAAACCAGCGAGCAGCTCTTCTGCAAACTTCTTGAGTTGTAAAATTTTTTATTGTCTCCTAAGCATTCGTGTGACTAGTGCACACTTAATAAGGGAGTTTTACAATACAAATAAGAGCACCTGTATATATACCTAAAAACGAACTGAATTTTACATTGAACAAAAAACATCTATGTATTTGAATCTGGGAAACAGGTGGAGAAATATTTTGCAAGGTGTGACATATCTGTAATGTTTTGGGACCTACAGTTTTAGCTACATGCTCCTAGCAGACGGAAAACTTAAATAAAGGTTTTTATTAAGGTTACTCAATTTCGCTTCTTCAAATAAAGTCAATTTTTCACTCTTTCCAATCCTTTTTTTTGCAGGACTTTAATTTCACGAAATTTTTTAAATTGTGAAAATTGCGAAATTTAAGTCTTACAAAAATAAGTGATGATAAAGTACTTACCAGAAAGCCGCAAAGACTCCAACATCCTCACAATAACCATCTGAAGGAGGTCGGACCACAGAAACAATGGTCCCAGGGTACTTTCTGTTACACTTGTAAAACCTGGAATGTCTGACATTTCATCTATCAATTCTTCTCCAAAACTGGTCCAAAGCATTGCACTGTACTGAGATTGTATCTGATTCATGGTTTCCACGTCCAGTGGCTCATTCCATTGTACACGCTTGTTAAGCCTTGACGACCCATGTCCAGGTGAATGTCTAAGAATACCATGTCCTTCTGGATGCATTGCCAAACTACTACCCACCCCTCCCTCATCAGCCCCAGTTCCACCAGCAGCTGTTACAACTTTTGTCTTAGGGGTTTGTAGAGGCGGAAGGACAACAGATTTTTTTTCACTGCTCATGTGCCGTCCCAAAATTAGTGTGGTGGATGTAGCAAGTTGTGATATCAAATTACTAAAAAATGACTGCTCCTGTGAATCAAACATTAACAAGGGCGACTCAGGGTCAAGTTTCAAGAGAGGGATTTGGTTTCGACCCAAAACTGACAATACCCCATTTGGGGGGCCTCCTTCGGTTCTCGTGTTGCCGCCGATTGAGACAACCCCGAAATCTTTCCACTCAAAGTAAGAAGCGAAGTCGTATTTCAGTACTCGTGAAACTTCTTGGTGTTCGCTCACAAATTTACGAACATACCCGGCCAATATTTTCGAGCGTGCAAAAGCGATGCCAGTCAAAAGTTTGCTCAGGCTTAATAAACAAACATGATCAGCAGAGGTAGAAACAGCTGGAAATAACAACAAGGCTCCTAACCTTCCCTGAGTAGAGTTCGACAGCGCAAAACGACTTTCCTCACTTAAACTCAGCATTTTATGTTCATCGTTTTTAAAGCTTTTACAGTATTCAACAAGTCGATTGAAATCTTCGATTCCTTGGCAAACGCAGTTTAACTCTCGCCGACTCAAACCCCATTTGCATTTTTCAGCAATTCGCAGTACACAAAGCAAAATATTCCCGATAAGCGAAAAAGCCCTTTCTGCGTGTTGATGAAGTGTTTTGTAAACCATCGACAAATCATCGTGCATATCAGGCAAAGAACTTCGAAGCCAAGGGTCCGTAGATACCATTTTTGTCAACGATACACGGTACATGCATTGAGTCTTAGCCTTTTGGCAAATGTTATGAAATCCCTCAACTTTGAATGGAAAGTCGCGTGAAATTTTCCTCCCGCTCTCCATGTAAGAGGTGTAGTTTTCAAAGGTTTCCTCCAGTTCTCCAATAAACTCGGCGGATGCTTGAAGCCGAACAAGACATTCTCTCGCCAACACAATCTTTGAGCGATCGCCAAATTTTCGACCGATATCAGTGTAAATCTCATTGAGGCGAACACCCTGTTCAAAATGGCCAAAACTCACCGAGTCATGTTGAGGTCTCAAGCAGGCATTTTTAGCCGGATTCACGCTACTGAACACTTTCTGAAGAGTTGTGAAGTTCTTGTCCAAATCTTTTGGCGAGATTTGAGTAACCGAAAGTCGTTGAAACGCGTTGTCGCTGCCATGGTTGCTGCTTTCCGAGCCGAAATTCATGGCACTTTTCCCAGCGCTTTCCTAACTCTTGTTGTCCTTTCATAGGTACAATAGCACAGCAACAAGGGCATGCTGCTATTACTGTCTCTTCTTAACCAGCATTTATGTAGAGATGTGTCGTCGTTAATTCAAACCAAAGCCGGTCAAGACAGCACTCATACTTAGACCATCTTTGTTGATAAAAAAGAGAACCTCTTCCCCAGTTCACTAGCGCGGCCAAACCGGAAAGACCTTGGCAAAGGGACTCTGACCATTTTTTGCAATACTGTAAATGGCCTGGTTTGAAGTAAAATGATATATTATTGTAACAGAATACTACAGTGTATTGTGGCTACGTTTTCAAGTTTTGTTTTACCGTGAAGTAAGTGACAGCAACACAAAATGCAAATTAATTTTGTGTAGAATTTTTTTAACTCTTCATTTTAACTTCAAAAGAAAGAAACATACGAAAAGAGAAGAGAAAACGTTGTACCCAAAATAAGAAACATTTAAAAAGATATAGAAAAAGGAACGCTTAAGACCATAGCAGGGGGAAAATGGAAGAAAAATACAACATTAAACAAAAGGACTGATATTGGTAAAGGAAAATATTTCATGCTTAAAATAGTTTCCGCTCAGAAAACTTGACAACATTAGAAATGAATTGAAATGAATTCAGGTGATAGAGTTTTCTTTAAACATTTAATATTTCAAGCGTAAAATGATTTTTTTTTTCTAGTACCTTGTGAAGAAAGAACAAATTACGCCCTAACCTTACAGAATTAATATACAGTAAGGAGTCGAGCAGATGGTCAACATAAATCTTTCGCAAGCTTTTCCATTGTATCTAATGCATATTTTTATAGAATGAAAAATCCTGGAAAACAAGTTCTTTTTGTTTTGATGGGCATAATATTTCAAAAGCAAAGAAAGTAAAACTAAGTAGATTGTCTCTGTTTCGCTGACAGATATGAAATGAAGGATATTTAAAGAACAAACACACTAAAAATAGCTCAGTGCCATAAGCCTTCTTCCAGGTGGTCTTTCACATCAGCATATATTGTTCAATATTTTCTTTTTCATCGATTTTATGGACCTAGCCGTCATAAATTTGTAAGACGCAAGAACAGTATTTGCTGTTGTGCAGATACAAGCGAACAAGATACTTAATTGTACTGAAAACTGAAGGGTCACCAAAGGCAAGTGATCGCTGGGTTTACGTTGCGCCCCTCATTCTGAGGTAAAATGCACCGAGCGTTTGCAGTCACTTTACAAGATCGCGAAAAGAAACACGGCAAGACGTTTCTACATCATATGATATTATTATACATTTTTCTTTTTCCAAACCACAGTTCAGGAAACTCTAGCATTCAAAGGACCGCGTAGAGAACCAATCAAATTGTGTGGAGTGGTCGAACGATATATATGACAAATGGTCAGGCTTATACACTTGGTTATGCATAGTGAACGCAATGAATTAAGCACATTCACTCTAAAATATGTAATGATGTAATGGCGCATTTGTCTTTAATTTACCTTCAGTTTTTATCAGTTTCCGTTCCCATCACCTAACAATGAAAAGCTAATTTAACCGCTTTTTAATTTCATCCCTCAGTCGTCACAGTTATATGAAAAGTACGTTTAATTTTGTTGCATGTCGCTAATACTATGACAACGCAAATCCAGTTATTTTGAGTCTCCCATTGCTAAATATTTACTGACAAAGAAAATGTTTATAATTTTGAATTCTTCAGTTTATTATTTATATCAATTGTCCTTGTGTGTGGTCGGGTTTTGACCGCCCCCCCGTAATGAACTATTATTTTCTTTAATGAATAAAATGTCGAAAATTAATTGAAGAAGAATAAATGCCTTTTTTGCCTCAGGCCAGGCTGTATCGTACAGTTAAATTAATAAGATAAAACCCGGAGGGGTATCCCTTATAAAAGCGACGGGGTGTTCGTCAGAAATTTCAATCGAGAACACCCCTAAAAAGTACCAGAATCTTGTTTTATGGGCGTCTCCCAAATTCATTTCTACTCCTAAGAGTTAACAAATTATATAACTGGTAATGCAAATTTTAACAGTAATAAAGATAACTTTTGAACACTTTCTTCTCGAGGACTTTTTGAAAGTATTGTCATAAATCTTTATCCTAATCAGTCATTTTAGGTTTTAGCTCCCTAAGCGGTACCAATCCACAAATTTAAACCCCTAAAAGGTACGACGAGCACCCCCGTCACTTTTATAGGAGAGTACCCCCCCGGAGATAAAATGGAATCGTCGACCACTTTCTTACTTTAAACAAGACGCTGTGGGAGCGTATATTTAGGCGTCGATGTACCAGTAATTTGTGAAGTATTTTATGTGTATTAGGGATTTGTGAGTAGTACAGTAGCGTTGCCTTTTTGGGGGTGTTGGTTGCGAAGGGTGGAGTGGAAGGCGTGGAGTTATATTGGACGTGAATTGGTAAGATAATGGCTTTAGTTTGTAAATCAGTGAAACTTGCTTCTCGTAGAATTTAAGATGAAGTAACAAAAAATAGTTATTTTTGGGAGGTAAAGGTGATTTTAGATGTTGTAGTGAGGTAGTTGTGGAAGTGCTTATTTGGTTATGAAGGGATATTGTAGTTACAGTCTGTTGAAATAAAGTGGTGGTTGTGAAAAGTCTTATCAATAGTCGAAAACATACTTGTACTTATTTAAACGTTGTTAAGTTTTTTGTTTAGGATTTTTTTTCGCTTATTTTGAAAATATTGTATCGAGAGAACATGGGTTGGGCCAGAAGTTCATTTAATATAAAGAAGCGGGTATGAAGATGTTGAGGGGGAGCGCTTAAACGCAACAAAAATCAACTTTGCGATTACATGACAACCGAGCCAGCCCGGTTGGCTGGGATCCCAGTATAGTGATGCCGGGATCCCGGGTGGAAATTTTCCAAGTAATCACGCTTGCCGGGCGGCCCGGCAAATGAACCAAGTGAGAAACAGGACAGTGAGTAACACACTGCTCATGCGCATTGCTTCCCCGGCTCATGTGATCAGGCCCTTACTGTGAGTTGTATTGTCACGCAGTTTGCACGTGAAAGCTTTGGAATTTGTGGCTTGTCGTGTTTCGTGAATGAGAGAATACGACTCAACCTAATTAACCCAATAAATTAACCCAGTTCTCCACTTCAAGTCAGCAGGGCCCACATCCCGTTTAAGGGTGTCAACAAGAAAAGGGACGTCAACAATGCCTTTGTTTGTTGAGGGGCTTCCAGATAGCAAGTTCCTCTGCGGGCAGGTCTGTGACCTGTGGAAGCCAGTCTCCGCCGGACCACTTTGTCGGAGAGTCTGGGATGGGTTCCATAACGGAATTCATTGGTCACATGACAGCTCTACCAGTTGGTGTTCAGGACTGCCTGCTTGAAGCATCCTACTATAAGTGGTGTTGAGTGACAGTCAGTGCATGCTCAGGACTCACAACCACACATACCATGTGGCAAGAAATTTTTGCGGGTTCTAATTTTTGCGATTTTTCCCGCAAAAATTTACTCCAGAGTAGATATTCTCTAACTTAAATTCGCTACACAAAATACAGTACCTGAGAAATCGTGTCTGTTCAATCACAACTTGTCTGTTTCATCAAGAAACAAAACGAAAGATAACAAAGTACTGGTTTATTGTTTGAAAATATGTATTTCTATTGCAAGTACTCAATAAAGACGAAAATATTAGCAATACTGGGTACTTTCTGAAAATCGCAAAAATTAGTTCCCGCAAAACACAAAAAATCACCAATCCGCAAAATTAAACTCCCGCAAAAATTTCATGCCACACGGTAGGTACCTACCCTCTACCATGTTGTCGAACAAACACTAAGAAGTTCTCGCCTTTTTTTCAAGGACCTAAGTTTTTAATTCACTTGTCAACGAGGTCATCAACTCTCAATCCCTTTCCTCCTTTAAGAAAATACCGAAGATAAATAATTTAGTAAATATAAAAAGCGATCATAAATCTTGCCTCTTCGACTTTTCGCCATCTTTTCTTCAACTGATGTTAAACAGCTCCAGCCCGTAGTTCGAGGAGGCCTAACGTCTCATAAGCTCCCATAGTTTCTGTTACCCTGCGAGCAGAGGCTACATTTTCGTGGTATGAGCTGGCGTGCGAAAAGTAGCTACTTTCCGCACGCCAGCTCATACCGCGAAAATGTAGCCTCTGCTCGCAGGGTAAGTTTCTGTTAGGTCTCTTCGACACTTCCTTTTTCTACTTTTCCTACAGTATTTGTAATTCATTTTCTACTATTATGTGGCAAATAAAATAAATTAATAATAAGTAAATAATGGCAACTAAAATCCTGACAACAGTGGAAAACTTACAGTAGTCCCAGCCGGTTTGTCTGAGGCATTGGCTATAGATGGATCCTTGAGAAAGCCAACCCCACTTTTTTTAAGCTGGCAAGCATTTCTATCATGGCTTCCCCTCTCCACTCCAAAACAAATGTAAATAGCTTTTTTCGCAATCTGGTCACCTCGCCACCAACTAATCACCCTTAAACAATTGACACACTAACCAAGGATTAAAGCTGATACAAAACGAAATCTATACAATTGGTTTCCATTTAATAACATATCATTTTTCTTCTCTGTTAAGCTAAGTCGGATGTGAAGTCGACCCAAACACAAATTGAGCTAAATCTGTTGATCCTAGATGAAACATACGTCGAACTTCCCATGTCCTTTATAGTTACATTTGATTCTGTGCATGTTAAGTCTGGCGTGAAATGTATCAAAAAGGCGTGATACAAAACTTGTGCATGTGTCAGGGTTCATCAAAGAGACAAAAAACAACCACCAGTGACCACTGAGTGGTTATGCAAAACGGCTCTAGAAAAAGAAGAAACATTTTGAACAAGGAGGCAATATTGCAGAGTGGTTTAGACTGCTGGATTTCAACTTGGCCACCCCTAAGTTCCATAAACGTTTTTTCGGCCCGTTGCAACTGGTACCTTTAGAGACTCCATCGATTAAATTATTGAAGTGTCATATGGATTTACCAATTAAGTCCTGTCCTGTCCGAACCTCTCGGTACGGACACCTCTCTATTACGGACAGTTTCCAAAGTCCTCACAAAATTCCCTCATATTTTCTTGAAAAAAAAAACCTCTATAACACGGACTCTCTCTAATACGGACAACGGGACACTAAATCTCGGCCCCAGAGAGTAAATTCATATAAACTTAACCTATTTATTACGGACACTGCGGTAATCAGGTCCCGAATCCCGGTCAGGTGAATCTGCACAGGGTAAATCCTGTCTGGCTGATGAGCTATGCAAGGTGGTTTCAAAAACCCAGTCGCTATATATGAAACAACGTTTTGCGAAAGGTTTACAGAGGAACATAACCGACTTTTTTAAGGCTTGAATAACTGAAGATAGCATAAAGATCTTTTCTATTACATTTTGTGTTCTAGTTATTGTTTACTGCACTTACAAACGCTTTCAGAATTGTGCTATACGTTACAACTTGTTACTTGAAGCATTGCACAGTAGCTCGTTTCGTGTTAAAACAGTGATTTGTCTACGACTGAACTTAATTTGTAGCTGAGATCTGCAATATTGTATGCTACTGAAAGACAGTTTCTTTGTTCTGTGAATTAATAAATTTAAATGCAGTTTAAAGACGAGTGTGAGCCTGCTTTTAGCTACTGAACACTTAAAAAGGAGACGCATCGTGTTGACCTCTTCGATATGGGCACCTCTCTAATACGGACACTTTGATATGTCTCTTCGGTGTCCGTATTAGAGAGGTCTGACTGTATACTCATTCGCCAACAACTCTGAAAACTAATCCTTTCTTCTAATGAAGGCTAATAAGCCCTCACAGATAAACAGAATGTAACAAGAACATGGTCATTTCTGTTATGGACGCACTTTATGCTCTGATTGGCCACTGACTTTGCACAGCTGTTTGATGACACAGTTGTCCTATTGTAAGCAGCTCCTCAAAATGCTAAAAGAGAGTCCAAATGGTTGGACTTGAAGTTCCAACTGCATTTTATAATCAATATCTCACTCAGGCCCCATCAACATCACACCAGATTACTTCATTCTTACATTTAGCTATACCTTACAGAGTAATCTGGTTAAATTGTCCACCAAAAACTGAACTTTGCGACACTCTTTAAAGTGGATAAATTAGAAAATGACAGCCTTGCATTTCAGTGTGACTTCTCTGGCAGAGTTGCATTTTCAAATGCCATTATAATTACCGAAAAAATTAAACTTTGCAATACCAAGATAAGATTCCACTAGTACATTAAAAATTACTATTTTAATTGTCCCTTTTGAGGAGTAGGATTTCCTATTTAAATCAGCTGCATTCAACATGGTTTTATCAGCCAAACAAAATAACTTTAACCACTGTTGCTCTGATGTTTCTTCAGTCTACTGGAGAAAGAACACTCTTTTAAATACAGTTTTTTGCATCATCTTCAGGTTCTGTCAAAGTTTGTGATCTTAAAGTCAACATCTGATAGCAGTGCCAACAGACATAAATACTCCAAATGTACCACCTCCTTGAAGCATGATTTTTCCTATACTGCTGACCAGCTCTCTTCCTCTAAGTCCATATCTGAAATCAATTAACACCATTATTATTTTCAATATGACAAATGTCAAAAGCGATTGTGTCATAACTTCTATTTAATTTTCCTGGTGACTAACATTTTGCACTACGATGATTAAACCTGTAAACGGTTGAACCACTACTAACATCAGTCCGTCAGGGAAAATGAAAAAGTCATTTTTTTTTCAAATTGGACTCCTCCTACGTGGTCATCTGATTTTGTTAATCACTTGTATGATTACAGGCCTAATCATAACTGTAACAAAATTCTCAAATCTGATTGGCTATCAACTGTCCTGATTTCAGCCTTAATAGGACAGTTTAATGGGACAGTATGCATTGTGCCTAAGTAACTGGACAGTATGCGTCATTGCGCACGCTAAAATGGCTTTTTTTTTTCACTGCCAGCAAAAAAACTTTGAATTTCTTGTGTGCTGATAAAAAAAAGGGCCTTTTTTTCACAAATTTTGTTAAAGTTATGATTAATTGCTAACGAAACTTCTGGTTTTTTAATATATGACATTGAAGGGGAGGGGTGGCGGATAGTTTCGCGATTCATTGGAGATCACCAGGTGTCGAAGAGTGACATTTCATTCCACTGATGCAAATTAGTAATTGTAACAGCACTGAGTGGAGTCCAATTTGTAATGGTAACTGGACTGAGTGGAGTCCAATTCGGTCTGTAATCATACCCGTGATTAAACAAATCGGACTCCCACTACGCGGTCGTCCGATTTTGTTAATCACTCGTATGATTACAAACCGAATTGGACTCCACTCAGTCCAGTTACCATTACAAATTGGACTCCACTCAGTGTTGTTACAATTACTAGTTTGCATCAGTGGAATGAAATGTCACTCTTCGACACCTGGTGATCTCCAATGAATCGCGAAACTATCCGCCACCCCTCCCCTTCAATGTCATATATTAAAAAACCAGATTCACCCAAGGTTCAGTTAATGAATTAAGTTATGACTAGGAAAGGTCCGTATGATTTGTCTTACTTTAGAGCGGAGTAGGTTCCAAACAGTGCCGCCGAGCTCATTCCAATTGCAAACCCCATCATAAATCCAACCTTAACGCGGTCAAAACAGCTTGGTTGAGGTGCTCGTTGCATCATATACTTCTTGTGTTATTTCTGTAGGCAAACCCAGTCCTGAAAAGGCAAAAATTCGTGCTTACTTTTGCAGTTCTTTTCCACAGAATTTAACATCAGATTTCACATGGAAGACGAGCGACCGTGACCAAAGATCGACAAGGGAGCTTGGACGCTAGCTACGGTTGGCATGAGTAAAGTTGTGAGTCTGCTGGTTAGATGTACTGTGTGTTCACGTACCTGGTATGTTTCGCTTTTCGTTTTCCCTTCCGGGTAGAGTTTTATTTATCGCCGGTTTACGTTTAGATCTTTCGCGTTTTAGCAGTAACATGACTTCAGAAGAGTTTATCGATAAAAGGATCCCAGATAAGTAAGTGTGGTCATTGGTAAGGCTTTTTTTCGTAGTGGTATAAACTAAGATATTGCATGAGGGTCCACACATTAATATTAGCAACAAAGAAAAGCTTTCGCAAGCAAAATCGCACCCACCATAAAATTTATACGATAGTGTCTCAAGGAGTTTAGAAGCACAGTATATCTTCTATGTAGTTTCATCTGAAAGCTGCCTTGTGCTTTACTCTCTACTGTACCTGTATTATGATATGATGGAAAATCCAGCTGGATTTGAGTTGATGAATGGAAATATGATAGCTGATAACTAG
Organism: Porites cylindrica; assembly: GCA_964035525.1. NCBI lineage: Eukaryota > Metazoa > Cnidaria > Anthozoa > Scleractinia > Poritidae > Porites > Porites cylindrica. The sequence goes on along the minus strand of OZ037778.1, from coordinate 52,714,432 downwards.
ACATCACAATTAAGTGATAACTTTTACTTGATACAGTACATTATGACCTGGAAATGGTTTCCCCCATACAGGACCAAAATACAATATATCCGGTAATCGTCAAAATTTCACTCCTGGATACGAAGTAACCTGTAAGTTTTCTTAAGGCAGGATCTGGATCACTGCTCAACACTAACTTTTTTGGACACTATAAGGTAAAAGCTACTGGTATAAAAAAAAAAAGAAAAAGTGGGGTACAGAACTTTCATGACCCCTTATTTTATTCAAACAGAAATTGTCTGTTCCTGTGGCAAATGCAGAGTTCAAATTTGCTTATCTCTGAGTGCTACTGTATGAGTCCACACAAGTTCATTCAGAGCACATTTTCCTTCAATGAATTGCAGCTTAGAATATGTTTTCTTCCAACTTGGTTGAAAAGTTCTCGGCCACTTATTGCACTTCTTTTCCTCTTCATGCCGTGTGTTGTACTCTGGTAAACAATGAAAATCTGCCTAGGAATGACTGGCTGTTGAAGGACTCTATGTTGAGGATAAGTTGTCAAAAAAGGTGCAATCTTCATTCCTTCAGTGAATTTACATGAAAAAATTCCTAGATGGCAGACCTGTGCTTGTTCCCACCCAAGGTCCTACTTTATTGGGTTTTTTGTCCATATAACTAACTAGTTTAGGGGCTAGGATGAGCACATTTTTATTAGCCCAGTGAGAAGTTTCACTAGTCCTGGCCTAGTGGACCAAGAAAAATAGCCTCAACAGACATTCTCGTATTCAGTGCAACATGGTGGGTAATCTGAAGGTTGTGTCTCTGAACAGATAAATTGTTGACTTTCTCATTGAAAAGTCTAACATGTGAAATATTCTACAGAATGATGTTGGAGAATGTTGCTGTTATAATATATGGGGTATATCAAATTTTCCAAAAACAACCCCTCACTTTCAGATAACCCATAATACACCTTGTTTTCCCTGCCAAATTTTCCACGCACATTGTCTTCAATTTCTCCTGGGTATTGGAAACAATGCTTATGCAAATTTTTGGGGGGGAAACAAGGTTAATTATGGGCAAAGTGAAAGTAGCTAATTTAAGTAATCTTCTACTTTCCAGCTTCATTGTGTTGCAATTTTGTGGTCACTTGTTGGAGTTTTCAAAAAATCAGTCCCAAATACATCAATTCAGGAAGAGTTTACTTACATTGAATTCCCAAGTTTCCCACTATTTCCCTGATTATCCATCATACACTGAGAGCATGAGCTGGTCTATTACTTTACTGAAACAGAAACTTTACTTTGGGGCGTTAATAATTATTATTATTAATTATTATTTGAAACGGATTCATTCAAAGGGCTCAAATTCCTTTGGGTTTACCCTCCCCCACCCTCCTGCCTTGCCACCCTGGCTTTAGCAATGGTATGTGCATAATTTACAAATGGAAATGGCTTTCACTAGTATGTGGTGATAAGTAAACAATTTTTATTGTAAAACTGTGAATTGTGTTGGTAACAATTAATTTTAGGTCGATCCTCTACTCTTTTGATGTAGGTGGAGAGATTATGATTCATGTGGAGTTCCAATCAGTGGTGAAAGGATCATTGCTTTCAAGACACCTCTCTCAAGTGTAAGGACTTAATGAACTACTTTTCCGAATAAAATTTTTGACCAGGCATTGACTGTACACCAGCCTATATTTTAAGCCCTGCAGTGCAATATCATCATCATCATCATCATCACACTTGCCACTGTATTGCAGTGTGGCTTTTCTCACTCCTCTCCTTTATGTGGCTTTCACTGTAACTCATCCCACGATGGTGGGTGGGCGTCGCTGATCAGACTAACAATCTATTGAAGACACTGGTTTTGCATTTGCTATGTAGGGTGCAAAAAAGCATACCTAAGGCTTGCTATATGGGCAATCTCCTTAAGCTGATCAAAGAACAATCTTAGAAGATTTTTTTCTTTTTTAACAGAAATATGACAATGAAAGTGACATTGACAATGGAATAAAACCATTTGAAAGGTACATTGATCAATATTAATAATATTAGATGTAGTCAGGGGTAACGAACAAATGATTTAAATGGAACATAACATGGGTAAAAATCCCAACCAGTTGACTATTTTTCAATTGTGGCTGAGGATTTGAACTCAGGACTACCGAGAACAAATCCAGCTAGCGGTCAGAGCGGGACTTGAACTTGAGGCCTTTAAATTATAAGTCCAGCGCTCTAACTGCTCAGCCACGCTGCCTCCAGATCAATCAATATTAATAACTTTATGAAAGGTTTGAACGCAGGAGTCATTTCAAAAGTAGGTTGAGTTTGATCGTCCGGGTGAACGTAGTCCCGAATAGGACTGTTGTTGTTCACAGTGGCTGACGTTTCGACAACCTGTGCAGTAGTCATCTTTAGAGTCAAAGTGAGTTGTATCACGTCAGTTGATGGTATTATACTGTGGTTATTGATCTGACTGGTCAATTACTTCATGATGTTATTGGTCGTCTGTCAGTTAAGCCGTGATGTTATTGGCTATGAAGACCCATAATCATCAAACCTCTTTCAGAAGCAAGCTGTTAGAGTGCCAAAAAAAAACTCATAACTGAAGAAGTTAACCATACTCACTTCTTTTATTCTTGCACCTTTCTAGTGCAACAGTGACTAAACAACTGTGTGTCAACTTTTGCCTTAAAGATTCACCCCTATGGATCTTCTGAACCATCTTAAACGAAAAAAACTGAAACTTGGGATGGTGATAGACTTTACCAATACCTTCAGATATTACAACGGAAAGGTAAAATTACAGAAAAAAATAAACAATCCAGCTTTTGACTTATTGAGATGTACTTTACCTGTTACATTTTTGCAATATTATTATTTTCAGACCTCCTAATAATGTCATTTTAAAAGCTTTTAAAAGCAAATGAGAATTAGTTATCCTTAGGCTTGGCCAAATGAACAGAGATGAAAAATGCTAACTAGCTTACTGAATTGTACCTCCTCTGTAGTGTTGTAGAGGTGTGAGGTGTTTAAAGTTGTTGTGATAGCATTATCGTGTCATTGACAGCTTTAGTCATACATATGTAGCTCCTAAAATTACATGTTGATGATTTAAGATTTATAAAAAAATTATGTAGGTAATACCATGTACACACTTGGGAATACTGAAATAAAGTTGTTGTTGTTGTTGTTGTTGATGTTGCTTTCTTAGGAGTTCTATGATCATGGGATTGAATATCGTAAGATAAAATGCATTGGAAAAGAAATACCCAATGAGGATGTAGTGAGAAGGTAATATCTAAATTTTGCTAAGCCTTGAGCTCCTTCAAACTAACTGTTTACTCAGTACAATACACTTTTAAAATTTTACACATAAACTTCAAAATACTTGCACAAAGATAAACATCAGCTCACAATTAAAATGGAAAATTTTCAACTGGTCAGCAGACAAGTTAAAAAACTCATGGCCTTGATGGGTTGCTGCACGTCTTGAGCCTGTAATGAGAGTCCCCTATATTGTCTTTTTCCATGAAACGTTACTGGGGTTTTATTTTTCTTGGAAAACATGATTTGAATTTTTATATACTGTATTTTCTCAATTTAACGCTGGACCCCCATTAAACGCCGGCCTCAAAAAAACACCGCGTCAAAACTGCCGATTTTTAAATAATCGCTGTGGGCATGTAATCGTGAAAATACATTATTTGTGTTTGCCCATTCCAAGACAATTAACATACTGATAAAAGTGGTTTTGAAATTAAGAATGACATATATTCTTACTGACTGTGCTCAATTCACGCTTCTGGTAAAACACTAAACTGACTTTGAAGGTAAAATGTGGGTAAATTTTGTGTTGTTTTAAATTGCTTGCACAGATTCAAGACTGAAGTTTGTTCGTTCATGGCCAATAATACTAAAGGTAACAATATTTTGGTAACATAAAATAATTATATCTTAACAGAGCTGTCATTAAGAGGCAGGGAATGGGGATTTGCCCCAGCTACTAAAATCTTGGCTCCCGGTTCCTTTCATAGGAAGATAGAAGAAAAATAGAACCAAACGAAATCCGTAATACTAGCTGCTTGATTCCCAGCCTACTTGTTGTATATTTACCTGGAAACTTGACATCTTAGTGACAGCCCTGCTTCATCTCTTTAGTATCTGTTAATATTTCTCCTGTCAGCTTTTTCACTTCATTTCTTCAACTACGACTTATAGTGAAGTACTAGCATTAAATTGATCTGTGCAAAGTGCAAATCAATACAAAATAGCAAAGATTTTTATTAAGACTCAGTTTGTTTACCATCTCTTCAGGTGACCTTGTTGGAGTACACTGTACTCATGGACTCAACAGAGCTGGCTACATTGTTTGTAGGTGAGATAAGTGAGAAATAATTATTGCTCTTCACACTCAAAAAATAGAGTACTTACAATTGGTACAGTATTTTCGCAGGAACTTAATTTCGCAATATGGGGACACGGGTGTATTTCACGAGACTTCTAAAAAGCCTGCTCAGTATTTTCTTCTGAGAGAAGGGGTATTTATGGATACAAAGCACCAAAGATCATCTGTTTGAGAGGGACACTACAAACTCCAGTTGCTTTTTGTTTAGCCTGTGTACAAATCCCCCCCCCCCCCCTACACAGGCTACTTTTTGTTCCACAACAAGGAACAGAGAAAAAGAACAAGTATATGCTTGTTGTGACGAGTCAACAACAAGTCAGAAAGGAATGGATTGTGTAATAACTGTGCACACGGCAAAGATGTCAATTATATAGCAGGGTATTTAAAATTCCTGTCGTTTAAGTTTGTGAAAACTTTTTTCGCGAATCTTCAATTTCGCGAATTTCAAAACATCACGAAAATTGCAAAAGTTATTAAGTTCATTAACAATAAGGCAAGCTTTGTAGATATCATATAAGTGTCACTTGTTGTTAATCAGCAATTCAGTATTCCATTTGGTATTTTCTCAACTTAGATATCTTATTGAATGCAGAGGATACACGCCTGAAAAAGCCATCAAAGGTTAGAGGTAGTCATGCTCCTGTAGTCTGTGCAGCAATCACACTTTCTTGAGGGTCTTGTGGTTGCTTGAGTTTGTCTCCTGCTTCATGCACGGCTAAGTAGGCCATCTGATTTTTGTTCCAAAGCAACCTTCATATGAAGACCCCAACCCCAATAGGGTTTCTGAATCCCAGTAATCCCATCAGAAATTTTCCCAGTCTCGCAATCCCGACACGCTATCCCGATTCCAAATATACGGTTTATAGTAAGTGGTTTATGGAGGGTACAGCCTGATTCCTTCACGTTCAGACAGCCAGTGACAGATGGTCGGAAAGAAAAGTGACGCGGTAATCGCCCCTTATCCACCTGACAGGCTGGGTGTGGATAAAATGCATTCCGGTTCTCCCGATTGCCCGGTTCACACAAGAGCGAAAAAAAAAAAAAAGATTGAATTGGAATTTGAACAATTTTTCGAGGAGAGGGAAAGACCGGAGTACTTGGAAAAAACCTCTCGGAGCAAAGGAGAGAACCAACAACAAACTGATATGGTGTTGACTCTGGGATTGGAACCCGGGTTACATCGGTGGTAGGTGAGTGTGGCTGTCACCACTGCGCCACTGTTGTTCCCCGAAATCCCGTGTTCCGTTTGTCGCTAAATCATCCCAAATTTAATAATTAAGATGTACTACTCCCGACTGTACACTCCTCTTCTCTCTGAAATCCAGAATCCGGGCTTTCAATTTAGGGAAATCCTGGATCCCGAAAAATCTAATGGAGATCTTCGTATGTAAGATTTATTTGTTTTATGATCTTAAAACTAATTTATAAATAGTACTTATTCTTTCCCTTTTAGCATTTAATGATGCCAGAGGTTATCAGATGGAAAGAGAAAATTACCTGGATGACCTTAAGACAAAGACTCCTAGAAGGTGAGTGTTCGTCAAAATTCGGAAATTTTCTCAGCTTCATTAGCATATGACAGTTTTTAGAAGCTGCCCCCTGCTCAGGCGCTACTTTTTTCGCACAGAGGCGGGGGCGAAACGCAAGTGACACGCGAGTGACTGGTGATGAAGCGCAAGGGACCATGGAAAGGAGACAAATGATAGGCGAAGCCCGTTTTCTGCTTTCCTCCTTCTTTTGCGCACAAATTTTATCGAAATAGAGACGTCTGGTTACGAGGGAGTGAATGTTAATCATTACGTGAAACTTTTAACTCTAATGACAGGTGATGTGCATCATCGTCTCGCTGTTCCCCGCTGGGGAACGCCTGTGAATTTGTCATGTTATCTACATGTATAAAGTGAATTTGTTTATGTCTGTTTATGGAATGTCATATATTTACTGATGCACTACGAGGGACAACATAAATTCCGCTGTGAAGAACAATCAACACCAACCGAAATTACTGTGTTACAGTGTATATTCATTTGCTAATCAGCATAATACCACCCGAATACACTGTTCTTTGGTTTTTGTGTACAGCTATTTCTAGAAAAGTTGTCGGAAAAAGTGCACGCGAATATCCCGAAAGGTATTGTGGGTGGTTTTGTGTTTACTGTTTTTCAAAGAAATTTGAAAGAATGGCACGAGAGGCCATGGACGTATGTTTGCGAGTGCTAAAGGAAAGCAACAACAGTAGCTTTGACATCTTCAATGTCAGAAAGTACTCATCATATCCCACATTACCTTTTGGGTTGTCAGGTGCACATTTTTTTCTGACAACGTTTCTCGAAATAAGTGTATATGGTCAAGCATCGGTATCGGTGTTTGATCCACGGACTTCAGAGTTAGAACCATTTTGAACGGCGACGTTATAAACAGTATCACTGTGAGGTAGTGCTCAGTGTGCGTGTGTGTGTGTGTGTGTGTTTTTTTTGTTTTTTTTTTTTGATAATATGACCAAAAGGTTTAAGAAGTAGTTAACATAAGCACCTCTTGTTTTCATCCAGCGAGGACTTCTCTCGTATTGCAAATCGAGACACGCGGAAAAGGCGGGACAGTTTATCTGGAAGCAGACCGAGGTATATTCACACTGACACAGAATCAAGGCAAGTCTCACATGGTAAGAACACAGGCAGAATCGATGGAGTTACACCGTATTACCTCCAAAGACGAGGTAATGAATATGAAGACTTTGAATCAAACTATCGACACCAAGATCGAAATCGTTTTGCAGAATACCACAGTCAGACGAGGAACTACACAACAAGGATGTATTCAAGGAGAGAGCGCAGAGATGTTAATTATCATGATTATGGTAATACATATGATAATTATGATAATTCATATCATAATTATAATGATCGGTACAATAATCATGCAAACTATGGTTATCAAGAATATGGACCGACTAGGAGCCGAGAAAGATCTTACAGAAGTGACCATGTAAAGAGAGGTAGGTCCTATAAGGACCGTTCCGAACCATACTCGCATCAGCGTAGTAGATATTATTAGTCAGCTTCCTCCATGTTGGAGGAATTTTACCATACGCAGTATACACCCAAGATGGCAGGTGGCAAACAAACCATTCTCCAACATCGTTAACGTTGAACTTTTGAAAGCAATAGCGACGGCGACGCTAACGAGAACGTAAAAAGAAAGTAATGAGTTTAAAATAGCAAAATAACATTTTTACACGTGTATCGCAGATCTTTGTACATTCAGTCTCTAGTTGCCGTTATTTGACGACCACCACGTCAAACTTCCTATCCGTTTTATGGTGGACTTGAACGCAAGACAACGATTTTCTTTTCCTTGTCCTAAACTTGGATGCAGTCCCTCCTTTAGAATTCAGCTCCTAAAAAAGTCGCGAACATGGCAAATTGAACGAGATGGAATACTGATGCATGAAGTTTCTTAGGAGTGCGAATTCACTTTTCCAAGAGACTTTTTCACAGCTGTCGCCGTCGTGGTTGCTTAACTTCCCCAGTCTTATGATTTCCAACTTTTAGTTGGTACGTTGCCTTCTTGGTAATAAAGAATTTTAGATTCCAGGACGAGGACGGCTATGAGGACGACATTTAATTTTAAGTTTTCTCGTCTATTCTCTAAAAATAGACACCCAGGAAATCATCATTGTACTTTTTTTTACCACAAAAGTTAGTTCGGTTATTTCCGTTGAAAGAGGTAAAGCCCTCTCCCGATCGCTAAATGATAAAATTCCTAATGACATTTGATAACTTTTTTTGGCCACTACGACATTCTCTCTAAATCCCGTAGTAGAATGACGAGGGCCATTACATTTTCCCGCCAAAATGACGTTGGTTCGTATGCGCGCACTCCTTATTATTGGGAAAATCTTGTAGTCGTTCTCATCTTAGAATCTAATAAAAGTTCTCTAATTTCAAGGAATCAACTCAATTGGGAGCTTGCTATCGTTACATTGGGGACATTCCGCTACTTTCGCAATTTAGTGTACGTTGAAACTACGAAGTCGTGTTTCGATTTTAGGAGTCGTCGCTTTTTGAAACTTTGCTTTCCGGTTACTTCTTACAAGTAGACTCAGTATCATTTTATGTGGTGTATTGAGAAATACCGGTTTGCTTTTAGTGAAGCCACTCGCGACATTTTTATTGCCATATCTCACTCTTACGTATATCCGGTAAACAAGTGAAATGAAGCTTAAGATAGTGGAACATACATTAATGGGAATTCTTACTCTTTTTATATCATATTCAGCAGAGCTGCAAATAAAAGCGGTTGTCGGACCCGTTGTCTGACTGGCCAGTCTTAACTGGTGGTCGCACATGACGTCTGGACAAAATTAATACCGGGCTATAACTTTACAAATCGATAAAATCTACCTCTTTAAGCACATGTGAATAACCTTGCAGTGAATATATGGTAGTAAGTGTCTGCCATGCACAAATTTCTTTGAAGACACTTAGTGTGTCCTGGATTGAGACACACCAAACTTTTTTTTGTCTTACCAAAATACTGACTCAGTGGCCGGTCATACGTGTTATGAAGAAAGAAAAAATATTTGCAGCTTAAATTTTATTTTAGATCATAACCAGGGTCACTGTTGAACGAAGAAAGTACACGGACGCGTATAGATCGTTTTCACATGACGTCACGGCGGCCATATTTGTGTACAAAACAATGAATCGGCGGCCATCTTTGTGTACAAAAAAAATCCTGTGGGATTTGAACTCTATTCACATGATAAAACTTTCTTTTATTCCAAGCAATTTGCAAAACTGCTGACCACGTGACCGAAAACGATCTATTTTAATGGCAGTGTATTTAAACTAATCAAGTTTCCTACTGAAGTACAAACGTGTGAATAGAAAAATATGCAGATATATGCATAAAGGGACATCAACATGTGAGAATCTATCATAATAATTACAATAGGATGCAATCATCACAGTCACCGAAACCAGGATTATTTAGAATCAATATTTGAGGTTTTTCTTTTCTTTTATTCCTTAATTCATTTTGAAGCATGAATTCAGTTTTTTGATACTCGTTCCTGTTTCTAGCAATGGCTGTTAGTGCCGGGATTACCTTGGTCTCACTTTGCTGCGTCTTGTGATTTGCCAACATATTGGCGCCAGTTTGTTCAACCAATCACAAATAAAACTTAAACCAGCCGTGACTTGCTTCCTTTTGTTTTCCCGCCCTTAGCGACAGATATTTACTTTGTACTCTGATTGGTTCATTTGATTTTGTTGACTTTCTCCCAGGTAGGCTACTTTGGTTAAGGGTTGGGTTACGTTGCTTACAGAACACCACTCTGAGAACAAACAAATATTTAAAATATCGCAGATTCTCTGTTTAAAAGTTTTTCGGTCCTTATCAGAAACACACTTCAGTTTCACTGAACCTGACCAGAGAAAACCACTGCACTGATTTTATTTGGCATCTGTAAATGGAAGCTCGAACACTTGTTAGTCATGCAAGTAGATGTTGGTTACGAATCAGGGAATGACTGGATGTCTATGGTGTGGTTCGGTGTTTTCTTGGATGATTTTTAAATCTCTGTCAGTCTGTGAGTAGTCTCTCTTTTAGTGGAAGCAAGTGGCGTTAAACGCGATAGTTAATCCCAAGTGAGAAGAGCCGGCCGGGAGAAGACCCGGTGGGGACTGGAGAGACCGTCTCCCTCCGGATGGTAACTCCTCACGTAAAAGCCCACGAAAATCCGTCGGCTTGAATCCTGCTCGCAGGCTGTATTCTTTTCTGTTTTATAATCATTGTTGTACATTGGGACTACCACGCAAGTTAAATAAATTTCAGTTTTTCCTTTTTACTGAAACTGTGAAGGTTTACTTGACAAAGAGCACCTTGTGAGATATGGTATTTTGACGCTTGTGTAGAGCTTATTTTTCCTGGATCCACCTGGCTCACTTAGCAGCAATGGGAGGAGAATGGTGTTCATTAGCTTTGCATCAGAAACGCCGACAGCAGACTATCTTGTCGCTCAAGCAGAGCTCGCGGATCATCCATTTCAACAATTCTTCCTCCCTCCATAACAACTACACGGTCGTAACATAAAACTGTTTCAAGGCTGATGGATTTATATTCAACAGTGATCACCGTGCAATAACCTAGCTGCTTCTTCAAGACATTGCGTATTATTCGTAACGTGCTTAAGTTGACATTTGACATGATTTCGTCAAAAATAACGATACGCCTCATCTGCAGAAGAACGCTGGCAATGGCCAAAAGCACCAGTTGAGAATATGTAAAGAACGATGGCTCAGTCATGATGTAATCTAACTGCCTGGAGAGTTGCTGTACATAATCTTTCATCTGCACAGCTTCCAGAGCACTCCATAGCTCTTTATCCTCATGGATTCCTTCTGGGTCTAGGTTGGTTCTAAGAGAGGCCGTGAATACGAATGGTTCTCGCTGAACCACGCTGAAGACACGCCTCGCTTTTTGAAGGTTGACTAATTTTAATGCTATTTCATCCACTAGCACTTCTTGGCGTGATTCGTTTAAAAGCAGCATATTATCCACAAGATAAATCTTGCTGGCATTTCTTTCGCCTATGACAAGGATCTTTTCACCTGGTGCCATGTACAGAGTCAATGTTTGGAAAGACACTCGCCGACGAGGGGTGTGCGCCATTATATCATCACTGACGCTCACAGAACCTTTACTCGGCCAGTCTTCGGGAGTGTTCGTGATATTATCGTAACCGACTTCGGGATGGAGGTCAAAGTAACTGAAGAGTCTTGCCGTGGACACCATGCCCTGCTCAATATCAGTGAAGAGGATCGGAATCAAAGCGATTCCTACAACCAGCTGTCTATCGTACGTTAATGATAGTGCTACAAGAGCTAAAAAAGGAGAAGCAAAACATATTATGTCTTTAGTTCCTGCAAAAAGATTAAATTCGAGGTGTATGCAGGCCTCTCAATTTCTGTGGGGCAAACATATTGTTATGAATAGTCTTTCAGAATTGCTGAATGTACAGTCAAGCCTAACCATGAAAAACTGTTTTTAAAAGGGACTATAATAATTTGATAAGCAGAGGTCACTGAATACAACTCTATGGTGGACTTGGCGTTTGTAGTATTACTTCCCGCCATACTCGATCCCACTGCTTACGCTTCTGGCTTATCTCCCTGGTGGTCATGCGCAGAAGTGAGAGCCCTAGCTTGGTGAAGACTGTTTAACTACATGGTATGGCGAACAAAAGTACCGCCCCCCATCTGTGTACTAAAAAACGCGCCGTGATTGGCCGGCTAAAAAACCATTGTCAATTTGCCATTCAGGTTGAAGGAAAATTTCGAAACGCATTTCCGGTAAGCCCAGAACAAGGATTTTGGCGCTGCTTCGCAGACGTTACTAACCGGGGTTAGATTACGTCTTCAACGCAGGCTACTTGAGGACGGGCACTGGGCACTGACGTATGTTTTGTTTGCGCATAATCTTAACACTAGCTAAGTAAGGTAGGTCATATGATGTTCTCGGGGACACTCTTCGCCTTTTCATAAATTGTGCGTACATGTGCACGTGAATGAGACGAAATTTGAAAGAAACATTTCTTCAGGATAATATCACATGATCTGTGTTGGGAAAACAAAACAAACATGCGCCGGGGTGCACGCCAGTCACTGGTACTCATTTGTACACTTTGGGTGAGTGAAAGAGTTGAGTTGTTTCGGGAAACAACACATCCTTCAGTCCACTTACTGACATAGATTTACTTACTTATGTCGCTGGTGAAGATAACGATGACGGTAGCTAAGCACATAAACAGTGACGTCACTAACAAGTGTCTCAGTGCTAACCACTGCTCAGCCGCTGACCTCGTACATACTGCCGTCGTGTACTGATCATATAACCTAAAATATACATTATGTAATATAATTATATAAAGTATTTTTTGATCCATATATTTTGAGTTGCGGGTTTTATAGACGTGCTGCAGTTCATTATCATCAGGTGTTTACGGAGAGTTAGGGAGAACGAATTCGACTAAAGACAGTGGAAAAAGCATACTGCAGATACTGTCTGTTTTTTTACTTTTGTTAACTTATCACTGCGCATATTAAAAAAGAATGGACCTTTTTACCAATAAGGCGGCCATATTGAATAAGTTAGACTTAAGGAGGATTTTACCTTAAAGTTTTCTTTCAGAATAAAATTCTAATGGAAAAAAAGATCGTTGTGCCGTGTTAGGATGTAATAATGATCGCCTTTTTCCCGAGAAATATACAGTGAAAAACCATATTTCTAATACTAAGCGAGTACAACGGATCTTGTTCATGCCCCCCTGGGCATCCGATAATACTCTTTAAATCGAATTAATTTAATATGGCCACCGTATCGGTAAAAGGGTCTATTATGAAAAATCATGGAAAAAGGGGGTGATCTAACCTGTAAAACTCATTTTCGAAGTTTATTTCCTTCTGGTAAGCCCTGATCGTGACCGCTCCGGCAATGGTATCAGAAAAATGGGTCAGGAAAAGGTTTAAACTTCTGCTCTCAAGGTTTCTTGCTCTTCGCTCTAAGCAGAGATAATACCTGCCCAACAGCAACAGAATGATTGCAGCGGGAACAGCGGCAAGTATCGCCCATGGAGTGGTGATCTTGATGATTATAACAGCTGCAATGTGTTCAATAACAGAATGGAGGAACCGTAGGATGTCAAGAGGGAGCTTCTCATCCAGGCATTCCACGTCTTTGGAAAACGTCTTTAGCAATTTTCCCTGTGTTAAAAGCATGACACATCGACGGTATTACATTGAGCGGTACGCTCTATGACGGTTACTTTTGTGTTGACACACTGTCAGACAGAATTGGTAAAATACCTCACGATTGATCAGTTGCAATTTAAACTAGAATGCATACTATTTATGCATCTCGCTTACCCAAACCAAATACCCACTTCTGTAGTAGTTTGTCCGTCTTTTTTGCAAAGCATGAACGCTGATGACGTCATAATTAAATTTGGCAGGGATCAGGTGATTTACGCCTCGGGGTATGACAAATTAAGGGCTTTTTACAAAGGCAGGTGAATAAGAGTTAAACTCGAGAATGCTGGGAAGATTTTCAGCTAGTGACATGTAGCACCAAAAGCCACACGGCCATGCTGCTTCCTCGATGTTTTAGTTGTAGAAATTCTTCAAATTTTTGGCATAAAAGATTATAACCACAGAAACCTTGGGGCACCTAAGGGTGGGTATGACGCTAAAGAGCTTTTAAGCCAATTATCTGAATCGTTGATATGCTAAGTGAAACTCAACATATACAAACTTTATTATCGTGTAAGTTCGTATTTCAAATTTGTCAATCTTTCTCGAGCCATACCTGCTTGTCTGCCTCAAAGAGTTGAACAGGTGCCTTCAGTAGCGACGATATCGCTTTCTTATGTATTCTCTTAGAAGATCTGAGCCCACACAGAAATAGAAAAGAAGCTCTTGTAAGCAGCAACAGCAGGAACGCTCCTACAAGGACTGTCGCCGTGTAAAAGTGAACAAGATCTTGCTGGTTTTCCAGTGATAGGCCCGCAATTCGTGCAAACCAAAGCCCGAGGGCCGCGAGGATGGCTGAAAGAGAAAAGAGAGAGGAGCAATAAATACACCAAAAAAAAAAAAAATGGTCAAGTCAATTTCCAAGTGACGAATATTTTTTTCATGCAGTAGTGATGTACGAGGTGGTTCTAACTTTTCAGGTGCACAACTATTCGTATCAAAAGTATTTTGCAGTGATTTGTAGTTAAGCTTCAATTTATGGGTGCTAATCAAATTTTGAGCTGACTGCTTTTCAGTGGTGCTGATTAAAACGTTTGAGGCCCAGGCTCTTCCATCTGGACAGCCCACTTCCCTAGCCTCACTCAAACCAGTAATTTTCGGCCAGTGAGGTGTGTGTGTGTGTGTGTACGCTATAGCATAACACGAACCTAGAAAGCCTTTATTAATTATCACCACATTGCTGGAACTGTCTGAAACTTTTAAAACCAAACTTCTAAAGGGCGAGAACTCCTCCTGGCGTTGCGCAAAAATAACGCTTGTATCCAGTAACTCTTTAACCAACCAACCAATTAATCAATCAATCATTTTACCCTCTGGTATGACGCAAATGATGTGCACAGGCAACAGCTCGCCCAACCCCCTACCGCCAAGGTAGAGTGATACATACCTCCAGGTGCAGGCACCAATATTAATCCAATAACTAACAGCAGTGGGAAGAACCCTGCTTGCTTAGCATATGTTAAGTAAACAGTAAATCCTTCGTTTTCGTTAGTTTCATCACTGTCTGGGTCCGTGTCAACTGACTGGGTTCTTTTAGACTGTGGATCGTTAAACTCCTTCTCCTCACTTTCTTTCTCGTTGTCGCTGTTTGATAACCAAGAGAGATCATCACCCGACTCTCTAATCTTAGCAAAAGATCCTTCTCTTACAATAATTCCATTTGTCATGAATAACACGCGAGGAGATCTAGCAAGGAAAAGTTCTCGACGTGTGACCAATAGTTTTAAGCGAGGTGCTAGAAAACCTTCGATGCAATCATCAAGTATCTGATTTGCTAGTAAAGTGTCAAGGTGACTGACTGGATCGTCCAATAAGATTATTGAAGCAGTCGAGTAGGCCGCGCGTGCTAGATTTATACGTTGCCGCTGTCCGAGAGTCAATTCACTTCCGCCTTCACCAATGTACGTGTTTTCAGCACTGGGTAAGACTGCTACATCTTCCCCTAGTTTACACGCTGTTATTACGGCCAAGAAACGTTCCTCGTTATATGGATCTCCAAAGAGGATATTTTCGCGAAGAGTTCCAGAAAATATCCAAGGCTTCTGCCCAACGTACGCTATCTTTCCATCGTGAACTACACTGCCTTGAATCAGTGGTACCTCCTTAAGTATGGCTCCAAGTAACAAGGACGTACCAGCCCCTGCCTTAGGGGGTCCTGTGATGGTCACAAGTTGAGGGCCTTCAAAACTGCAGGTTATATAATTGAGTTCGATATCAGTAAGCCCATATTCACCCTCGCAGCAAACACTGCGTAATGAAAGATAAGGTGATTTATCAGAAGGACTGATTCCACTATGATGAGTAACGTTATCGGAGTGTGAATGTGATCTTCCTCTCTTGTTTAATCTATGCTCCGGACGACGAGTTGTGTTTTCCACGAATGAGTTAACTGGAAAGTCCAAAAGCAGAAACTGTTCTATTCTCCTGAGGCGAGCGAGGGTCCTTACAAGTGCCTCTACTCCTTTGACAAATGATTCACCACAGGAGGAATCAAGAATATACATCGTTAAGATAATCAAAAACATATTAATGGCGTTGAGGTCTTTTCCACGCAGTGACAGCGTTGCTATGGATACAAGCGAGCTGATGATCGGAACAGCATGTTGGACGGATAACAGGGAGCCAAGAACCAAAGCTTTTCTTTTGATGTGATGCAGCTCTTTTCTTCAAAGAAAAATAGGTCGTGAATACATGAACAATCATTTGCTAAAAAAAGTGCTTGCTTACAGCTTGCTTACAGCTTTCTAGTCACGTGCATTTTTCCGCTTGGGACCGGGAAAATATCATTTTACTGTCCAATTTTACTTTTCAGCTGGTTTTCACGAATCAGAGAATTTATTTTTGAGTAACAGCGGTAAAAGGCACAGAGTATTAAATACCAACCTTCGAACATCCTTGATAAGTCGCTTAAAAACTCCTTCCCAGGCGTTTATTTTGATAGCTCGAATGCCAGAAAGTATTTCACTGAGGAGGCGAAGCCGATGGTCCATGAAGAACACGGTATGTTGTCGCAGTTTTTTATAAACCCTGCCAATGCCACAGCGTAGGAGAGTGCACACTAACATATAAACGATCCCCATAACTGATTCCCAGCCAATCAGCACACTTAACAGTATAGAGAATACTACGAGCTCCACGGGGGCGGTGAAGAGGAATGGCACGAGTTGTGAACACTGATCAATCGGTTCCAAATCTTTTGATATCAAGTTGATAAGGTGACTTGTCGTGTAATCTGCTAGGTCGGTCTCTTTGAGTCGCAGCACCTATCAAACATATCAGTGTCACGAAGCAATGAATTTTCATGAACAAAATCATACCATACAGAAATTAACAAAAAAAAACTCTTCCATTACATAAATACTTCCAAAAAAATCATACTTCCAAAAAATTTTCTGCGTTTGCTTTCTTTGCTTCTAGCTTATCAAAGGAAGAAAAGTATTTAAGACAGAGAAAAAAGGTGGCATTAATAACGCTTTCAAATGAGAAAAATCCTGAGTGCCCGTTTCCGTTTCGGATAGTCGTAATAAGAGGTGGTCACATGAAGGGGCGTTTCACTATACCTGTTCATACAGCAAACCACTCAGACCGGATTTAACCGATGTACTTGTCAGATGCGTACAGAAGGAATAATGACTCCGTGCAAGACCCTCGGATGAGACTGCAAGCCAATATCCAGCGGTAACAACACAAATCCACGGTAGAGGTGAGCCATACAGCATCACAGGCTCAGAACTAAGGACAGCGGCAAACATGGTGGGCTGAAGAATGCGGGCGCTGGCAATGATAATAAGCAACAAAAGCTCACGCATGTACTCTTCACCAGAAATAAACGATACAACAGCTTTCCACAACTGAGGGTCGGTTTCGCGAGAAAAAGCCTCTCGCTCGCGTTTAATCCACGCGCGACGCATATTTTCCGAGTTCTGCCAGGTTGAATGTTGCCCTGGAACAAATTCATCACATGACTTCTGATTAAGACCCAGTCTGCTGGTAACCCAGCCAAATGTACATGTGGTACGTAAGGGTACATCTTGAACTTTATTTCCTGTTTCTTCCTCGGGAATCCTGCTATAGATGTTTCTACCCCTGCTACGAGACATAACGTTTTATCGTTGAATCTGCAATGAAAACAATCAAAATATTACAGTCGCATTGTCATGATTGAGTGAAATTTGCGAGTGCATTCCAAGATGTCACTAGGCCATTTCCGAGTTGAAAAACTATCACTTTCAAAATGAGGCCAAGTGTAAAATATTTGATGTGAAAATGAGCTTTATTTGCATAAGAGGATGAACGCACCAAGGATTTGAATAAAACTTCAAGCCTATAACGGCTAAAATCGTATTTCAATGGCTTTAGGAGGTTTAATTTTTTGGAAGCTTTTAGATTAATTTTTAAAAAATGCGCTCGCCAAGATAGGTTAGAAGACAAGGTCAAACCCAGATGTTCATGAACTGTCACATTCTCAATAACACTATTGTTCAAAATCAAAGAGGGGTGTAAAGGCTTATCTCTTTTTGCCGAAAAAAACTATAATCAACAACCACCGTTCAGCCCAATCAGATATTGATGTCAAGTCATGATTAAGCTTAGAAGCTCAATCACTGGGAGACTGAACTTTTTCCAGCAAAAAACAATAATCGGCAAATAAAAAACAGCGAGAAGAGATTGTGGCTGGTAGGTCATTAATGTAAATGAGATATTGTATTAATGGACCTAAGTTCGATCCCTGGGGGACACCAGCCTCGATATTACGCCAATCAGAATGCACTCCTTCGATTATCACTCTTTGTTTACGACAAGAAAGGTGACTTATAAACCAATTTAACAAATTCCCCTCAACTCCAATGCTTCTTAACTTGGCTATCAGACCGCGATGCCACACTCTATCAAAAGCTTTGGATATATCAAGGAAAACTGCCCTCATCTCGCGGCCTTCCTCAAAGGCCTCATACATTTCGTGAACAATATATATACAAGTTGCATTACATTGGAATCCCCTGGAAGAAAACCACTTTGAAACTTATAAAAGAAACCAATCACATTAAGAAAATTAAAAACTAAGATGAAAAAAAGCTACTTTCTCACAGATCTTAGATAGACATGGCAAAAGTGAACCAGGGCGATAATTAGTCTTCAGTTGACGGTGATCTTTTTTTTAATAACGGCAAAACATTTGTAAGTTTCCAAGCACTTGGATATTGACCAAGTCGAAATGAAGTGTTGATTAAACTTGTGAATGGTTTACAGAGACCCTCACTGAAATGTATTATAATCTTATCACTTATGCCGTCGTAGCCAGTAGCTTTTGAAATGTTAACAGATGACATAAGGTTAAGAACCATTTCTTCATCCGCAGTGATAACAGACAAGCAGTCTGATGACCACCGAGGGAGAAAAGGAATTTCAGCGGAGTAACTATTTGGTACAGTAGCTTGACTCGCGAAATAATCATTAAAAACGTTAACTTTTTCTTTTAAGTTTAAGTTTAAGTTTAATAATTCTTTTTACCAATGTACAAAATAAAAATATATATACATATATAAAAGTACAATAGGTAAAGGAAAGCAATATTGGGAAACTGAATTCCCATATAAAAACTGCCCTCCAAAACGAAAAGATAAAACAATTAAGAATAGAAAACTAATACATAACTATACATCGCGTGATACTAAGAGGAAAAAAAACAACTAAATAAACTACTTAGATATTAAATAAAAAAGAAAATCCAAATTCAGTAGGAAATAATAAACATATGACTATTTACAAAGATAATTAAGTAATAAAGTTTTAAAAGAGTTCAAGCTGGAAGCAGACATAACGGAGTTTGGTAAAGAGTTCCAGTCATTAACGGAACGATTAAAAAAATGAAAATTTAAAATAGTTTGTCCTTGCTGCTCTAGGCCTGATTTTAAAGTCATGGTTTCCTCTAGTTCTTGTCGGGCCAGTCAGATCCACATATGTGGTATAATCAATATCAGAATAGCCATGAATTATCTTGTAAAGTTGAACCAGGCAAAGGTATTTTCTTCTAAGCTCCAATGTTGACCAGTTCAGTTCAGTGAGCCTTTCAGTGAAAGAATTATGAGATCCACATATCAATCGAGTAGCACGACGCTGAATGGATTCAATACTGTGTACGGACTACGTGTTTAACCAAATATGGATTCCACACTGGGCAGGCATATTCCAGAACAGGACGAACTAAAGCGATAAAAGCTGTTTTGATTGGCACAGGATCTTTAGACCCAAACGTTGTCCTTATTAGACCCAATACTCGATTTGCCTTACCAACAATGTAATTGATATGAGCGTCCCACCTTAAAGAAGGTTCAATCCAAATACCAAAGTGCTTATGTTTATCAACAGCCGACAGATTATTCTCATTTATCACATACTGGACTTGGTAACATGTAGAGCCTTACACTTTTCCGACTTCAGCGTGACCTTCCACAAGTCACACCAGGAGGCGGCAGACTAGCCTGCGTAGCAAGCGTTTCCGTGCGGTTTAGGAGCAAAGAACGAGGAACGATTTGGCTCTTGTTTCATTTCTCGCGCGGCCAAAACCGAGAATCCCATTCCACGGTCTTTCTTTGCTCCGAAACCAAACGGAAACGCTTGCTACGCAGGCTAGCGGCAGAAAAGAGGTCATCGTGAAACTCGAAACAATCATCTACAGATCTTACGATAGAGTACACTGTCATCAGCAAAAAGCTCTGTGCTACAGCTTACACTAAGGGGGAAGTCATTTATATACAGCAGGGAAAGAAGTGGCTCTAATATACTCCCTTTTGGATCAGATATAAAAAAATCTCCTTCGGAGAACGCCAGGATAGCCGAGTAACACTTATTACCATATATAGATTTTGTAATACACCACCATTTTTTGGAAGAAATTGCTGGATCACTAAGAGCTTGGTTAGTCTTCGTATTATAATTAATCTTCGCTTTCCTGACAAGACTAACTACTAAGTTCCTCTGAACACGATAACAATCCCAGGATGTAGGCCGGTGATTTACTGATTTGGAATAAGTTTTTAAAAAACGATCACGCTTTTGAACGGCTTTACGGATCTGACCAGTCATCCATGGTTTGTCGCGAGGTCGAATAATCACTTTCTCATGTGGCATGAAAGACTCAACTGTGTTTAACAAGATACAAAAAAAAATTAAAATTGCATAGATAATCCAGTGATCACAGTTGGCTGGCGGACTGAGAGTACCAGAAGAAACAAAAAAGCCAGGCAAGTCTGATAAGATAAGGTCAAGAATGGACTCACCAGACCAAGTAATTCGCGTTGGATTATCTACAAGTTGATATAGATTGTTGCTTTTCAAATCTGTCTGTTGAAAACTCTGATGCCAATATCGGTGTTTGGCGATGAAGTGTCACCATAATTAAAGTGAGCATTGAAATCGCCTAAAAGAACAAGTGGAACAATAGCTGAGAAGATTTGGCCGCAACTTTGAATTATCAAAGCTCATTTCTAAAGACTCAAAAAAGGCCTTTTCCTCATTCGCTTATTGATTAGATGGACGATAACAAACTCCGCAAAGAAAAACAAAATCATTAACACTGCATTGAACCCAGAGGGGTTCTAAACCAGTAGAGTATCCAAACTCAACAAGTCTTTTAACTGCAATGTGATCTTTGGCTTAAATTGCCGGGTGTCTAGAAAACGACGACCTAGAAAACGAAGACCTACGACCTAGAAAACGACGACCTAGAAAACAACGACCTAGAAAACGACGACCTAGAAAACAACGACCTAGAAAACGACGACCTAGAAAACAACGACCTAGAAAACGACGACCTAGAAAACGACGACCTAGAAAACGACGACCTAGAAAACAACGACCTAGAAAACGACGACCTAGAAAACGACGACCTAGAAAACGACGACCTAGAAAACGACGACCTAGAAAACAACGACCTAGAAAACGACGACCTAGAAAACGACGACCTAGAAAACAACGACCTAGAAAACGACGACCTAGAAAACGACGACCTAGAAAACAACGACCTAGAAAACGACGACCTAAAAAAACCGCGGGGAGTGGGGGGCGCTTAATAGAAGGGTGCGAAATGCCCCATCCCCGGACAAAACCAAAATAGCATATTCATAGCAAATCTCAGTGTAATCTTATCAAACGTGCCAACACCCACGCAAATCGCTCATAGCCGCTAGTTACCCGGGGCTGGTTATAAGTAATGCTAAGGTCAAAAGGTCTAATTTGCACGTGCAGCACACTTTTTTGCACATCGTAGTACGTGCAGACGATTCTCTCAGAACCAAAATTTCTTGGATGCATTTTGGACACTTTCCATTCACCCAAAACTTAAGAAACTTTGGAAACAGCGGCAATTGGTACAGTATTTTCCCGGAAAAGTTCCCAGACTTTCCGGAAACGTTTCCGAAATGCGAACCATTCAACCAGAAATTTAGACATTCGGGAGCAAATTTGAATGCGGAAAGAAAACTTCCCGATGATAATTTTCGAAAATTTGCGTATATATTGCGAAAATGCTGTTCCATACGGTACCGCATGGAAGTTGCCGAAAATTTAAACCAGACGTTTTGATTGAATGGAATGGCGCCCATGCAAAGGTAACCAAATTTGTTACCAATTGTGCTCCCTTTAAGCTCCACTAAAAAAGTTTCTCAAGTCAAATTTTCCTTTAGTATGGTCAATGAAGTCATGATTCAACCTGACTGACTACTGGAAGCAAAAGCTTTGCTTTGACCTATTTATTATCCTGATATCAATTTAAACAAATTTCCATCAAATCTAAATGACCTAAATAATATACACTGCTTCACTGGCGCGTCGTTTATAGCGGTAAGTTCAAGCCCACATAAATCAAACAGGATATAAATCAGACGTGCCGTTTTTGTGTTCACAGCTCAATACCGTAAACAAATAGTTTATATTTTGAAAATAAAGAAAGAAGGGCTTCAACATTTTCCAGTACCTTTCCATACATGAAACGGCAGCATACCGGTAACGAGAATTGTGAAATATTATGTGGGACACAATGAAGGTTGACAGGTTGACATGTCATCAGATTTGAACTGTATTTAAACTGTAAGATTTGAATCGTATCATCCTAGGAGTTTCTCTTTCCTCACAGGTCCGATAGCGTGGTATATATATAAATATGCAGTGAGATCTCCGGTAGAACTTTCGAATTGTTCAGAAATAAATTATTACATCATGTGAAATAGAGACAACGCCGCAGAGCAAAATTAAAAATTTCACTTCGGTTCATCTTTAATTCTTCCATCACTTTCACGCAATGCACAATGCAATGTCCAAGACAAAACAATAGCTCCTGCGACGACACTAGGCACTCTGTAACTGTTGTTTAAAAATGCGAGAGACGGTTTTATAAACCGCGTTATGAAAATAACGTAAGAACAATAGATGTAAGTATGTCGCGGGGTACATGTAACGAAGGTTTACGTTAATGAATAAATCAATCGAACTTTTCCGCCTAAACGTGAAAATTTCCCAAATTTTGACTTTTAGAAATACTTCGTTTCCCAAACCTCTTTTTATTAACACACTCCGGGATCGCTCATGAAACTAACCCGTTATACTTTTAATAAGTAAACACCAATCCTCTCTTGGTAAACACTTTATTGTCCACCACCCCAGCCAGTTCTAGAGGGGGAGGGTGTTTGCTTAGGAACTGGTTAGCTCAAATGACCACCAAGCTTTAATAATTATTCGATCTAAAAGAAATACATTTATAATTCGCAATCAGAACAAACACAAATCGTCTTAATCTAGTAGCTAAATTCAGAAAACTTCAATGTTAACTTACTTCTGATCTGTGGCGGGTCGTTACAACAATCGCACTTTACAGGTTAGCAAATTCTTTTAACAGATTCTTTAGGTAAGCGGATTTATAGACAGACTGTAAATTATTTTCTTTCTCACTTCGATTCTACTGAAAAACTGGTTTGAAACACAATAAGCTAATACAATTCTTGTCATCAAATAAATCTATTCAAGAACAAACAGGCAACGTTTGTTTGATAAAAGAAACAGAGGGGAGATCTCTTGTACCTTGCATTTCCATTTCCACCGTTTTATTCCTTGGCTTCATACCCTTAGCCGGTACAAATATTAAATATTTACTATTTTTCTAAAATTTTCCTTCTTCGCCCACCTCTCACCCCTTCATAATTCCCTCCTATCGTCCTCTTATTTCCCGCCCTCTGTACCCCTTTAACCCCTTAATCCTTCGAGCTACCCCATCACTGTCATCGTTTTCTAGGTCGTCGCTTTCTAGGTCGTCGCTTTCTAGGTCGTTGTTTTCTAGGTCGTCGTTTTCTAGGTCGTCGTTTTCTAGGTCGTCGTTTTCTAGGTCGTCGTTTTCTAGGTCGTCGTTTTCTAGGTCGTCGTTTTCTAGGTCGTCGTTTTCTAGGTCGTCGTTTTCTAGGTCGTCGTTTTCTAGGTCGTTGTTTTCTAGGTCGTCGTTTTCTAGGTCGTCGTTTTCTAGGTCGTCGTTTTCTAGGTCGTAGGTCTTCGTTTTCTAGGTCGTCGTTTTCTAGACACCCTAAATTGCCACACCTCCCCCACGCTTCCCGACCCTATCTTTTCTCAAGGGTAAACTATAACCAGGAATGAGAATAGAGTCATTAGATACGCTAGAATTCAACCACGTTTCAGAAAACACAAAAACATCAAATCCATACAAACAAGCCAAAACAGAAATTTCGCTGGCTTCTAACATTTCAATGAGCGATTGAAAAGTTTAAAATACTGTTGGGCCCAGGATTAGGATGAGCTGAACCTGACATCAATAATAAAAAAACTAAGGCTCAGCATTAAGACCAAAAGAATAACAAGAAATAAAATTGGGAGCAAAATAACAATACTACACGAAGTAAACTTAAAACGATTAAAATGGTCCAATTGCTGCTCTGTATTGATCTAGACTAACCTCCATCAATAAAAATAATGAATTTTAAAGAGCTTATTTCCAGCTGCACAAAACACATAGCAATATACTGAATATACTGTACGTAATAAACATGTACTAAAACATAAATTAACAGCAGAGACAATAACAGTTCGTGGAGCCGGCACACGAAGGAAAAATACAAAAGTTCATTGAGCGGTGGCAGCATCCTGGACTGTGTTGGGAGCTTTTTTGTTCAAACCATAATGTTCGAGGTCATCAGGGGCACCCAACGGCAATTTTCGGGAAAATATCTGTTCGGAAGACGATTTGAGATCTAGAATTTTCGGAGCATTTGTTGTAAAATTTCTTGCTTGCCTACCTCTCCTAGGATTTTCGAACATTTACAAAATGGTATAATTACCCATTTTTAACGGATTTTGACCTAGCCTCCCCGCAGACGTCCTTTGGGGTTCGTTTGTCACGCATTCATTTCTCCCCCACAGAAATGAATGCGTGACAAACGAACCCCAAAGGACGTCTGCGGGGAGGCTAATTTTGACCCTAAAAAAGGCCACCTAGAATTTTCGGGAGCCTTTTCCTGGCTGAAATTTTCGAGAAGGTAAGTTTTTATCCCTATAATTTTCGGATCACTAGACTTTCAGCTAGGAAATCCGAACAGATGAAAAGTTTTTAGGGGATAAAAATATGCCTATATCTACCGTTTGAATACTAAAATACGTTCAACAATGCTATGTTAAGTGGTTTTAAACTATATCCTCGTTGGGTGCCCCTGGGTCATCACTCTTCACAAATTCATGGCATAAACTGACCCAAATTACCCACAAATTACTCCACTCCACACACACCGGATGCCAAAAAACTTAAAAAGATTTCATAACAAACGACGAACAAACGAAATAAATTGTAACAAATACACAGAGCTCCAAAACACACGTCCGATCGCGACGTTCAGGTGTGAAGAAATTGGATAATTCCGTTCAAATCGTCAAGATTACTGGTCACGCATGACGGAGGAAAGACTAGGAAAGTTGTCTCGGGTAGGCGAGTTATCTCTAGCAGAACGTTTACAAGGCAGGTAGAGTAACCCTCTTGCACTAGGATTACCCTCCCTCCTTGTAAACAGGGCCAAGTAACCGGTCTGCATAATAAAACATTCAGCACTGGGATTATTTTGTTCAAGTTGCATAATGTTTATGCTCGTGTCCACAACCATTTTTCAAAGCAACTCGTCTTGAGCTAATAAGAACATCTTCTCATTTTCATTGTTGAATTGTGCTATCACAACAACGGTGAACCAAACTGGGAGATTGCGGGGTGCTTATTGTCAAAGGGTGCAACGAACTGTTTAAAGTTCATTTCCCTTTAGCTTAGAATAATTGACCACTCCAGAAAATACCATAACATACCACAATGCTCTTTGTTTGTCACCCAAATTTTGCAGAAGCATTGTTTTTAGTTTCTCTTGGGGCCATTTTAATTTCCAAGAGGTTTTGTTCGTCACCCAAATTTTGCAGAAGCATTGTCTTTAGTTTCTCTTGGGGCCATTTTAATTTCCAAGAGGTTTAACTGAAGACAATGCTTATGCAAAATTTTGGAGTGACAAAGAGCATATGGTATGTTAAGGTATTTCAGGAGTGGTCAAGAATAGTGGTTAAAATTTCCTACTCCGTCTCGTCCTATTTACAAACATTTCAAACATGACTTCGAAGAAATCTGAGGTGACACGAAGACTGAAAAGTTTATGGAATGACTGAAAAAAAGGAAGCATTTTTGAATAAATGGACCATTCTTCTTCGAAGGATATAAAAATAAGTAAGGCAGGTATTCGGTGAGAAACATCCTTCAGTCGATTTCGACTGTCTGATGGAAAGATTGAAGTATGGAAAATCATTCAGTTAAGCATATGAATGTCATCTTTAAACTCGCGCGCACATAAGGATTTCTGGAACGAAGCGTATAATGACAGGAAAACATAGTCAAAGAAATTGCACTCACGCAAGTAGTAGAGATCCTGTTTCAGTAACAGATTTCCACGCACGTCGTTTGGAAAGAAGAAACTAACAATGTGTTCTACCCATTCTAGTAATTCTTGGAAAGTAAATTCTCTACTGTTTAACTTCGGTTTCGAGGGAACAGTGGTGTTCCTGAAAAGAATACTGCGAGCTGGAGGGCGAGAGAGAATTAGAAATACCTCAAAAGCTGGCAGTATTTTGGTAGACACTTAAGGTTTTCAGGGATGAGAATAAGTTTCTACCTGCATTCATGGATTAGGCGCGTTCTGATGGGAAAGATAACTGCTTGTGTACCAGTCGGAAAACATGCTGACAGAAGGTTGAATTCTTAGCATCCGATTTGTAGTTGTTAGATTTTCAAGGTGTAGTGCATGCAAAGGAACCAAAGCTAAAAAGAAGGCAAGTTTAACAAAATGCATCGAACTGACTGTTATTGGTTTCCAGCGATTTTAATGCCACAAGACACGCATGACTGGGAAAACTGTTTCGCGGAACTAATGTTTAGCCAGGCAAACGAGTCCTTGCAATGAGCTGTAACCAAGAGTGAATAAGACAGTCCAGCTACAAGTAATGACCAAGTCAAACGTTCTTGCAGTATGTGGCTTGTATGCGTCTTTCTCGATATCTACTATTCGCAGCGCATACCCAATTACCTCAAGTTCCCCAGAGTAAACTCTTCAAGTAGTCTATCGATCTGGGGAACCGGCTGATAGAGCAAAAACATTAACAAGCTCTGCTGAAAAGAAACAAAAAGGTTTACCTGGAGTTGTAAAAAGCGAAGCAGTCGAGCCAGGGGCAGCATTTTCTTTTGAAATAGTTATAGCAGCACAGAGTTGACAAATGTCTACATAACTTGCAGATCGGATCGGCCCCACCTCGAGGATTTGGCTTTCAGAATGGTGAAACAAAGAACATGAATACATTTAGGAAATCCCTTGAGCAAGAACACCCAAGAGCTTTAACAAACAAATGAATTTCCTTTCAGAACTAAGAACCTCTACGAACACAAAACGAGAATGAAACGAACAAAAAAAAGTTAACCGAACAAAAAGAATTCTTAATACCCTTTATTCAGAGACTTAATAGGAAACATAGTTGAAAAGCGCCGTAAATTTCATTTAAATGAAAATTCCAGAGAACAAACAGGGAGAAAGTTTTAACTTAAACCGATATTTATCAGTTAATGAACAGTATTCTCTCCGCTGCAGAATCGCGTCGACGAAAATACAAAATACACTCCCCTACCTGGCGATCGACGAAGTACCTGCACATATTCTTTTCAACTCAGTGACCCCTTCATTGAGGCATTCTCTTGGGTAAGTAATTAGTTGTGCTTAAGTAGACGAGTCTGGTTTTCTCTAACAAAAGAAACTTGCATACTAACAATTAAAATTGTGAATGATAAAAAATAATTACTCAGTACCGGCTCTTTATACGGTTTAGGCCGATTAATCAGGCTTTTCTATAGGTGACCATGGAGGAAGGGTAAAAACAGCGAAAAACTCTACACCACAGCGTTCGGCGGCCAACAGGACACATTCCTATTTCATGCACATCTTCACCAGGCAATTACGCCGTCCCTCTCGAATTCAGATTTTCGCCTTTGGTCAACCTTGAAGAGAATCTTAATGCGGGCGTCGTTGATTTTATAAGCTTAGAACCTAGACTTTTACAATGCAGCTCAATCCTGAAGTTTTTCTTAGAGGACAACCTTTTGTATTTGTTCCCACGGGAACCGAACTGACGGGAGGTTATTGAGAGTATTAAGATAAACGTTGTTCTCTTTTTGAAAAAATAAACTCTGTTAATTAACAATTATTCTACGAGTGCGCGTTGGATATGAGTTGGCTATAATCATCTCATATCCAACAAGCGCGAGTGGAAAAATTGTTTCATTAAAAACGTCCACAAAATAGCGAGAATTCTTCACGACTTTAGTTGTAAAAACAACCGATTTTCGGCTTCTTTTTAATTTTGAGCAGACGTGTACAGTTACCATATTTGCAGAGCACTGGCTCATATACCATGATGGCTAAGCCAGTCAAAGCTCTAGAATTGCATTATCCAATGATTCAGTTTTTAATAATAGCGTTTATTTAAAATGCTTTAGAGACTAGTGCAAATAGACTAATTCTTCATTTATCCTAGAAGTATTTACTAAAGACAAATATTGTAAGATTTGTGTACTCAACAAATTGATACATATAATTAAGGAAATGAAATAAGTGAGCTATTCATCATTTTCTGGCAACTGCTCCGAACTTTATCGCTAAACAAAACATAAAAGTTAAAGGTACTGATTGCATTTAAAATGAAACAATTAATTAATTCATTGATATTACTTAAAATGAAATTGTAACACTATTAAATGATGATCAAGACGTTTTTGCCTTCACTAATTCTCAAACTCATGTTAAAAGAACTTCACAGACATGGGGAGCAAGCATTCTTTATTTGTTAAAAGTTAAGAATTTGAGCTCTTTTTAGGCATATTTGCAGTAGAGAGATTAAGAGTCACGTTTACGGCAAGCGTCAGTTTCCAGTTGCAAATTTCTCAGAACAGAACATGAACAGATAAAAACAATACAAACAGAAGTAATAAACAGTAAACAACAGTTAAAGGGAAAACTTGGTCACGTGGTAAAAATTCAGGATTGCCGTTTGCTCTAACCGCGACTTTAAATCTCTTTTGCTCATCAGATGTTCTTGACTATACAGTCACTTGAACAAAAGTTTTCAACACACTAAAATAGTATGAAGCAAAGCAAAGGAAAAATTAAGAACAGCCAGTGGTTGAAAAGAGCAAGGATTTAAAGGAATTGAATGATCGGTCGGTATGCTCCCTGTTAGCAATATTTGCCACTCTTTTTGCTCTATCCTCTATCAATGCCTGAATTTTTTAAGCAAAATGTTCAGTTTCTGCAGAGTCTGCAAATTCGTACAATGCAAATTCTTAGCGTTTTATTTATATTAATTTCATTATAATCTATCAATATATTAATGACTTTCATCAATACTGCTCGTCTAGCAAGATATATTTTTTCTTTTTTATACGATTTTGTCTAAATTGATAGACAGTTCCATCCAACATTTCGGATTAATTGAAAATTTCTGAATTCCTTGGCGTAGTCATATTCACTTTTGTTAAACTGTTCTGTAATGACAACCACAACAATGATTACAGAAACATGAGGTTATCGCTCGATATTGTCAACAGAAACGTTTTCAAGAAAAGTGCTAACTTTGATATAAAACTTAAAAATGTGGGGCAAGCAACCTTATTACACTTGCTTCAGATTCTATTAAACAGCAAAAATCAGCTAAAAATGTACCTGGTGCAATGTTCCACTAGATTTAAATTTTCATTGGAAGACCAATTGATAGTGTAAAAAATTCCACTACTCCATTTCTAAAATATTTAAAAACAACTTGCACAATTCCAAAAATAAGCTATTAAATAGAATTTTGTCCGCAGACACAAAATTTCAAACTCGTAAATGTCGAAAGTGAAATGGTTCAGTCAATCAAGGTACAAATTGTGCTTTAGCAGCTGACAACGCAAATTTGATACTATTACTTACAATATTATTTATCTTGAATAAACGTTATTGCCCATGGAAGTATGAACACATCGTTCAATGGAGCAGGGTTTTACATCATCCACCACGCCAATAGTAGGGTGGTCTGCGCATTGTTTATCCACGCACACCAATGTTAACTCTGTATATTGTGTCTCCTTTGCCTTCAGTCAGCTTTCTGCAACAAAACCTAATACCTCCACTCTGGTGCACAGGAAATCTGAAGTCTCCGTGAGCTGCTCATTTTTAAATGTCTGACCGGGACCACTGTGTCCTCGACATAGTTCATTGTCCAACCAAATGGCATGATCACCCCCACTGAAAACAATAAAGATGACGATAATTACTTCAATGAACCCTTTCTCACACTTTCTTTATTCATAGCACTATTGCCTTGCATTGTGTGTTTGCATTCTACGTAGGTATGTTCACGATATTTTTATATTATGTGAAGTTTTACACCAACATTTAAAATTTTAAATTAACATTAACATTATTTAAATTTTTACTTCAATGCTTGGTAATGCTGGTGAGACTTGTTCTCATGAGGGGACAGGAGGAATAGAAATTGATAAAAACAGAAAACTGCATACTGCACAATGATAAAAAAGGTGTGCCTCAGTTTGTGAATAGACCAACACAGCAATACTAGAAACCGACTGAAGAAACAAATATGACACTCACCAAAGCACTTTTATTTTTAAAACAACAAACACCAAACCCTAACAAAAACAAAACCCAATGACTGCTAGGGAATGTAAAACCATCCCATCTTTCCTGGCTGCAATGCAGAGAAGGTTTACTCTTTGAACTATTTTTCAGATCGAATGAAGTGTTTTCATTGGTGCTGATTAATTTTACAGACTTAGGTACTGATGACCACGTTATCTCAGGTTACACCAGATTGATCAGTCTAACACCAGAACAGTCTGGTCAAGTTTAGGTTTTGTTTACATACCCTCCTCCCACCATGAGACTTTTATCATCTCCAGCCATAAACAGATCTGTTGTTTTGGATCCATCCTCCAGTAGTCCACTCCACAAATACCTGATAGGTCTGGGACTCAGTCGGAAAACAAAGCTCTCTCCAGTTCCAAAATAAGTCAATGTCTTGGGTCCGCTGTTTCGCTCACTCCAGCTCATGGTCACAAAGGCACCAATGATCTGTTGTCAGGAAAGATGAAAATTTGTCATTCCTTGTAGAAAGCCTTCAATGTTTTGTAACTTACATAGCTAGAGATAAACGAAATTTATTATTATATGAACACCAACGAAATACCAGGAGAGCTTTTGCGCGAAAACTTGATATTTTCACATGTGAAAATAACATGTTATCTTCACATGTGAAAATATCACCGTTGCCATGGCTTCATAATAAATCGCGCCTTCCACACCAAAAAAACTATTAAAGTGAAATGGTTTGGTATTTCATTGGTGTTTATATAATAAATAGAACATTACATGGCCGCTTGGAGATACGAAATTTCTCTTCTCATGTTGAAAAAATATTTCACTCGTCTACTGCGCTCACTCGCGAAATATTTTTCAACACTCAAAGACAAATTTCACATCTCGGCACATGTATATGCCATGTTGTTTGGTCACCTATAGTGCGGATAATAAGGCATAATGACTGGCACTTCAGGGGAGGGGCACCAGTACACCGAACCCTTACTAACAAGAAACTCTTCAAAATAATACCCCAAATTTTAATATCTTTTCTTGACGTTTACTTTTTGGAAAGGGACTGATGGAAATTTTGACATCTAACAATATTATATTTTTCAAATGCTATGCAATTCAGATCACCCTTATAAGCCACTTTAATTACTGTAGGTCTGAGGAAAAAAATAACAACCCAAAATGAACCCTGAACCCTTACTAACACAAAACTCTTTAAAATAATACCCCATTCTAGAAATACCCCAAATTTCAACATCTTTTTCTTGATGGGAATTTAAGGTCTGAGGAAAAAAAATGAATGGCCCTTCTTGACAAACAACACAAAATGTCATTATGGTTTCAATGTTATTAATCTTCTGTGAATTAAAAACTTAACAGGAGGCTGTCTTTTACTACTGAACAGATGCATGACATTTGCTCACCTCACCAACAGAGGACTTGACTAAAAGTATTGTTTCATCATCAGCCTCACATTTGTTATATAGAGTTCGAATACTGATACATGAAAGAAAATGTTTACGTTTCACTAAAGTGAAATACAAGGTTAATGACAATATATTAACTGTACTGTTAAGCAGTATAAGCAGTTGGATAAAGTAAAGAAAGTAATGTTAAAGCTTGGAGTATGATAATAAATTGCTACATTGACCAATTGACCCACTTCAGTTGTTGGGCATTTTAGTTTCTAATACCAACAGACTTTCATCACATTCCTGTAAAAAAGCACCAACTTGAAGCTAGGATTGATGAAAAGCAGTAAAACAGTTAAACTTATTTGCATGAAACTGACAATGAACGCAAGCCTCTATCTTATTTCATTGTGGGTGCTCACTGGAGCTGAATGAAGGAAAAGACTAATATAATATTTTAACCTATCATCCCATAAAGTGAATAATGGTTAACCAATCAATCAATCAATCAATCAATCAGTTTATTATTTATTTATTATTTTTATCTGAGACAGAAGTTTATGTTAAAAATGCACAACAGAAGGATAAGTCTGGTATAGCTACCATATAAATGGGATAGACAGGAATTTTTTTGCAAATTGAAGGAGAAGCATACAATATCCAGGGAGAGAGAGTCAGGCAGTACTTCCCTTGTGCATTTTGAGGAATCATAAAAAATTATAAATGAATTGTTTCCAAGATAAAAGTAAGAATTGGTTTGAGAAAAATAAATACCTGCATCCATCACTGTCTGTTGTAAACAAGCAAACAGGCTTTCTGATGCGAAGTCTGTCAGGTAACCATGAAGATAATAACTCCCACTAAAAATTGAAAGTATTGGATAAAAACACTCACACACATGTATAACCAGTCAGCTCTCCCTACGAAAGTGCCTCCTAAATCAAACACAGCGCTGGCCAACTTAAACACAAAACTGCAATTTTGTCAGCTGAGTTTGCCACGGTGCTTTGGATGCCATAAAGGATTAAAAAGCTGATATTTTGTCCCACATCTGAAAGCAACTTGTTTATGACACTTGACACAAGCTGCACTCGCATAGCTTTAAGTTCTGACTGGATCTTCGATCGACAGAGTTTCAGCATCTTCTGTGGCAATATAGTCAACTGTCACTGAATACCCCACTATAAGATGGACACCTCCATAAAATGGAAACATAGAGATGGTCTTTGCTGGCCTGAAGGACAAACACTTTTTAGAGGTGATCTCAACAGAGTTCCCTGGTAGGGTTCTTCAGTCTCATCATCCCAACCAAAATTAATTTTCCCTCAATCCTGTTATTTCGTCAGTTTTTATTGGCTAATACTGGTCCTGAGCATACGTTCAAAGGGCCTTACAAGCTTCCAGATTCCCTCATCTAAGTATAACCAGCAACAGATAGTGGGATAAAAAAGGTGGTAAAACAAGCTCTTTACAGGTTGTTGTGGGCATTTTTGAGTGAAAATGCACAGATTTTTGCAGCATAAAAGAAAATATAACTCACTTTCCTATGTGGATATTGCCCTTAACTGCATTTATTTCCTGAATCCAGCATCATAAAATCACTAAATCCCACATCCTGTTCATAGTAATGTTAAAGTCCCGAATGTTGCTTACTTTTCCTTTAAAACCAAGAGTCCTTGCCCCTGCCCTCAACAAAACCAAATCCTGGATCCTAAAGAACCAGTTTCACAGGGGACCCTCTCAATATTCGTGATTCCTACTGATGCTAAAAGGTTTTAAATTACCAACCTCTTGCTTCGTCAGCAAGTTGGAACCTTTGACAGTAAACAGGGTGAGCAGGTGCAGAGAATTCCATCCTTGTTGTGGAATGTTCAACATTCCATTTTCTAGTAAAGAAATATTGTTACTCTTAAGTTTTTCCAGTCGCTTCCTTGAAAGGCCTCTAATCCTAAAAGCTGTCTGAAAATAAAAGAAAACAAAAAATTAACAAGCGATCAAGAGATTTTCCTCTACCTCATGAAAATTTTTTAGTACTCTTATTAAATGCTTGGTTTTTACTTTTGACTTACAAAATTTTATTTGAGTGTGAATACTGTTTGGACATTATTTTTGGAAAAACCTGTTTGGTTTTTCACTGGTATTTGAATGACTGGTCACATGAAGGGTTACTTTAAACTTAAATCCCTGGTACATTTTGTATCAAAATGCATACTGTTGTATATTGATTTCTTTTGCCACAAACATATAGAAAACTTAGTAATATACAGACTCATTAATAATATTAATAGTCCAATTTCAACCCACAAAATTCATTTTTGGCTCCAAAGCTTGAGGGAAATAAAACAAAAGAAATGTATTATTAATCTAAACCTCAATGTGATTTCTTTTGTTTTGTTCCCCCAAGTCCTCAAGCCAATTGAGAATTTTAACTATGGAAATTGATCTATAAACCAAAAAAAGTTACAAATGCGAGGACACAATGGTGTGATTTACCTGAAGAAGCTTGTAGCCCCTCAGGGGCATTAGTGCAGCAAACTCTTTGAATAGATCTTCTAAATTGTTGTTCTCAGATGTTTCCGCTGCAGAAAAATGTTATCCTTTATTGAACTAGGAATCTAACTTAAGATTAAGAGCTTAGAGGATTTTATTATGGCCATCCTTCAGGTTGACTCTTTCGCAAAGTCTTATTACTTAGGCTGCATTTTTTGT
Organism: Porites cylindrica; assembly: GCA_964035525.1. Taxonomy (NCBI): domain Eukaryota; kingdom Metazoa; phylum Cnidaria; class Anthozoa; order Scleractinia; family Poritidae; genus Porites; species Porites cylindrica. Next base: position 52,679,902 of record OZ037778.1, on the reverse strand, counting down.
CACATTTAAGATCTTACACATTATTCAGTGAATTTAGGGAAAAGTGGGGTGAGGAGGGAAGGGAGGGGTTAGATGAATTCCAAAGAAAACTATGAACACCTTGCTTAATCTCTGATGATCATTCCACTAATATATCTGGACAGTAGCTGAATCACCAGCAAAAATTTCAGGTGTATGACTAAAGTAAGCCCCTGCAAGTACCATCTCTCAATATTATGTACTAGTGAACACTTTCTAGGTTATAAATGCAATGTTCTAACTCTTGTTCTAACAGACAAAAAGTAGCATCTTCAGACAGACTTTCATCTGCAGTTTGCCGTTATCTTTTTTAGTTACATTATTTATTCTACTGTTGTACATCATCCAAAATTGATAATGAGATCAGTTCACGTTATCTTTACAATGCAAATATGTTAAATATTTTCTACAGATTTTTTCCTCATACAGTTACCGGTATACTGTATTATGGATCTTGATATTAAGAACACTAAATTTTCATCCCCTGGCGGGCTGTCTGCTGTAATAGAAGTTAACTGTATAATGCTGTTTCTCAGAAAGTTTCAACCTTTTTGCAAAACATTGAGAACTAGACCATAGAAATGCTAAATGATTTAATCCTAGCTGTGACATCCAATACCTTCTTTGTCAATGAACTTTGCAAACTGGCTGAAGACAATCAACCCAACACGTATAAGAACTTTAGGACCTTGAACAAGAAAGCTGTCTACAACATACACCTGAAAAATAATACAAAGTAATAATTATTATTAAAAGGAACAATGAATAAATTCAGCTAAAGCCAAGTATAATCGGTATTATTTAGTTGTAGTAATTTAAGATACATAGCTGTCTGAAGGGACAGGACTAAGCAGAATCTAAAACTTGAACAGTTATATATGGAAACAAGAAATCAATGATCCACCCACACAAGACTACATTCACCCAAATAACTCTAAACCTTGTCTGCTAATGACATTAATCATTGACTGTAAGAGCCTTGTTCACTCCTACTCACCAAAGTCCAAAAATCAATGTAATGAAACATCCACATTAGCCAGTCAGGAATGAGAATGGTATTTTTAGGAATTTTCTCCTCTGTCTCACTGAACTCTTTAAGCTGTTTGTAAGATGCCATCTGCAATTAACAGGTAAACACACACATACACCATGGTATTAACATTGGCTCTTAACATATTAAACCAGCTTCTTTAAAATGACAACATTTTAACTAAAAATTCAGAAACACCTTGCACATCCACATCTTAAGAAACTGAGTTTATTACAGGAAAGTTAATCACTTTATTATTTTTACAATGTAATATTTATTGGTAAATATTTTATAATACTAGTTTATAATCATACGATATTTTGTTCAACTTTACGTTACATATTATAAGAGTATCACATTATATTAATTTCCAGTTTGCTCTACAAATTTCCAATGTTTGATATTGAAAGTGAAATGGTAAAACTCTCCAAACAGTAGAAAACTAAAGTAAAAGGAGAAAGACAATTTAACTTACAAAATAGGACTTCAAGGAGTCTTGGAATGTCTTAGCCATCACTGCATATGCCCTTTGGCTTTGATCCAACATAGATCTCCTGGAATTCACCAGGGCAGACATGCATGCATAACACAGATTTTCATCCATGAAATGAAGAAAAAGTGATGTCAGAGGAGGTACTAAAGGAGCAAACTGGACATCAGGGTGCATGTGAGACAGAATATACAGGATTTTTAAACAGGTTTTTTCCCCATCTGACGACAAATGGTATGTTGGGACATTTCTTTTGCCATTGAAAATTGTTGAAGGTATACTGGATGGTACTTGAATACCTAAGGAGAAATTGTAACAAACTTCATGTTATCATGGAAAAGATGCCTCTCTCCAATAATATTATTGCCACTCTGTAATTAAGTATATGTTGAAACAACTTTGTGAATATTTCAAAATACACTTTTCCCTTACAGGCAAACTTGTTTGGCCTGATTACAGCTCAGGCAATTCCAAAATTGTCCATTCCCTTAGACATTTGTTAAGTTGGGATTTCTTATGGTGAAAAATGGTTTTGATTTTAAAGTTCATAGTATGGTCTCTGGTGGCATAATTGCACATATTTCATCACTGACAAAAATAATATCTTTTTGCCATTATAGTCAGGGGAACAGCTGTTGATGATCTGTAATTCAAGTAAGACTACTTATAATGTCCTGAGCCATACCCACTTGGTTGATATTTGAGTGTGAGGAATGGGGTGGTTTAATATTGGCAAGTGGAACTAGGAACCACAGGTGAGTAATTTTACTTCAGAGTTTTGAACATTTTGATGCAGATGGAGATATGGCTTGGATTGTAGCTTCACCATGCACAAGAAGAAGATTTAAGAAGGCCCTCATACAACCAGGATGGGTCATTTACAGAAATAATGTCAATCTTACCCATATCATCAATCATTTCTTCATAATAATGAGGAGAGTTTAGAATTATATCTGCTCCGCCACTTGCATCTTTCCAAAGTTGAGGCCTAAGCTGCAGTAGAACACCTTGTCTTATTAGCTTCTTCAATTTGTCAGTCTCATCATGCTCTGGATATTCTAGCCATTTCTGCAGGGTTTCCTTAAACTCATCTTCTGAATATTTGCCCTTATTATAGTATGGACCAATAGAAGAAGTGGAAGATCGAGAAGTCCTTGAGGCCCTTCTTGATGTTTTTGACGTTCTAGAGTCCTCTCTGTACAATTTTCTGCTCTCTAGTGAACTTTGAACCCACTGAGAGAAGTAAGGAGTACTGACCTCACATAATTCCATAGCGATGAATTTAAAATTAAAACGGTAACAGACGTCGATGTTATATAAAACTGGTAAAAACAATAAATATTAGGTTTATACAACACTTGTCGACTATTAATATTTTGGCAGCAATTTCATCTTCTCGCGTTAGTTTGCGTGACAACACCGAATTCTGTGAAAACAACGTTCCTCATTCCGTGCTGTTAGAGAGATGCTGTTGGTCTAGTTTACTCACGTGAATCCGCACATACAGACCGCTTATGCCGCATCATGAACCAACCACCTTTTTAACCCAACAAAGACGTTTGTATCGTCCATGTTGACAAGTGCAGTCCCCGTTGGCGAAGAGCCTGGGTTCCACAAGAAGGTTTCAGGAGCAAATCACGAGTTAAATCACGAGAATCACGAGCGACATCATCACGAGCAAAGAGCAAATCACGAGCACGAGTTAATGTCCCTGTTGACGCGAGCATGTACCTTCGCCCCAGGCCCCAAGGCCTTCCTTCGTTCATGGGAATCGCGACGGGGATCGCTTTTATCATAAAAGATAAAGATTACATTGCCAATTTTATAAATATTTTCTTGGATTGAACAAAAGGGCTTCCAATGTTGTCGCCCGAAACGAAGTTGGGTAAACATCTTTAAAACCCACAATTTACCTGAATATCCTCAATTTCTGGCAACATGTAGAAGAACTACCCGAAAAAAGCATCGTAGCCCGCGTCGCAATCGTTTCCGTTTGGTTTCGGAGGAAAGAAAGACCGAGGAACGGGATTCTCGGCTTTGGCCGCTCTTTTGCTTGGGCCATTTTGACTTTCGTTCCTCGTTCTTTACTCCTAAACCGCACGGAAACGCGAAGCAGTGCCTCATGTATATATATTTTCAGTATTTTTGAAATACCAAGAGCCCTTAACATACTCATAAATGCATTTTTTCGCTAAAAAGTCATTTTCTTTTTTGCCTATTTTCCATCTATTTGTATATTTATATTGTTTACATACGAATAAATGCATTTTCCCGCTAAAAAGTCATTTTCTTTTTTGACCATTTTTCAGTTTATTAGTATTAGTATTGTATTTAAATAGTTATGTTCAACTTTCACTTAAAGTTTTTTGCTAAAAATATTTTTACTAGTACTAGTAAAGTTTTAAATACGCTCACAGTTTTGCAAAGAAGGAACAAACACAACAGGACTTGACGATATTCAACAGACAAATAAATTAGAGATCCCGGTTAGAGATATCTAAATTAACACAAAATATTCTTAAGATAGCTAAAACTGAAATAAAGAAGAAACTAAAATTTTACTCTCTTTTCAAACAAGACAACAAGAAATCTGAAGGCAACAATTTATCATTAAAGTAAGTTCCTGGCGGCTTTATAACCGGCAAGAAGAAGGCCTCAACCAAAAATCGCCAAAAGTTATAGATCGCTTCGTCTTCAATTATCTTGCTGTTGATAACGGGTTGATAACGAGGGTCAAACAGCACAGGGGCACCCAACGACAATTTTCGGAAAATTATCTGTTCGGAAGACGATTTGAGATCTAGAATTTTCGGATCATTTTCTGTAAAATTTCTTGCTTGCCTGCTTCTCCTAGTATTTTCGAACATCAAAAAAATGGTATAATTGCCCATTTTAAACGGATTTTTACGCTAAAAAGGTCACCTAGAATTTTCGGCAGCCTTTTTTCTGTCTGAAATTTTCGGAAAGTTAGATTTTGATCCCTATAATTTTCGGACCACTATACCTTCAGCTAGGAAATCCGAATAGATGAAAAATTTTTAGGGAATAAAAATAAGCCTTTATCTACTGTTTAAATACTAAAGTACGTTCAACAATGCTATGTTTATGTGGTTTTGAACTATTTTCTCGTTGGGTGCCCCTGACAGCAGATAACAAGCACACAGGCAGCATGATTTTTCCTTTCTTTCTTCTGGCGAGTAAAACCGAGAAGCTGTTGGGAGATGATACTTTTCAGAACGAGTCAGTAAAACTCATCTGCTGACAGCCCTTTTCCTTCATACGGTTCTTCAACTGCTTTTTTGTATTCTCCTTTTAAGCTGAAATTGATGCCTTCTAACGATGAATTCCCGTAGAGAAATCTCATCACGCTTCACTAACGACAGATGTTTAGTTACTCAAATGGCGTGATGTGGAGGACAGGGTAGCTTCAGGTGTAGCTTCTCTTTTGTCAGGGATTCCTCTGTTCTCTTACCCTGTGTTCCAGGGTCAAAATTTTGGTTTGGATGTACAGTCGACTCCCTATTACCCTGCTGCCCTTGCTAGCTCGAACCCGGCCTGCACTATTAAACTCCAACTTAAGTCAATTTCCCCTGGATTTCCTTAATTATAAGTAGATAGGTGAACCCTCAATAACTCGAACCTCCCACTAATTCGTAATTTTGGTTTTTCCTTCACATCATTTCTGTATCATCTTACCCTCGATAACTCAATCTACGTTTTAAGCGCGTTGTTAATCGAAGCAAACAAACAAAGCATTGCAGTCCAAAGCATTACTTAAAAACTTCTGTGTCAACCGTGTATTGTATATTCTTTTTCTTTTATACCTTTTTTAAAGTCCAGTTCGGACAGGGGTACCCAACGAGAGTATAGTTCAAAACGACATAAACATAGCATTGTTGAACGTACTTTAGTATTTAAACGGTAGATAAAGGCTTATTTTTATCCCCTAAAAATTTTTCATCTGTTCGGATTTCCTAGCTGAAAGTTTAGTGATCCGAAAATTATAGGGATCAAAATTTACCTTTTCGAAAATTTCAGCCAGAAAAAAGGCTCCCGAAAATTGTAGGTGACCTTTTTAGGGTAAAAATCCCGTTAAAAATGGGCAATTATACGATTTTTTTGAAGTTCGAAAATCCTAGGAGAGGTAGGCAAGCAAGAAATTTGTCAGAAAATGATCCGAAAATTGTAGACCTCAAATCGTCTTCCGAACAGATAATTTTCCGAAAATTGTCGTTGGGTGCCCCTGTTCAGATACGGTAGGTGTCCAGCCCTGTATATTGATCAAGCTTTATTGTTGTGTAATTCCTATTTTAAAATATCTTTATATCTCTTAATTTTCTGGTTCTGCCCCCTCTTACTGTTGGTAGAATTATCAACACAGTGAAATATAACAGTCTATATATGAGGAAATTAGTGCTTTACGACAATTTATTCTGTACATGAGTTCTTGATTATTATATGTAAGGTCAACATGGGGAAACACAAAATACCCTAAATTTACAGAAAACTATCATACATTTTTATTAGTACAGTTAAATAATCATGTAAGAATTCTTATTGATTAACGGGGATGTCCATAATGTTGGGATTTCCATTATTATATTTGGAATATTGTATCACTAAGTGTCAAGCTGTGATAGACTTAAGTGATGAGAGTATACAAGTGCACAAATTTACATCTTCAATTTATTACAAATATATACTTTAGTAATTCAACGCTATCTCGTTTGTAGTTTTCCTATTTTTGAAGTCAACAATGTTTCTCTTTCCTTGAGCTTTGCTTCAACTTCAGCCTGAAAATTATAAGAAAAAATCATGACATTTTATAGACTTAACTGTATCCAGATTATCAAAAAAGCTTCTCCAGCACAGTTTAAATTAGCCCCACCTTAATTCAAACCATTTTATCTTGGTATCATAACAGGCCTGAGCTAACATATCTCACCTGTAAATTATAATACCTATTTCAAATTTTGATCATGTGTGTTAAGCGATGGTGCATCGGTTAAGATTAGACTGCAATCAAAACATATTTCTGCAGTCACGTGTTGTTACAGGTTTTCAACTGTCGAGCATTTCCTTGAGCAATCATCCACAATTCACTCACCACTCTCTCCACATATATGATTCATGATTAAACCTAAATCAGCCATACAACCAGAGTCCCCTCCCCTCCCCTTGACACATTTCTATCCAGTTTAGGTTACCACAAGGAAATCCTAGTTCTTTCAGGTCTTCCTGTGCAAAGTTATCTTCATCCCTGTAAACTTAGACAGCCAAAAATGGTTGGTGCAAGAACCACAGTTTTTTGAATTCTATGTACAGTATCTGTTAATACTGTGTTCTTTATAAATAATGAACAATTCTCTACTTATTAAAAATTGATAAGCATTAAATCCTTGATATTTCAGTGCCCAAGTTGTTTGACTTAGCACTAACCCTATTGAACTAATGTCTTTTTTTTCTTATTCAAGGAATATAGGATCATTAAAATACTTTAATGTAGGGCAACAGAACAGCTCACAGCATACCTTGAAATTTCCTAACACCTCATCTGCCACCTTGTTAACAATACTCTTGACCTGCTCTGGTTTCACAGATGCCAAAATATCTTCTGCAGTTTGATTCTCAGCAAGGTTAAGTGCAGCTGACTGGGCTGTAAACAAAATTACCCAACAGAATTACTGAAATGACTTAAGGGCCCAATATTCCACACCAACTTGGTCAGATTATGTATCACACTTATTGTTTCACAGTTAACAATACATTAGTTTAGGCTAGCAAGGAATTCATGAAGAAAAATACCTTCCTCTCCTTTTGAATCTACATCACCCTATGAATGTGGAATATTGTAAGGAATAAAATTAATTCAAACTCACTTATTTGGGTAACAAGATTTTAATTTTTCGTTTCGTACTAATACTCTTATTTATTTAATTTTTTTCCATTGGGGGGAGGGGGTGGGGTGGGGGAAGAAGTAGCGTACACATTGCACATTACACATTACTTTCCATGTTGGTTTGATTTTATAGCTGTAATAGCTGAGATTTTTCCACAAGACATCAGAAACTGGTCTGCAGACCTAAGAAAGTGTGAGATCAAAGTTTGTGATCCACAGAATTGATGACAGTCATGTCCTTGAATTAAAGGTATGAGAACAGCTAGCAGTATAGTATCTCTGAATTATGTTAGCTTAAGTCAGTTAATCAGTGATAAAATTCTTACATCTTTTTGTTCCATTAGTTGAGGTGATCGTGGTGGCGTCATCACATGTTCTCTCCACACATCTGCTGTCATACCCTCATCAAGTGGAGGGGGAAACGGAACACTCGCCAGAGGTGGTACTTCAACAGCAAGCTGTGTCAAAGAAGAAAGACAAACTAATAGTGAACTAAACTGAAGGGCAAAACACCCTAACTTTAACAATGCTGTATCAAAAACTAATTTTCAAAATCAGATATAAATTGAAAGTTGCTATCCAATAGAGGGGTGAATAATTATTAAGAAGAGGTTG